>OX104068.1:21813683-21899936 GCA_944474145.2 Dicrocoelium dendriticum | reverse complement strand
TCCTGACAACATCCCACCAATTCTACTAAAACAAGGAGACCCAGACATCCTCTTGTTTCTGCTTAATGTATTTACGCTTACGATGATTCATGGTGAGGGTTTTATGCACTGGAAAATATCAAGTATAATCACAACACAAAAGTGAATGTATGCAAGATGTAAAGAATTACCGCCCAATCCAACATATATCCATTATTTCCAGAATCATAGAGGTTAGTTAAAGAACGTAAACTAGAATACTAGTGTGTTCTATGTGATTTAGCAATAAACATCAGCATGGATTGTTAAAGGATAGCTTATGCACCACCTGTCAGTTAGCTTATCATGATTATGTAACTAGAGCAAGTGCCTTCGTTGTAATATTTCTTTAAATCCAAAAACATTTGACCGTGTCCCTAACGACTTATTGCTGCAGAAGAGTAAGTCTCATGGTAACATAAATTCGCTTCTAAAGTGGTTGTCTTCCTATCTCGATGGTAGAAAGCAAGCAGTCGGAATTGGTAACTGCACTTGAAGCCACTTCAATATCTAGTGGCGTGATTCAGGGAAGCGTGTTCGGTCCGCTTTATTCTTAATCTAATGATCTCCTTGATGAAATTATGTTCGGGAAACCATTCCACTTTGCTGATGACGTTAAAATTTGGTATTGTTCCGTCCCTGGGCAAGGCACTCCTAATTTAGCCTGTATTCAGTCTGACCTATCAGCATTAAAACACCAGAGTAATTCCTGGAAGTTGCACTTTGCCACTTATAAGTGTAATCTATTGCACTACGGCTGTGACACTCCACAGAACATTTTAACAAGATTAGGATGTGTGTGGCGCAGTCCGAGATCTTGGACTAAGAAATTCCGCTCCATTTAATTCTTTAGAGTATGTTCGATTCTTGCAGGCTTCTGCCAGAAAAACCACCGCCTACATAAACCGAACTCTTATCTTGCGGAAGTCCAGGCTTCAAGCCTTTAAAATGCGTTAGACTAAAGCTTGAGTACTGTACAAAGGTGCAGGCAAATCTGAGCGAAGTGGACATCGTCGCACTGGAAAACATCCAACGATCATTTACAAAGAGATGCTTGGATGACTTAGCGCGAGTGTTGCGAGGCTCTAAAACTGCAGTCGCTATGGCAGCGAGGACTCAGATCAAATCTGTGCCTTCTCTACCGCTTAATATCCGGCTTAAGCTTTACGACTCAGCTGCAATTCGAGTTTCAGGCTCTCAAGTGCTACGACGTAAGAAATAGCGAGTGCAAACTGCAAATTTAAAAGTCTCGTACCAAGCTCCGCTCAAATATTTTCTCAGGAAAATATACGTTTATATGGAATAAACTTCCATTGAATATCATCAAACGTTCTTCTTATTTGCAATTCAAACAGATGATCGACATTCACCTGACCGTTTCCAATATTTTGTCCGCAGTTGTCGCTTGTGAAACCCACCAAAGGAATAACCCGCATGGGAAGCAAGTCCCTGTGGGACAGTTACATAGGTGGCCGTATTACTTTGCTGGAAATTTTAGCCAAAGCTGCATTTGTCATAGTTCCCCTTTTCTGGCTCTTGCTAATACTCTCGAATTGCCATTCACTTCAGAAACCCATTTGGGATCCGTTGTACTCAACATGAAGAATCTATTATTTTATGCGATCCGGATGTACATATTGATCACTCCACACAGCTGGACTGGGCCTCCCACCGTCGAGGAATAAAAGGTTTATCCATTGATTATTTATTTATTAGCTCGACTAGGTGAGACAATCAAGTGAACATTTCTGTCAGCGGCATCCGCTAACGCATTGGAACATTTCGTCAGCCAGTTTATCTCTCTGGTTGCCGAAGCAGCAGCGGCTACGACTTTCCGCCCGAGAAAGGTGGCCTCGTTTCTGCGAACTAGGACACGCAAGGGTATAACGGTGCGAAACTCAATTTGACATTTCTAAAACTCTCTTCGAACACCTAGAACTGGAGGGCCAATGCGACCAAACGTAACCACTGTACACAATTTGTTCGCGAGGATAAAATGGCGTACCAGCTGAAGTTGCCAGTGCGTATGGCCTCAAATCACAAGCTTCTGTATCAACATGCCAACAGTCTACGTAAGGTGAAACGGGGCATTTCTCCTCTTCATACAGCCGACGGACCCACACGGACACCGAAGGAGGCGGCAAATACCCTGCGCCTACAATTTGCTGCAAAATTTTAGTGCGATCACCGACCACATAACCCTGTGACAATCGTTGTTGCACCTCCAATACTCACACATAACACGGCAGAAGCTGTATTGAAAAGGCTGTTGCGTATGCGCAAGCACAGCTCTCCTGGAGTTAAAAATATACACACGAAATCGCTGGCGGCGGCAGGAGAAAGTTTAGCTGAGCCTTTGGCTCGATTGTTCCAATACTGTATTGATGAAATGTGCTTGCCCGACAAGTGGAAACACGGGATGATTAAACCTATTCACACGAGAGGTAGTCGCTCTAATCCAGCCAACTACCGTCCCATAATCTTACTACCGCTTCTTTCAAAAGTCATGAAAGCAATTATTTCTGATGCGCTAACTGCCTACTGGGAAGAATTTAACTACCTCGCACAGAAACAGCTGGGCTTCCGACGAAATCGATCGTGCACTACAAATTTACTACTGGCACGACCCCGCTGGACTGAAGCAGTAGACTCTGGCACAGGAGTCGTTGCATTCTTTCTCGACTCCTCACAACCGTTCGACCAGTAAGATCCTGCTATTTTGTCTTCAATCTCCAGACCTTTGATATTGCTGATCGTCTCCCATGATGGATCAAAAGATTTCTTCTACATCGTCGCTTGGAAGTATGAGTGCGTGAATCACCGTCGGATCCCATCCGAGTTGGATTCGGAGTATTTTTAATAGTTATTAACGATATCACACACCTCATAAGCTCGAACTGCCTACATTATGCGGATTAAATCAACGTGTGGAGGGTAATCAATACATCAGACGATATCACAGCACTTAAGGCAATCTGGATATGGTATACGCGTGGTCAATCCAGAATCCACTTCGATTATAAGTGGACAAACGTAGGATAGTGCACTTACGGTACAAGTTGGTGTACACATACAAACTCGGCAACCAGGATCTTTTAGCGAGAAGGATCTGCGACGTTTTGTCCAGATCGGCCTTGGATGTTTGAATCAGGCTGAAACGGCGTCAAGGTGGGATCATCCAATAGTGGGTCTGCAGAAGTGTGAATTCAGACGAGTCGACCCTTCGATATTCCACAAATTCTCGGCTCATGCATACGTCCACATGTGGAGTACGCAATACAAGTCTGACAGCCATGTCTGAGGAGAGATCTTACCGTCTTGGAGATACCCAACGTCGTGGAACCAAGAACCTCAGAAGTCTGTATAAGTTGCCGTACTAACGTAGGCTTCAATTGCTCGGGGTCTTCAGCGGATAGTATCGGCGACTACGCGTGGACCTCATTTTGACTTACCAGATTTGGAGAGATCCCAACCACTCCCGACGCTACTTGCTAGAGCCTAGTCAAAACGACCATTTGAGAGGCCACCATCTCAAGCTGGTAGAGCAGTACAGTCGTTTGGAATGCCGTCGGAATTTCTTTTCCGTACGCGTTTGCAAAACATGCAATGCCTTACCGGAATCTGTCATTTGTGCTCCCACGCTAGCAGAGTTCAGCTAGCAGAGTTGACCGTGCAATTATTTCGCTGCCCCATTTTACCTGACTCATTATCCATGGATAAACACAAGTGTCTGTAAGAGATTTCACTGGCGATCAAATCTCAGGTTTCGTGTCACTTTCTCACCTGATTTCTGGATACGTCCGGAGGAGACACGGTTTTAACGACATCCGATTTGTCATCATTTGTTTTGGATTTATCTTGGATTTACGGTCTATACTACGTATATCTCAGTGAGTTCACCTATGTCAAACCAATTTTGCTAACAATTGTTTTTATATTTTGAAGTTTCACAATGACCATTCTACGGGATCTGCTAAGCAGTGGTTCTATTATTCCAAATTGCTTAAATCTGTCGTTCTCCACAGAGTGGCTGGCACTCATGAAAGCCAGCTTAGCCAGCGGAAAGCCTGATTACGTCGAAGTCAGAGTTGCAATGACCGCATGTTCGCATCCCATCCATTGCTGGAACACTGTTATGTTTCAACTGAGTAAAGAATCCCGAAGAGGGCATCAGAAGCAAAAGACGGTTAGGCGAACAAGGTTATTTTCGGTGGTTCGCATCAGGCCAATACACCACAGAAAATAGGAATAAAACAAACACTGGGTATTTAAATACGATGAATCACTGAAGTGAATTGACCAGTCAATGAGATCAAGTGATGACACTGGCTTGGGCAATCTTAGTGGATGGGTCAGGCGTGGCGTCATGACATGGGGAAGCTTGAGACCAAGGTAGCTGTAGAGCCTGTACAAACTTCTTTTGGGCACATAAGTCGGGGTTATGGCGATTGCCTCCGCTATGGCTAATAGGTAACATCGGAAGGCTCGCGTGTGGAGTCCAGATATCTTGTAGATAGGCCGGAAGACCTCTCGCACATTCACTTGGTGATTTGAATCGACCAAATGCCACAGCACTGCGCTGACTACCGTCTTTTTGACACCAGCGTAGAGTCACACCGGGCAATGTTCTCGTACTCTCTCAGACTGTCGTCTGATCGTCTTTCCAATATAACTTGCTCGACACGAGCAAGAAAAATGGTAGACACAGAAGGAAAAATTCGACCTCGGTATCTAGTCCTTGAGATGTTGACTCACGACTGGCGTAGAAGTGAAGCTGACACGGAGGTCAGCTGAAAAGTACATTATCGCGGTTGCATTGCAGAGTGTACCCTACCGTGATACATTGTTAAATTGTGTCAATCTATTGTCACTTTTGACAATCTATTTTCCTACCTAATCTCGGAGTTTTCACTATTATTTGTTGGGTCGTTAATTACGTAATAATACGCAATCATATTTTCCTATAAAACCCCAACAAGAGCGTTCTGGTAGTTCGTTCTGCTATCACATCACCCTTGAAAGGCAGTGATAAGTAGATTAAGCGCTTTGCTGCGGTGATTGGTTGGACTTATGGCGACCCACAATAGTCATGTTCCTAGACATCAAATGTGCCTTTGATTCAGTAAATCGACGTGTCCTGCAGAGCTGTCTGCTCAGGAAATGTGTGCCAAATAAATAGGTAGATATTATCAGAGCGTTTTACGTGCATAGTTCGGGCAGAGTGAGAGTTAATGGCAGTGTCTCCTCCACTCAATATTTCCAGTGGTGTGGGACAAGGTTGCACGCTATCACCCCTCCTTTTAACTTCGCCGTCTATGAGGTTATGGAAAGTGCCTTCACTGGACATGACCTGCAAGGCGTGGAGTTGCTTCCGGTGATCGACTTCTTGACTGGACGCCGAGGACATGGCCCTCATTTGTGACAGTTCACAAACGTGCTAAACAGCGCTGGACAGATTAGCGTTGGCTGTCAGTTTTCTCAGACTTTGCTTTGCTCCCTTGAAATGCAAAGTTCTCCAAGATTTTCAGACCTACCGCTGCACTGACTCTTGATGGTGATCGCTTAGAAGGCGTTCAGAAATTCAAGTATCTAGATGGCTATATTAGCGTATGTGGAATAGAAGATAAAGTCACGAACCGTGTAACAAAATCTCGAGGCGCTTTCGCTAATCTCCGCCACCTGTGACGCCGGTAGGACTTCATTCACGCCCTGAAGGGTAGAGTGTACAGTACAGCAGTCCGTTCAACCCTCATGTACGGTTGCGAAAGATGGGGTTTCAAGATAACAGATAGAAAGGGGCTAGTTACGTTCGACCATCGCTACCTTTGCAGCCTGGCTCATGTCTGGTGGGCACACGGCGTGCGCAGTGAACGTGTTCCGCTTCGTGTATATGGTTAAGTGTAAGTGAAGGATGTGCTGCGCCAGCAACAGCAAAGAATCCCACCACTTGTGTTGTTTGAGCAGCTGTTGTGTGGATGGAAGAAGAGGAGCGGCGACCAATATTTGACCTGGTCAGAAGGAATGCAAACCCTCACTTCGAAGTTGGCGTCGGTTGGTGTCTCCTGACTGCCGGTCTGGAGTCCGAAGTACGACAAACGCGATTGGTTGGATATACTTGTGGACATTGCAAAGGGCTGACCTCAGTGGCGTTTGCATTGTGTTTCTATCTTTCCCCCTCCCCAATTAGTTTCTCTCTCCAAAAACCATCTCATACCCGATGCGGAATATTACTTGCGTTTTTAGTTTTGTAGTCTATAATGTTCAAGAACTTACTATTTTGGTACTGCTGCAGTTTAGCTGAGACGCATTTCTCACCCTCATCTAACGCATATTGATAATGATGATACGTCCTGTGCATGGAAGTAACATGTTTCTCGGCTGGAAGAAGGCTTATTTCACGGTGAGTTAGTTGGCCGCACATGACGATGTTGTTGCTCATGGCTCAGCGTTCACTTTTACCTCCTCATGCGCACATTTAAATTCGGGGAATCGTACCTGTCCAGCATTAGATATTCTATTACATCTGGCATTAAGTCGATCAAGTATTGCTATATTAGGTAGTGTGCTGGAGTTCACCACTTGACTGGTTGTTAGCGCTTCGCGTCAGACAGACTAGTGCATAGCATATTTTTAAGTTCTATTCGGTACGTTGCTCCATTTTGTACCATATCTACCGTTGTATGATCACCCGTTTTTTCAGCCAAACTTCTGTTTGGAGTTGTGTGAGGACACCATTGCCATTTCATTTGGAGAAGACAAATCCGGATGCACTATACTTTGCGTTCATACGCCACTTACCGTCTGAGTCGTCTGAGCAGTTTCAATAGAGTGTGATAAACTTGCCTAGGCTCTACAGGCTTCAATGCGTTTGTCTAAAACAAAGTTCTGTTATCTGCCGGATAAGTTCTGCTTGCAGTGTATGCCGGATGCGGTACCTGGGTAGCGTTTATCAGTTAAGGGACGGGGCAACAGTGAGATCCTTCAGAGACGTTAAATGACTTGGGGCCAGCGCATTTCTTTAAATCTGGAAACTATGATGCGTTGGCAACTGCAATCGGATGGTCACGAATGGGTACGTTGTTTGTGAAGTCCATGGGGCAACGACTGCACGGAGATTATCCCCGAGTGTATAATGCCTGTACTAATAAGAATAACATAGTTATCGACGACATTATATGAATTTCCCCCCGATAGTACACGATCATGACACAAACTCGCTTTCGAAGTACACTGAGCATAACTGAGCCTTGTAAGACGGAACAGGTCACCTTCTCTGGTCATCTATTATAAAGAAAGTAATAACATTCCAGGTGATACCACTATGACAGTCAGTCGCAGCTAGTTTTTTTTGAAGCAAGAAAAGTATCTCCGAGGAAATTCATCACAGCTGTATCCAATCGAACAGTTAGTCTACATCCAGAGGAGCATTAGACGCTGTTTTTATCCTTCCTGGATTCGATAACAGTTCGTACGCCATCTGTCAGACGACGGGCTAGAACCCGCAGTCCCTCTAGTTCGAGTCAATACAAATGGTCACTGAGCCATAAGGGATGATGTTAGTCGTCCTGACGATGTAGCGTTCATTATCGAATGTAAGTCCGTCAATAACTAAACCGACAGTATAACTTTGCAACATCAACTTTGTCCAGTCATAAGTCCCATTATAAGCCGACTCTAAAAAATCCGAAATAGAGAAACAAAATTGTTTCCTTACTATTTTGACGTCATTACTCTCTGCTTTCACTTGAGTGAGTTCGAGTGAAACCCGCTCTGCTATTGGTCAGCTGGGATGACTGAGATGTTATAAACGCTGTTACTGGGGCGTAGGGCCGTCAGGACACTTTCATCGCAGGGGACAGTGTATTGACCGGATGTCGTCACATGAAACAGTTAAGACAGCTGACAAAATTGAGTAAGCGTATTCAGGGCCTTATGCATATGAGCCACAGTAGAGTAGTGGGTGAGAGCGAAGTTCACGGTCAGGGGTGTGGGAGGTTGTACTTTTAAGACACCGGATCGTCTGGCATAACATAATGTTTAAGGGTTTTGATTCGCTACTGCCACCCGTCACGAACGTCAAATGTCAATATATCGAGAATTTTTGACACAAATTAACGTGTACAGTTATAAGCGCTTCATGTCCTTGTCTGGAATGCCGTCCATCACTAGCGGCTGCTGCTAAGGGGAGATAAGGGCGGTGAATTTCTGGGTGGATTTTGCACGACATTTTTCAAATCCCGCATAGCCTTTGTATACACGGACCGGTCTCTACAACAATCAAAAATTGTCCAAAAATCATCGGCTTCTATTCGGTAATCTACGGTAACTGCTTGTGACATACCGCAACATTTGAAGTTTAGATGAAACCAGTTTTCCATGATTCCGCGAAAACGAAGAACTATTGTGGTCTTTATAAATTTCAAGGAAAATGCGAATTTTCGTGGATTCGTCGAAAAAATGAGAAATTCATGAAGAAAGCTACTTTAAAATCGCTTCTGCCATAATCAATATAATCAATAGATTTAACTTCGCAGATATCGTTCGAGTAAATAAAACAGCATTTAGGAGGAAAAACTGCCCCGAACAGAGTAATGTTTCCTGGAGAATACCACGTCGATAACAAGCAGAAGAGGTTATGGTTTTGTTCTTCATGTGAAGCGACTGTGGATCTATCGCGAAAATCAACCGTGTTTGACTATATTGGCAGCCAGAAGCATCTTCGGAAGAAAGCTCACATGGAGGAGCAAGCAACCAAAGTTGTTGCCAAGTGGCAACGAACTCCAAAGGAAGGTGGAAAAACAATCATATCTGGCTCAATCGCTGTTACGAAAGCTGCCCAGAACGCATGTGACATAATAGCATCCAACTTTCTACCTGTCATGGTATCTGTGAATATTTCTATAGAGAGGCCCGACAACCCCAGTCGAGGGAAGCTCTTCATAGACATGTTACCGGATACAAGAAACACGAACAGATATTGGAATAGATGTTCCGTGATACCTTTGTCAGTGTCATAACAGGCGAAACGGAACATGAAACCGTGCATCCTGCTGGGATCATCACTGAAGTCCAGCGAGCAGTCTGCGAACACCATATCTACACGGTTCACTTGGGGAGGGTCTATTATGCCATAGTTGGAAGAGTCATTCAGTACAGCTTGACAAATCTAGGTATCGGCCACAGTCATGTGACAGATTTCATGTCCGATGGCGTTAGATATATGATAGCTTGCAAGCGAGATGTTATTACACCTATTTGGGAAGAATCAGTTCACGTTAGATGTGTTGCCCATTGCATTAATGTGATTAGGGCGACAGTTCGCAAATGCTGTCCGGAAGTTGACGGACTCGGTGAAAAAATAAAAAATGCTTTTCGCCCTTCGGGAAGAAAAAGCCGTGTCTACATTGAGTACTTAATTCAGGAGGGCGTGGTTAACTCGAGCGACCCAGCTGCACCAGTCGTCACCCACTGGAACACTTGGCTGGAAGATGTCATACTCAGCCATGTTACAAGCTGTATAACATAGGTTTAGAAACTCAGCTAGTGTCTGTGAAGTTGTGGAACTGCTAACCAACGAAACAACACAGAAGCTTTGTAGTGGAAACTGAGTTGCCTTGCGACCGTTGGTAAGAACGTTATCTGTCACTTGAAAATGAAGGAATTACAGTCTCCGGTAACTCGTAAGGTTTACAACTATCTCTCCGATTTCTCTTTCGCTGAAAACTGCGACTGAGGAAGACTGACTGCAGTATATGCAGACAGAGGAAGTGATCTTTTATACTCCTAGCAAAATCCAGACTGAGATGCAACCCTGCTTCTCAAGAACTATCAGAAAGCCCAGGAGTCGCTAACATCAGAGGTTAGCTGGCAGTTCCTGAAAGTCATTAGAGTGCTCGATCCTAACCAGAACATCACCTTGCGCAGAGATCCATGCAGATATGCCGACGTTCCATGCCTGTTTGGCTCCCTAGCTCTGGTAGCTAAATGAGTAATCTATCGGAAAGTGGTGGAAGAACTTCAAGGAGACAGGTGTGAAGACACGCTGGTTTCCTGGATGCATGAAAGAAGACCACAACTGGCAGACATCGCCGGCCATTATCTATGCATTCCCGTGAATTGGGTAGATGCCTAACGTAGCTTTAGTGCTTACAAAAACGTTGCGTCTGGCAAGCGTCACAACCTTTCACCCAGTACTACGAAGCCCCTTGTTGGGCTTAACTTTAAATTCTATACCTTGAATAGTGACAGACATGTGGATGAAGGTGCCTTGATTTCTATTTATTTTCGTTTTCGCGGTGAAATCGCGGAATGTAATATTTGAGCCGCAGAAATTTGGCGGCTTTCGATTTCGAGCGCCGAGAAATTTCCATCATCAAGACAAAACGTGGTCTTTAGATATTTTTCATAGCAGGACTTGTAAATTTTCGCCATCATTCCATGAAATAAACGAGAGAAATTGTCTTCTAAGCGACCACTAGGATGGACACTGATATTACTTGACGAACAGCACTGGGGCGGAGCGACCACGTAACCACAATTTACGACTTCGTGTGTTATGCAAAGTATCCACAAGAACATACTAACTCCATTTGAACAACCACCCACTACGACATACTGGCAGAATTTGTGGGAGATGCCAGCTGGGTTTTTCTAGATGACTGTTCCTTTGACAGTGCTTTGTTGGATTTTACTGGCAAGTTCAGTGCTGTGACTATATCTGCATCAGTCAACAAGCCCCTTTGTTTTGCTAGGGCACAATCATTCATTCGGAGTAGGATCCGAAAGCACGAAAGGATATCATGTGTATAGAGCGAACCCTAGTCTTGACAACTTGGGTAATTATGTTATGCACCGTATTTACTGTACCATACTTGTGCGCGAGGACAAATTAGTACACCAGCAGAGTCTAGGGGAAAAGTTTGGTGTTTTCGCAAAAGCTTCTGTACAGATATGTAAATAGCCTCCGGAATGTGAAACATGGTGTTACCCCACTAATATCAGCTCGTGGATGTGCTCAAACCGCCGAGGATGCAGACAGCCTTCTACGGCTATAATATGCCCCAATTCTCAGAGATGCACCCAGCATTTGTAACATACCTGCCCCATTCTCCCAGATGCCAGTACATACACACATCACGTTTAGTCCAACGACCGTTTTAAGGAAACTGCCATCCCTGTGCACCCATAGTTCCCCCGGCGTTGACAACCTCCCCCCCGAAAGAGCTGCAGGTGGCAGTTACGGGGATAGCTGAAGCACTAACGAGGTATTTCCAAAGGTGTCTGGACGAACAGCAGATCCTTAAAACACATGGAAGCAAGTCATTACCCGCTTTTCAAATGTGGTAGCCATTCAGAGCCCACCAACTATCACCCAGTGATTCTCCTTCCGGTGCTTTCAAATGTGATGGAATAGATCATAGCTGAGGTCGTAATGGGCTACTTTGAAAGGTCTAACATTGTAGCATCGGAGCAACATGGATTCCGTCAGTGTCGGTCATGTACTACCAACCTACTGCTTGTCCGTGGCAGTTGGACCGAGATAGCCGACAGTGGGACCGGCATTGATGTCATCCAGCTAGATTTTTCGAAAGCATTCAACCGCAAATAACACCGCATCCTTCTCCAAAAGCTGCAAGCATAAGGAGTTGGAAACCCTGCCCTTGGATGGATCGGAAACTTCCTCTTTCAGCGGCGCCTTCAGGTACGAGTTCGAGGTTCATTTTCTGATCCGATTGGTGTGGACTGCGGCGTTCCACAAGGGTCGGTGTTGGGGTCACGCTTATTCTTGTTGTTCAGTAACGACCTTGCGAGTCTTCTCAAGGGAAATTTCCTGCTTTTTGCCGATGACATCAAGATATGGCGGGTAATTGACACTCAGGAAGATTATGATATGTTGCAAGGAGACTTAGACTGTGATTTGAATGATCAAAGGCAAATCTACTTCCGTGTAACACGGAGAAGTGCAAAACCGTGAATGTCCGCCACCAACCCACGTACTCATATAAGCTTGGAGACGATATGCTGAACATGGCCTCACAAGAGCGAGACCTTGGGGTGGTAATCCAAGACGACCTCGACTGTTCGGTGTAGTCCTTGAACGCGTTCAAAACTGCGAACCAACATGTTGGTCTGTTACGGAGGGAGTTCGGGACGTTCGATCCCTCCATCTTCCTCCAAATACTCACTGCATATGTAAGGCCCCATGTAGAGTAGGCGATTCAGGCTTGGCAACCCTGGTTAAAACGCGACCTGGTTGCACTGAAGACCGCACAGCGACCGGAAATTAAAATTTGATGGGGTTGTCCCACCTTCAATACCATAGGCGACTGAAAGCCCTGGGAGTGTACAGCGGAAGATATTGCCATCCACGGGCTGACCTCATCCTGGCGTTCCAGATCTTGTAAAGCCCCGGGCATGCCTGCCGCCACTTCTTGAAGCTTAGCTGCAAAACAGAATTGAGGGGTCTTAAATTGAAACTTGCCACATAATACCGCCGGCGTGAGTGCGGGCGGAAATATTTTTCCCTTCCAGTTTGTCAACCATAGAACTCTCTTTCGCATTTTCGTTTCCGCGCCCACGCCATCGATTTAAAAAGATGACTCGACGACGTGTTACACTATTTACATTACTTGATCTGATTTCTATTCATTGAGTGACGATAAGACGCAAACAAACATTGTGCTTACCGACCCCACGAAATAGGGGTAGACGGATATACTTGCGTGTTAACGTGGATAATGTGGTGAGTTCATAGATGCGTTTTTCTCTTTTGTGTAACGTCCTTGAACTTGTAGGACTAGTTAATACTAGTCCGAGACGATGCGCGTAATTAAGCGCGGATATCAGAAGGCAATTGGAGTCGGACACAGCGGACTGTATTCGATGGGCTACAACAAGAAGCGGACGGATGAAGCGAGGCAAGAGCGTACACGTGAGCGCGGGGACTTACAAGGCAGTTGTGTGTCGAGCCGGTTGTAAGATTAAAACAAGAAGGAGTAATGTACAATCGGCCAACAAGTAAATTGTACACGAAAGATCAGAGTTATCTTTTTGGGCGCTACAGAGCTCCCCCCCCCTAGAAGGCTGAACATAGAAAGCCTTCGAAATCGAAAAGGAATGTTGAAACGGGGTTCGTGAGGCGAAATCGTGCCGAGTAAAATTGGGCATGCGTTCGTGTAAATGGGGGTTCATCAGAAGTCGGAGTCCGCTGTGCCGTTTATGATTCGTTATTTATTGAATGCAGGGCAGGGTGCATTTCGGCGAGCCGTTGGAGCGGGCTTGTCGGACTACAAAAAACTGGCTAGCCCAGAAAAAGGCCGACAGGACCTCAACCTCCGCTGCTGCCAAACGGTGCGCTTGGGAGTGGTCTCTCCCCCCGCCGCACCCCGCCCCGCGCCAAAGCGACCCTCGTCCCACGAAGAAAACGACCACGGTCCCACGGAGAAGCGACCCTCGTCTCACGGAGAAGCGATCCTCGTCCCGCGAAGAAGCGATCCTTGTCCCGCGGAGAAGCGACCAGTGTTCGCGTCAGGGTCCTCGAAAATATTCCTCGTGTGGGCCAGTCGATCGAAGGGGAGGGTTGGGGCATGTAAAGAGGAGAAAATAGAAAAACACGCGCAGAAAACGCTAAAAAGAACAAACGAATGATCTGCGTGTTTAAATATTTTTTTGGTTTTTGAATATTTTTTTCGAAAAAGGTTTTTTGGAGGTTTTTTTGCTATTTTTGTTTGTTTTCAAAACGTTGATCGACCAAAAACGGGGCAAATATATACAATATCTACAAAGCTAAAAATATTTACACTGTACGAAGTCGGAGAAACGGACGGGCTTAGGTACCTCCGGACCACGGCGATTGGTCGTGGGAGGCGGCGGGCTAGATTTGGGAGATGTTGGAACGGCTTGTAGACCGAGATCTTGGTCTGGATGAACTGGACCAGGATGCTGTAAGCTGGTGCGATGAGTTGTGACGTCGCACGAAGCACTACTAGACGAAGTAGGCGAGGGGTTTTCTTCCATAAAGGCGGGTTTCAGACGGTCGATGGTGACGACTTCGTGTCGACCACCGCGGTCAATAGTGTACGCCTTACTCGCACGATGCAGCACCTTGAAGGGTCCTATGTACGGCGACTGAAGAGGCTGTCGAACACCGTCTGCGCGAAGAAGGACGTGTGAACAAGTAGACAGCTTCTCGGGCACGTACACTGGTGTCTTCTGCGATCGTGGAACGGGTGGACGTAACTCACGCATCTGGTGAGCCAGTCGATCAGTGTAACTTCCGTAGTCAAAAGTGGAAGTACATGGGGCTGGTGCTACCAGCTGTCCGGGCAAGCGCAGCGTGCAACCGTAGACTAGCTGCGTTGGTGTGGCGTCGAAGTCAGTCTTGACCGTGTTTCTTAAGCCTAGGAGAACGAGGGGAAGCGTTTCAGACCATGAAGGATCTGCGTGCGCACGTAGCGCGTCCTTCAACTGGCGGTGAAAACGCTCCACCATGCCGTTAGCGGCCGGATGATACGCCGTCGTCTGGACGTGGCGACAGCCTAAATCCTTAAGCAACATGGCAAATGTCGACGAGAAATGTGACCCTCGATCAGTGGTCACGATGGCGGGACAGCCGTATTGAGCTACCCAGCGCTCCATAAAAACTTTCGCTATTGTTTCCGAGGAGCAATTTGGGATGGGGACGACCTCAGGCCATCTAGTAAATCGGTCGATGCAGGTCAGTAGATATACCGAGCCTTTGGAAGGCGGCAGAGGACCTACGAGGTCGACGTGCACGTGATGAAAGCGTGCGTCTGGCGTCGGGAAAGTGCCTAATGGGCTTCTCGTGTGCTTGTGTACCTTCGCGCGTTGACACGGAAGGCAAGCAGCTGCCCAAGTACGGACGTCCCGATTAACATTGCACCAAACGAATCGTGCGGTTACGAGTGTGACCGATGCACGAACGCCTGGATGAGACAAGCCGTGCAACGCGTCGAACACGGTCTGCCGAAACTCACGTGGGACGACTGGGCGCGGCGTGCCCAGAGATAGATCGCAGAGTATGGTGCCGTCTGATGATGTCAGCGGAACGGGTCGTATGTCCAATGAGGGAGACCTGCGTAGTAGATCAACCTCAGGGTCGTTAAGTTGCGCTGTGGCCATGGCTGCCAAGTCGATAGCAGTGCCGGCGTCAGCGGAGATAGCTTGAATGCGGGAAAGTGCATCGGCGACAGCGTTGTGCACACCTGAGACATGCCGTATCTCGGTCGTAAACTGAGCGATATAGTCAAGGTGGCGAGATTCTCTAGGAGAGTATCGGTCGGTAGTCGAGCCGAGCACGTAAGTCAGGGGTTTGTGGTCGGTGAAAGCGACAAAGGAGCGGCCTTTTAGGACATGTCGAAAGGGACGTATCGCTAGATATACTGCTAGTAGTTCTCTACCGAACGTGCTGTAGCGAGATTCGGTAGGTTGTAGACGTTTGGAGAAAAAGGCTAAGGGTTGCCACGTGTCGGCTACGCGTTGCTGCAAAACAGCGCCGACTGCCACGTCCGAGGCGTCAGCACTGAGGGACAATGGGGCGGCCGGATCGTGGTACGCTATAGAAGTTATGTTGGCGATAGCCTCTTTCAGCGACTTGAAAGCAGCGCTAGCTGCGGCAGAAAATACGAATTTCTTGAGTTTCCCTCGGAGAAGGTCCGTGAGGGGTTGCATCAGCGAGGCACAGTTGGGTATAAATCGTCGGTAAAAATTAACAAGGCCATCAAAATGCCTGAGCTGTTTGAAAGAATGAGGCTCGGGGTAGTCGATGATGGCTTGAATTTCATCCTGCAGTGGCACGACGCCTGAGGTGGAGATAAGATGGCCGAGAAAGTTGACTGAATCGGCACCAAACGAACACATTTTGCGTTGATCGTCACCCCGTGTTGAGATAAACGATCAAATAGTGTTCGTACGTGGCGCATGTGCTCTTCTCGTGAAGAGCTTGCGATTAAAATGTCGTCAAGATACGCGTAAGCGAAGTCTAAACCGCGACAAACTTGGCCGATGAAACGCTGAAAAGTTTGCGCGGCGTTCTTTAGGCCAAATGGCATGCGCAGAACTTCGAACAAACCAAATGGAGTCGTCACGGCAGTTTTAGCGATGTCCGCTTCGGCTACCGGAATTTGGTTGTATGCGCATACCAAGTCGACTTTGCTGAAGATATTTTTACCCGCCAGATTGGCGGTGCGATCCACTATGTGTGGGATCGAATGGCGATCAGGCGTGGTTACCGTATTCAAGGATCGATAGTCGCCGCAAGGACGCCAGTCTCTCACAACCTTCTTTGGGACCATGTGCAGAGGCGACGCCCATGGGCTGTTGGACGGTCTGACGATACCAAGTTGAAGCATGTGGTCAAATTCGGCTCGTGCTGCCCGTAGTTTGTCTGGATCAAGCCGTCTTGGTCGTGCGCTAACTGGTTGACCGCGCGTAACTATGTGGTGAGCGACCTCTGTCGTGACTGGTGGAAGCTCTGCAGCCGGTCGAACCAGTCGCGGGTATTCGGAGAAGAGGCTCAAGTAGTCGGACGGTGCGTCTGCGATCCGAAAAACAGGGCTGATTACCGGGGCATCTGAAAGGACACCATCAACACCTAGTTTCGTACGGTCGTCTAAAAGTCTGTGGCGACCAGCATCAACAAGCAACCCAAAATGTCGGAGGAAGTCGATACCGATAATTGCGAAGGGTACAGACGCAACCATGAAGACCCACTGAAAATCTCGGCGAAGATTGAGGTCTAGGTTCATCATGCGCTGACCGAATGAAGCTATCGGAGAACCGTTGGCCGCACGCAAATTGTACGTAGGCTTCGAGTGTTTGTCGCTAGCGGTCGCCAGGATGACGCTGACTTCCGCTCCCGTGTCGATGAGGAAGGTGATGGAAGAACGTCGATCCTTAACGTAAAACAGTCGGTTTGCTTGGTTATTGAATGATACGTTTGTAGTGCTAGTATGCGGGCTATTCGTTTTCCCTGGGTCGTGCCTAATGCAGGGAGCCCGACAACGTCTAGCTCTTCCACCGTATTGGCGGTGATACCAACATACTTCTTCGACGTGTTTGACATTATCTGACTGAGAACTTGTAAGGAAAATGTGGCGCTTTCGTGCCGAACGTGACGTACTCGGTGCAGGCACAGACGAGCCGCAATGAACGGTAGCCAAAACGTGGTCAGCATTTGACCGTGGCACCCGCTGCTTCGAAGCCTTCATTACTGCTATCCTGCTGCGAAGTAGCGCAATTTCCTCATCTTTAGAGTCAGATCGGTCTAGCGACTGGGAACAAACATGGGATTCGGTTTTCATCGGTGAGGATACGTCACCGGAGCTACTGGTCGTCAGTTGCGGAAAACGTTCGAATGCAGCGTCTGCCTTGGTAGCTAAGTCTTTCAAGGGTGCATCTATAAACATAGACAGCATTACCGGCAATGGCTCTGGGAGACGTGCAAACCACAGCTCCTTTATCCCTTCTTCGCTCAAGAATAAGGGACCAGCGATGCGCTGAAGTTCGCGGAGCAATGCCGACGGCTTGCGATCTCCAAGCTTGAGACCATTGAGCTGCTCAAATCGTGTTCGTGCGCTGGGTCGTAACTCTTTCAAAATCGCTTGCTTCATCGTTTCATACTTTGCCTCATTCGATGGGCAGAGTAGAATGTCCTCAATCAGCGTCACTACCGACGGAGGAAGGCGTGGGACGAGCTGATTGTACCTCGGACGGTCCGCCGTTATGCCCTTATTTTCTAGTTCGATCTCGAATATCTTAAACCAAACTTCTGGACTGTGTTCCATGAAACTTGGAACAGCCAAAGGAAGCATGGTTACGCTGTGAAACGACTCAGATGCAACTCTCGAAATGTGAGTCGAAAGATAAATAACGAACAAAATACGATAAAAGTACTAAAATTATGCAAGAAACAAATGAATATAGGTTTAAATTCGGGAAAAAGGAACGAACTCACCAAAAAAATACAAACGAGAAAAAATGAATTCGCGCGTGCGAATCGGGGTCACCAATTTGTAGGACTAGTTAATACTAGTCCGAGACGATGCGCGTAATTAAGCGCGGATATCAGAAGGCAATTGGAGTCGGACACAGCGGACTGTATTCGATGGGCTACAACAAGAAGCGGACGGATGAAGCGAGGCAAGAGCGTACACGTGAGCGCGGGGACTTACAAGGCAGTTGTGTGTCGAGCCGGTTGTAAGATTAAAACAAGAAGGAGTAATGTACAATCGGTCAACAAGTAAATTGTACACGAAAGATAAGAGTTATCTTTTTGGGCGCTACAAACTAACCTCATTACCAAAAGTCATCCCAGGGGCTTTGTCAAGCCTTGGCGGTTTTATCCGTTTATTCCATTGTACCACCGTATTGTCGGACCTTAACACTTGGTAAGATGTGGCTCATGTGTATGAGACCAATGATCTGCCTGCATATGACAAAATCCGCTAGTCGATCCACTCCCCAAGCCACGTTAAAACCTGCAGAAACGAGTCCCGATATAGGATTAACAACACCAGTAATATTCTTGGTGTAAAAGGAAATAAAATGCATGTACGTAAACATGTACATGAAGATAAGGTATACTTTACCTCCCAAAAGCCGCCAATGTGAATCTCGTGAGTTATTCTGTAGCGAAAACCACTGATACCGAACCGTCGCAAAGATAACACAGATGATGGAATTGAATATCTCAGAAGAGACACAATACAGCAAATATTTGTGAAAGCGCTGCATGTGGTTCACTTATTTTACGTAACAATATGATTACCAGCGGGATGATAAATTGTTGCCGAGGCTTCATTCACCCCCAATAATTATTGCCCTGGTGCTCAGTATCATTCTTTCGTACATCACATTCAATCACACATTATTTTTTTGTTTATGCGCCGACACATTGCCATATAAGAGATCCAGATCCTATCCTGCAGCGCGTAGCGTCCCCTTCACTGTCCATCATTCACACAAATTTCGTCGTATAACTATACAGCACCTTACTTCGGTAAGTGGAGCCTGCAGAATCATTTGGCATACTATCCTATCATAATGACCGTTAGTAGCCTTTTTCACTGCGACCTGGCTCCAGGCCTTACTAAATGATTTTAAAAGCACTACTGATGGGTTGGAGTACGATTTCCTATCTTTTCTTAACTCTCACTGTTTTATAAACACTGTTACATACTAACTGCCCAATTTAACTGGAGTATTAGACCCCGCCAAACATAAAACCAACGACTTAATAATTTTTCAGAATTGGAAGTAGGAACAACCTTTCGACAGGATAATTTGAATTCAACTAGTTCGCGTAGTGTCGTTAGCCGTTTACATACAATCAGTGGGCTAGTTAAGTTGCATGCATAGACATTCAAGTTTTAACCTTATTGGTGAATCGAAAACAGTCAATGTTCATCTGGTGCTGGCCGACAGTCCGCTTAGAGCACGGCTGTCCGAAGTACGGCTCGCAGGCCAAATGCGGTCCGCATTAACATTTCAACTGACTCGCGGTCTCATCATGAGATAGTAAATACAAGCTTGGATTTACTTCGTACAGATATTCGACTACTACTATGTTATGTGTACACAATTTAATGGCATTAGAAACCCGCAGAAATCAATGATGCAGCATTGTTTATTACTAACCAACTAAGAAAAGTCAATATTGTGCTTTTACTAAAAAGGGCATAAGTAAAGCAGAAAATAAAAAGATGGGTTCGATATATATATATATATATATATATATATATATATATATATATATATATATATATATATATATATATATATATATATATGGTTGGCGGCATCCGGTTTCAGAGTTGCCAGTCATTGTGGCCAGCCACAGGAGCGTGCGCCTGCAGAGGGACCATGGGTGGTTTGCGCTGCACCACCCACAGCTCCAACCACCCACCCCATATCCAGTGTAAACCCGAAGGAATAAGACCGGGAGGCACGTCTCATCAACGGAGCCGGCCCACAATCCTTCACAGGCAAACGCACTCACGATGTAACTGGGGAATCAAGCGCATACAAGGCGGTGGCTGGACCGTAGTCCGCTCCACACTGAGTGCATGGAACCGCTCTTCGAGCCTAGCACGGCCACAAGAACCGTGCACCCCGTCCCCTCCAGCAACGACCAACTGTGTCTTGGAGCCAGTATGAACGAGGTAGTAGGTAACAAACACGTACGCCCCTTGTCAAGATGCACATCAAGCGCAGTTACACCGGGGATATCAAGCAACAGCCAATCACTGGAAAAGATAAGATAAATAAAATAAAACCAATAATGTGTAGAGAAACAATGATGTAACTCTTCGCCAAATAAGCATATGAGGTAAGTTGGTTAGCAGCAAATCCGCGATAAGTAAAAAATGTCTACAAGTTACTTAAAAATGCTACAAACGCAACAACATTACCGAAGATAAGCGCAATTAGCGTAAACAACGTGGCCAGTTGATAGAAGATTATTCAGGTAGGCAGAACAAACCAAATAATGTGGAGTGAAATTTATCCAACTTAAAAAGACTTGCTTTAAGTGTAAGTTGGTTTAGCTTAACTGCGGTGAACAAGCATCAAGAATGCAACATCAGCATCAGCATGGGGCATATATATATATATATATATATATATATATATATATATATGACTAACCAAAGCTAGCCAGTTCTGAGACTGGTATTTTGTTTTATAGGTTATCAGTCTCCAAGTATTTGATGTGCTATGATTTACTATAAGGCACTTCATTAAACAAAGTAGTTTCACCTTTCTGAATATTTAATTCCACAAAAAGCAAACTGCTCTAATTTTCCAACCCATATGATAAAGGGGATTTAACTAAACTGCAAGATAAAAATTGCGATTCGTTCAGTGTTTACTTGTAGGATTTCTACTCGTGTTCTGGAATGAAAAATGTGACTAAATAGGAAAGTTAATGATGTAGGTTCCAGCTTCAAGGAAAAGTGCAAACTGAAGTGTTTTTCACTGAAGGACTTCCCAAGTGTGTGTTTGCCTGATTTGTTTGAACAGTGTGACTGTTTTCAAAGGAATTTAATATTATGAGGCACTGCAAAACAAACCATGTTAAGTATGAACAACTGACTAAAAATGAACGAGTTGAGAAATTGAAGTGACTGAAATAAACCCACAACAAATGTTGTTTGTAAGAATGAGTCAGCTGAATGAAAATGCGACAAAAGAAGTTATGAGGTGGGAAAACCAATAGCGTGAATGTGAATTTTTCAAAAAATTTATGATGCAAATAGCGGGAAGTGTCTGTCCTGAGAAAAAGCAACCGTGTTTCAATGTTTGCCTTGTAGGCAACGCTGTGGTTCTCAACATGGAAGACATCCCTTCTGATATTAAGAACTGAGTGGAAGCAACTTGAGTAATATTTCGCTCTTTTCTCTAGCCTGTGGTGAAAATACGGATGTATTTGACACTGCCCAGCTTCTCAATTTTATGAAAGAAGTTAATGGTGAGACGTGTATAAATGAAGAATTAGTTGACCCAAGTCTTTAGTAGCAAACAAGAGGAATAGATATATTTGTCTCTGCAATCAATGTCGTTACTATAATGAAAAAATCTCTAGGTATATTACTGATGGTGCCTCAGCCATGAATAGCGAGCATATTGGAGTAGCAACACTTGTCTGTAACAAAATCAGCGAAGAGGGTGCAAAGTCATTACACTCCACTGCATCATTCACCAACAAGTTATTTGTGCCAAACATCTTAGTGATAATCGTGTTATGAGGCCAGGGATAAAAGCTATCAAGTCTGTTCGCTTTAAAGCCCAGTTTCATCGTCAGTTTCAGTAGTTTCTACTCGAAATCCAGGATGAATGCGGAGATCTTATGTGGCACCATGATGAAAGATGGCTCAGTCAAGGAACTGCACTTCGGCGCTTCCACCTTCTTAGAAGAAAGTGAAAAACTCATAGAATGTAAGGGACAGCCGATGCCAGAACTATCTAATCCTCCTTGGCTGGTTGATTTTGGTTGATATTACACGGCAGCGGAACTTGATGAACACGAGCCTTTAGGGTCAAAGTGCAGTGATAAGACAATTATATTCACACATCAAAGCCTTCAGAAATAAGCAGCAACTTTCTCATAGGGAACTGTCTCCAACACAGCCTCACACATTTTTCATTACTACAGGAAATCAACATGCCTTCCTGTGAATTCGGTAGACGCTGAACGAAGCTTTAGCGCCTATTACATGTTGTATCTGACAACCATCACAACCTTTCAGAAAATAGCACGAAGTATCTTGTCGAGCTTTAATTTAATTCCTGTTTTCAATCATAACTGACATGTATATAGTGGATGAACGTGCCTGGATTGCTGTTTATTTGGGTCTTCGCGGGAAAGGCACGGAATTTTATCTTCCCACCGCAGAAAATTCGTGGAAAAAATGTTTCGCCACCGCAGAAAAGTAATGCTTTTAATCATCATAACTACTTAAAAATAATAGACGGCTGCAAGAAAAGACCGTCAGGTTCCAAGTCTTTATGGGACAAATGAGGATATATACTATTGCATGCTATCCAGTGCTTTTCCGAATTCCCAGTGACTGCGTATAACTATGATGAATCCCCAAAGAAAAAACTTATTTGCCCATTGTTGTGAGTTACTATTTCGGTGAGCCTCCTAGCCGGAAACAGGAAAACAAAGTCTTACAAAGGAATTCATCTCGATGTGCCAACAACGGTGCGCAGTGCTGTAGGCTAAGTGTTTTAAGTCGTACTGTTCTTAGGGAAAATATGAAATACTAGGTTTGATGGCATGAAAGCCGTTCCAGTCATGGTTGATACTCGAAATTCACGCATTGTTTGGAACTGCGAGGAGGATCTGCTGTGCGGATTTCCGAAGTCCGACTTCAAACATCCATGTGTCATATGGCCCAAGCAATGCTGCATATATTATGCGAATCACGGACTATATACGATCCTACTAGAGCTGGGACGGAAATTGGTCAACTGGCCGGCAGCTGAAATTGCGTTTTGAGCACGGTTGCTGCCGGTGAAATCAGAAAAGTCATTAGGATTTGTGGAAAGTAACTGGACGTAGAAAATCAAGAGATACTAAAAGTATTATCTGCTAATAAGCCATAAACGGGCGGAAATATAACGTGGTCTGTGAGAGACTAAGGGACATGAGAAGCAAAAGGTGAGTGCCTCTAGTCTGTTGACATCATCTGTCCAGAAGTGTAGTTCGTTCTTTAGCTCGGGTGTGGTGCTCGTTGGCCGGTAGCTTACCGTTCGGCAAGTGGTACCCACTTTGTTTGGGTGGTCGTTGATTTACGCCAACTAACCGTTAAAATAACGGAAGTGTTGGCTCTACAGCAAAGCTAGCATCAGTGACGTGGGCAAGGAGGGAACTGAGAAGTTCAGGATGCTGTCAACGGTCATTTTTGGAATTACCTGTCCGATACACAAGCTTAGATTGAATATTTAGACCCTGTATGAACAAGAAAAACATTTAATTTCTCGCTAAGCCAAGATGAACTCCAGGACAACATCAGCCCAATTTTAATTGGGAAACTATTACTAAACCAAGTGGAATTTACGCCTCAGAGTAGTGAAGCACTGCAAATGACTCGTATTCATCGTGAGGTTCTAACATATATATACTTGTATCTACTGATCGGAACCCTCAACTGGACCATGCCTAGCACTGCTGAGAAATACATCATTTATCTGCCGATCGGTAATTTACAATGGAGACTCTGATCAACACTATCATGATAATTTCCACCATACCATCAACACGGGTCATCTGGCAATTGTGTACTTTCAGCTGAAATGAAAGAATGGATCTCGCTTGGTACATACCCCACATTCTTGCACCGACCAGGAGGCATTTAAGCCACACGGAAAACTAGGATTAGCCTTAATATCCCATCCGAATAGTATTTTATGTGAAGCAGTTATTAGCGGCACGTTTGGCTGGTTGCTGTGTACACAGTTAATGGCTGGTCCATAGTCTCGGGTTGGCAACAGGACACAGGAGCCAGCCAAACGGGGGCTGAGTCACTCATTACGGGTATGTTTAAGCGGCTGCTGGTCGCTTTAGTGTGTTGCCTATACCGCAGTAACAGTACATCAAATGAATGAAGCGGGAAGCAGGATTCAAACAGGGTTTCGGAAGCGTGTAAGCTACGAGTAACAGAAAAGGACGAACACATTAATTGCAGTTATAAGAATCGCATAGATAAGCTGACGGCCAATACTGCCGGACTAGGCAGGGCTGTAACTTTCTGCTCGGTTCAAATGGAGCTTATTGACATCTTGTCAAACTAAGTCCATGGAAATAAGTTATTATGTGTCTTGAGTAGACAGAGAGTACGCAAATTGCTTGATCTAGTTGGGTCAGTCGAAGGATGTAAAAAATTCTAGTTAAATACTTTTGCATAGTTTAGCGCTCCTCATTAGCAGACCTTCTTGGAGCCACACATTAGCATTAATTCTCTCTCCGACGGTTCGACACTACTTGGCTCACTTGCACTCACCATTGTGAGCCTGGATGGACCGTTCTGTTTCGGGTTCTGTTGAGAGTCTGTGTATTTTAACTTCCTGGGAAAATTTTAAATTTATCGCATAACTACTTGTAATGTTTCTGCCGCTAGATAATCTACCTACGTTATTTCCGATGCACCAGTCTTAGGCGTTCTACGATCAAACTGGGGTTTGGAGCTACAGGTATATAGGGCTGGTTTTTGCTTTGCTAATCACACGTGTGACCCATGTAGAGTGGTTTTCATAGCAGGGAGTGTCTTGGCAACTTACACTTTGAGAAAACTCCACCTAAATCCAAGTACGCAAGAAAATATCTTAGGCCTAGGTGTATGGCACGATAATTTAGATTCGAACTCGGCGGTCCCCATTAAACTGCCTTACTCAAAGGATTAGCGCAGGCCAGTTGACAGAAGCAAAATAACTCTCATCACCCGATACGCCATACTGTACTATTTAGTCGAGGAACCACGAAGATGAGTGAGTGAATAATTTTGTCCGTATAAATGCGATGCATTCAGGTGGAATCAGAAGCGTTGCCAGTACCGTTAGCAGGCCTTAGCAGCAGTGATTTGAGCCGATATACTGATTCGCGATATACTACTGCACGTCTATTCAGTAGGCCGAAAATCGTGCGGAGAAACACCCACCGGCATCCGTGGGTGTAAGTTTGGGTATTACCCAAACTCTGGAGCTAGGCACTATATGCTTAAGACGTTGTCCAAGTTCGAAAAATTTCGAGAAACACTTCAAGTAAATTGAAGTCCATATCACAATTGAAAGGCGGAATGCATTCAAACAACCAGCCGTAAGTGTTGATTACATCGAATCAATGCCGAACAGTTTTGGTTCGTCCAGCTCCAGCTCGTACAATCGAATCGCGATGGCCTCCGCGGATTCAAGCATACGCTGTAGGAGCTGTGTGTTCAGAAACGGTTCGTTCAGACGCTAAAACTGTCATAGCCCACTTAAACTGCGACATCCGGCCCACGAAATGTAGTGCACGCCGAACTTGTGACCTAACGGATAATGATTGTGTTTGTTCAGTGACTGTGAAACGAATTTGTCTTACCAACCTTTAGGTTTTGTCAAATATTTTGTTTTCTCCCACATATAATTGTACAAGCCTGAAGAGGAATTATTGAAAACATATGTTCGCTTGTATCGACTTTTAAAGCGATTAATTTTGCGCGCGATCAGTTGGAGCGTTGGGACCGTAACTGAAACAGATAAGTGTTACACGTCGTCCGCTAGTAACAAGAATTCGTACGAACGGTATGGTCCTTGTTTTTACGTTCTGGTTCTTCACAGACTCCACTTACAAGCACAACCTCAAATACTCCCTTGGCCAGGCAGCCTAGTTAACAATGAGATGTGCCCCCATTGAGAGAGAGTATTTTCAGCATTGTGAGCTAGCTTTTCGATTGGTAGTCAATCCTGCCAGCTCGCTACACTCTGACTGTACGGGAGTTGAAGTAACTAACTGCGGACATTGTTTGACGCAGAAATATTCAAACGTCATAGTCTGGTTTCTGCATGCGTTTGAAGCGTTCGAGATTTTGGGTCCCCTTGGCTTTTGGGGTGTCCAGATCTCTACCGAGAAAGTATCACGCAGGACTACGGCTCCAAGCATATCAGTTAATCTGATCTAAGTGGAATATAAATATATCTGTAACATTTTCTTCACATTCTGTTCTTATTATTATCATTACACCTAAAGCAATGGTGTTCATATTGATAACCATGAGTTTGGGTTACTTCAAAGGGCGTAGAGCTGGCACAACAAAAAAGCGAAGCAGGTGACTGCCATATGCAACAAAAGCGCTGAGCAGCTTTTGCCGTGATTGAGCTTAAGCAGTCCAGTGGTCTCATGGTCGAGGTTTGGTACCATGAATGTTTAAAGAAGAGACGTACCATATTATTAAAAAGTTACTCGGATAACGGAGAACGACAGAACCTACGTGGGACACAAATGATCAATGAGGCAATGGAACGACTTTCGAGTCTTGCCAGTACACAAGGAGGCACGAATCCCCTTCTCAATATGCAACTGCTTGTGTGATTGTGAGACGTAGGTCGTTATCAGTACTCTATGGCGGAAAGCGTTGAGCACCATGATTCAGTGACCTGCTGCTGATGGTGTTTAAAAGGCTAGTTTGTGCGTTCTGAGCTCAGTCGAGTCTATACATTAGATGACTGGCTTGTATCTGACATTTTCGCCGTGTTCTGTCAGGCATGACTGCACTCGATGGGAATGTTGACAAGATGCTGTTGTATCACTCGCTGTTTATGTTGTGTTGGAGCCCGCGACTACTTCCACCCAATAGCGGTAGTGAGAACACGAACGACCAGGACAAGGACTCAAGGGCACTTTTACATAGGGAAACCACTTCGTTAGATAGCATAACGCATAAACATAAAAGCCAATTAGAGTATGGAAAGGGTACGGACAATTATAGCCAATAAGAACTGAATAAATGAGGAACTAATAAAGTCCACACAAAGAACGTGAGGTGAGAATGATAACGTCAGAGTATGGTTGCGATCTGAAGACAAAAACAACGACTCCAAATAGCCAATAGGGATGACCGAATGATGTGTTAAATCAAACATCAGTGAACCGACATAGCAAAACGGGAGTCCGCAGTCATGAACGGCTACACAAGCATACTTGTTCTTTTATTGCTCGTCTAACAGTTTACAGGAAACCGCTAGTCCCTGTTGGGTTTGGACAGAGTACACAGTTCTTGTGGTTGTACTCGATTCGACAAGTGGTCTGATCAGAGGATGGGCATAGCCCACGCATCGACACTGATACACAACTTCTCCTCCCCCACTCCCAATTTTACATCGGCGATACGTAGGTCGAAGAAGTGTGGCTGACCGCGGAGCGATCAATTGGGGCCTCGATTCACATGTCTCCTAGACAAACCCTTAGGGCTTTCCGTGGGTATTGGGCGCTTTGATGAAGATGTTGGTGGAGTAGTGTAGACTGCACATACGGGCCACTCGCGACTGGTTGTAATCTAAGTGTTGAGCAAATCTGAAAACAGATGATAACAAGGATGCAAGTTTTGCAGTATCTGCAGTAAGGCGGCAAAATTTGGAGACATTTAACTCAGTGTAGAAGACGGAAATGATATGCAACTTTGTGTCTAGGTGAGGTAAGCCAAGCTGAGGGTTGCAACAACCTGCATAGCTGGGACTGCTAGTGCAGGGAACGTGGGCAAAAATTGGTTGGCCGTGGTGTGGTTCGGGTGTTTCGTTTTGATGCATCAAAACCTCGTGGCATCTTATCTTTTCCTGGCTCAACGATCCGCTCAAAAAGGAACACTCAATGCATTTTCCTATCGTTCCAGTCCCATCTGAATCTGAGCTGCTTAGCCCCGCTTAGATCATATGGCGGAAAAATCATTCACTGCTCGCAACAAAGCAATTGACCTAAACTACTTGGAACCAGTACAAAAAGTGCAGTACACAAGCACCGAGAGGGAGTTTCACCATACTCGAACATTCGCATGTTGAAGAACTTGGAGCACTCAGCTTAGAAAGCTTAGTATTCCTAGCTTCCAAAGAAATGGTCTGCAGAGATTTGGGGGAAATGTGCAAATTATCTAACGGTGGCAGAAAATTCTCGGTAGTTCAGTATTCATTTTGCTTCGTACATACTCGGAGTGGGATGAATCACCTATTCTGTCCATAAGAATTTTTAAATTTCGGAGCACAAACATCTCTCTGTCATTCGAGAACTAACGGCACTGGTATCACTAGTTACTGGAAAATTCCCATTTCATTATCAAGAACAAAAGACCGAAGATAAACAATCCTTTTCGACGATTCATCTCCAGACCCGTACAATCATATGAGTGAAATAGCAATGGGCGTAAGAGTGGATTAACGATCAGTTCAAATGAGATTGATCACGTGCTGACCAAAAGCATGAACCAATAACAAACAATAAACTAGGACAGAGGTGCAGTTGCACAATTACAGTTGCTCGCAGAAGGATCCGATTTGGCCAGCCAAGATAGCTTAACTGCTTCGATCAGCTTCTTTTGTGCACACCAACGCGGTTGATACAACCGAATGCTGATGGCCTCGGCAGTAGCAAGGGTGCGGAGGCACAGGCCTTTAGACTGGAGTGGAGGGACCCTGTATAGTATTCGAAAGGCACTGGTTGGATCAACCTCATGCCCACTATCAACAAGATGAGCCATAACAGAGCTAGTTATAGCTCCAGTACCGCCTCGACGCACCCAGCGTGGTAGGTGCTCCTTAATGCACTTCAACAGTTGCCGCGCCGTTGGACCGATGTAAGTAGTGCCATAGGCGCACTCAAACTGATAAATTACCATAGAAACGGTCAGCGTCGGTAACTTGTCTTTGTTGTGAATACGAATGAGTGGCTTCGTGGATAAGTACACTTAAGCACGGCTGCTGGGAAAGTTGACTTGACAGCTGTTGAAAGGCTTCTAGTTACAAGCTCAACAGCGGCGCTTCCCTTAAAGGGTAGTCGTATGAAAAGTTCTTCTTACTCTGCTGTCTGAAACTGCAACAAGTCAGGCTTTTTGGCTTGTTCTTAAAAATGAAACGATCAGGATATCCGTTTTCGCGCAGCAAATTCTGAATGGGCGTCAACTCATTATCCAACTTGTCATCAGAACAGATCCTGCGGGCCCTTGTGGTTAGACAGTGAATTCGGTTTCGCTTGTATCCCAACGGAACGAAACTGTGGAAGTTCGTATACTGGCCGCTCCAGGTTTTGTTCCTGTAGACCAGCCGTTGGATCGAGCCGTCTGCCCTTCTAGTTAACAGCATATCAAGAAACGGCAACTGATGGTTCAATTCTTTTCCGCATGTTACATGCGGAGATCACGGCATTTGACTGTTACCACCGTTTAATGGACGACATATTTGTTGTGGCCGATCAGTCAGTTGATCTTGACGATGTTTTTGACCATTTAATCGGGCCCATACATCATTGCAATTTACCTAGAATGTACAGAATCAATCGGGTGTTCTCTGTTCCCTATTCCTCGCTTGCTTTCTTTACACTTCAGAGCTTAACATGCTCCGTTACGCCATGTGACACACCGCGTCGTGCGACCAACGCATTGAACTCAGAGCCGGCCAATGAGATGTGCAGAAAGATAGGTAGACAGTCACGCGTACTAACCTTAAGATGAAGTCAAAGGTTCCGCCAATGACCTTACAGGTACCCATGGACAAAGGTACTCTGATAAAAGGGGCTGAAACTGTTAGGGAGCTGGCTACTTAACCCTCAGTTTCATGAATTATGTTAGTTACCTGTTTCTTTGTTTGCGCAGTTACCTGCGTTACCTTGCCTTCCGCATCGTTCTGCCGTGTGGTCGCAAAAAACTGTCCTCCTGCCTTATTCGCCTCCAAATCTTTGGATTTATTCTCATAGAGACCTACGCGCCATCATTCGATTGGGCTCTGCGAGCTCCTCCTACCACTGAACATCCATTGGATCTATCATTCACGGATCACCAACAAACTGTGCTCTTGGAACTTCGAAGTCAACCGTAGGTGAAGCTTATCGGATGTTTTATTTTTCCTCTCGTCGTATAAGAACTCTTGTGGTCTTATTTTAGAGATCTTTCTGAGAGTCACCCAATCAGCTTACTACCATTCCTTCAAGTCGCTCTACAAAGCGATAGTCGTCAATTTGATCCGCCCTTGGAACTGCAACTGTCGTCATTAGACAGTATTTTCCAAGTCATCTTGCTTTGCCTCAGTCGCTTTGTCTTGCATCGCTGTCTGCCCTCTACTGTCTGGATGGATAGCACGCACATCGCCTGGACCTGCTGACCTCAAACCAGCGCCAATCGCCACGCAACGGTGCGTCAGTATTTCCATCCTCTTCCTACCCCTACGGAGAACATGTCTCGTAAGAAAATCAAATGCGAATCATGTGCTAAAGTGGTAAAAAGTGGTCTGGTGTGTATCATGTGTTTGAAATCCCATCACACTGCCTGTCTCGGGAAGGAGTCGATGAAACCAAACACCGCAGAGGCGCCTAGGTTCTGCCAAGTATGCAAGTCTATTCCATTTGTTAGCTGTCTATCTGTGCTACTGAAGAGGAGTGAAAGACTAACCGAAGCGGTCGAGCAACTGGTGAACGCCAGAGTTACACCCATGGGAGGAAACGGACCTGCACTTGTGAGTGTAAATAACACCCCGAACTCCCTAGTCAGGCCGAAGAAGCGAGCCAGGCGTCCCAACCCAACCACAACGACTCAGCCTCCAGCCGTATCAACTCCATTCTCTCTCCCTCCTATAAGTAAAAACAGTACCTGCAGCGCGCCTGCCTTAACTTCTGTACTGTGTGCTGCACCTAGTAGTCTGCTCACTACACTCGAGACTGTAAACTACAGTCAACCAGCCATAGTGAACAACCCGGCAACGTACGCATCGGTTGCCGCCAAGCAAACACCGGAACGAGCACCGGTAAACATTGTGCCCGAACTACAGAAAACAAAACTGCCGCAGCACAGATGGCACACACCAATGCCGTTCACAAATTCAACAAAAACACCAGAAACTAAGCCGTAAAATCCAAAACCAGTAGCAACCAGGCGCAACCATGGTGTCCTAAACATTGTATGCACTAATGTCCCTGAATCCAAATCCAATACAATTAAGGGTAAGTTGACGGACGATCGAAATCAGTGGGGTTCCGTCTGTACGTCGATCGGAGTCCATGCCAATCCCACGACATTAAAAAGAATCTCGCGCCACCCAAACGCGTTGCTCTACGGCGAACCCGGGTTACTTCGGGTAACACTAAACTCGGCGGACGAGACTGAGGCCGTTCTGCTGTCTGCGAATCGTCTCCGCAACGACTCAAGTGGGGTGCGCATGCTACCCGAAATCCCGTGGAAAGAACGTTCAGGGCATCCCGCTAACAAAGATAGGTACAGAATAAGTCAAGATAAGAAAACAGTGACTGCTCACGGTGTTCCTGAGCTCATTGACCCCTCTTCCGACGATGCCCAGATGCATGACCGCGAGCAATGGCACTACATCCGGGAGGTTCTTTCTCTCGAAAATGCGGTGGTCACCTCGTTGACAAGGATCCCCATTACTTATGAATGGAAGGATTTTGGTAAGTATTTTGTTCGTCGCAATCAGCCGACAATTCAGATATGTCGACCAGCTGTCCGGAAAAGCTCCAGACGGCCGTTTCGCCCTATTGGGGCTCATCAGTGGTGCGCATCCTTCGGTCCTCTGCGGAGGATCGAATCCATGACTGCTAGTGGCTCTTGCCAACTAGCCCGCAGCTTATGCAACTGCGCCATGGAGGACGGTATCTAACTATCGTGAATTGTTAGCTAAATGCGATATAGCCCGACGCATCCTCCACTGCCATGCAGGCACCTGCCATGCAGATGACAGCGGTCGGCCTTCCGGCGTCAGGACTTCCCGGTTACGGCAGCTATGAATCGACATAGCATTTTGGGAATCTGTACGGGCGAATTGGTATTACTTATGAATGGAAGGATTTTGGTGAGTATTTGGTTCGTCGCAATCAGCCGACAATTCAGATATGTCGACCAGCTGTCCGGAAAAGCACCAGACGGCCGTTTCGCCCTATTGGGGCTCATCAGTGGTCGACACATCTGAGTTGTCGGCTGATTGCGACGAACAAAATACTCACCAAAATCCTTCCATTCATAAGTAATACTAATTCGCCCGTACAGATTCCACCAAATGCTATGTCGATTCATAGCTGCCGTAACCGGGAAGTCCTGACGCCGGAAGGCCGACCGCTGTCATCTGCATGGCAGGTGCCTGCATGGCAGTGGAGGATGCGTCGGGCTATATCGCATTTAGCTAACAATTCACGATAGTTAGATACCGTCCTCCATGGCGCAATTGCATAAGCTGCGGGCTAGTTGGCAAGAGCCACTAGGAGTCATGGATTCGATCCTCCGCAGAGGACCGAGGGATGCGCACCACTGATGAGCCCCAATAGGGCGAAACGGCCGTCTGGAGCTTTTCCGGACAGCTGGTCGACATATCTGAATTGTCGGCTGATTGCGACGAACAAAAAGGATCCCCATATCACCAAACTATAAAGGACGCGCTCCCAGGCTCTTAGAACTTGTGTTACAGTCAGAACAAATAGCACGAACCCTACTAGCGAACTGGATTAAATCCCGTTGCAGATTGCCAACAGAAATTCTTCTGAAAACAGCAAGAACACCGACAATTTTTAATGACAATTCAGTAGAGGCACAACTCTTAGAGAATACGCCAGCTGCAGGAGCCTACTCGAGGACGGTTTTAAGAGTAGCCATACTATCCGGAGGGGCACAGCAAAGCACGAGCAAACACCGGGATTCGGGGCACCTGATGCCTGGTTGTATATCAAACACTTCTCAAGAGTATGCAACGCATCCAAAAAAAGATTAGTCGCCGACCCTTTAATGGTCGGCATAAACTCATTTGCTTCATCCATCCATCCAGTCGCCGGCCACGCACTGGTCGGCGAAACTTCAAGTATGAGTTGTACAACGTATGAAACATTGAGTAAATCTGAGAAACTTTCATGTATGTACACCAACGCCCAAGGGATCCTCAGTAAAATTAACGAACTTCGACTACGTCAGGTTGCGAATGCTTTGGACCTAATTTCTACTACCGAAACTTGGTTGCATCAAGAGGTGACTGATGCTGAGGTTGAGATAGCCGGAATGTCACTCATCCGGAACGACCGCCCCAGCAGAGAAGGTGGGGTCCTACTCTACTACCGCAGCGATCTACAATGTACAATAGTTGAGGACCTGGAAACACACGTTACCGACTCACTCTGGTGCCGTCTCCGACTGAGACATAACGGCACATGTCTCATAGCTATCGTTTACCGCCCCCAACGTCCACTCTGGAAATGGATTCCTGCTTGATCCGTGGCCTAAACAGAGTAACACGCACTAGGTACAGTCACATTCTCATCTCCGGGGACTTCAGTCTACGCAATCTGGAGATTTCGGCATCGCCCAGTGAGCAGTTCAAAGCTGACTTGCATGAACTGATCGCTAGTACTTCTTTGTATAATCACGTCATCACGCCCACTAGATTCAGAGCAGCAAACAAACCGTCCATATTGGACCTTGTGCTTACGAATGAAGAGCTCATGGTTGACAAGTTATTGATGGATAGTCCATTAGGTCTCAGTGACCATGTAGTAATAACTCTTGAATTTGTGTGTTATGCAGAGTATCCATCTGAACACTCGGAACTAACTCATACAATCACACGCTACCACGTATTGAAGTAACTAACCGACGCAGCTGCTTGGGAATTCTCAAACAAAAGTCCCCTTGACAACGTTTGGGCAGAGTTCATTAATAAGCTCAGCGACATCGTCAATAAAGCATCAGAGACCAAACCCCTTCGTCCCGTGAAAATGCCTTCAATTATAAGGAGTAGGACTCGCAAATGCCTGGCGATAAGGAATGCAGCATGGCGTGCCTATAAGATTAACCCCGACTCAGAGACTTGGGAGAATTTCCTTACCCTTCGCAACCATTGCACTGCACTTGTCCGTGAGGACAAAGTGACTTATCAACAGTGCCTAGCCAAAAAGTTCATGGCAAACAACAAACTGCTGTATAAGCATGTCAATAAGCTTCGTAAAGTGAAGCATGGAATACCCCCACTATTCACGACAGGCGGTAGAGTACAAAGCGCCGAAGAAGCAGCTGATGCCCTGCGGCTGCAATACGCCCCAATTTTTGAACTCGCAACATCTACCTGTCCCATAATATCAAACTCATTACCGACACCTTTGTTTACAAATGTTATTTTCAACTCATCAATTGTGCTAAGGAAGTTACTCTCACTGCATGAGCATAGTTCTCCGGGAGCAGACATCATCCGCCCGAAGGCACTGAAGGCTACGGCCACCAAGCTAGCTGAACCACTGCCACAGTTCTTCCAAAGGTGCTTTGATGAACAACAAGTCCCCACTTTGTGGAAGTGTGGCGTTATAACCCCTATTTTTAAAGGCGGTAGCCGTTCAGATCCTGCAAACTATCGTCCAGTGACTCTCCTCCCTGTGCTCGCGAAGGTGATGGAAGCAGTCGCGCTGAGGCTTTAATGGACCACCTGGAAAAATGCAACATCTTGGTACCGGAACAGCATGGCTTCCGTCAACATCGGTCATGCACCATCAACCTACTGATTGCACGAGGTAGTTGGACGGAAGTGGCCGATGATGGGGTCGGAGTCGACGTCATCTATCTGGACTTCTCCAAAGCTTTCGACCGCCTTGATCACCGCATCCTACTTCAAAGACTACAAAGTTATGGAATCGGAGATCCTGTACTTGGTTGGATTGGCAACTTCCTTTACCAACGAAAGCTTCAAGTACGTGTTAGGGGATCACTTTCTAACCCAATTGAGGTGGAATGTGGTGTCCCACAAGGCTCAGTGCTGGGACCGCGTTTATGCCTGGTGTTTATCAACGACGTGCCATCAGTTATCTCCTTAAATTCCCTGCTTTTCGCCGGCGACGTCAAAATATGGCGGGCGATTAGTAACAAACCAGATCAGGATCTGCTCCAACATGACCTAGATTGCAATTACGAATGGTCAAAGAGGAACAAGCTTCAATTGAACATGGCAAAGTGCAAAGTGATGCATCTGCGTCACCAACCGGTGAGCGCTTCTAAGATTGGAGACCACACCTTGGCGAAGGTCTCTCAGGAGCGTGACCTTGGTGTATTGGTACAGGAAGATCTCGGGTGTTCAAAACAAGCAGAGAAGGCGACGAGAACCGGCAATCAAAACTTCGGCCTTCTTCGCAGAGCCTTCGGTCGGTTTGAACCCTCAATATTTCTCCAAATGCTTAACGCTTACGTGCGACCTCACGTGGAATATACTATTCAGGCGTGGCAGCCGTGACAGAAACAGGATCTCGTTGCTCTCGAGACTCCTCAACGACGGGCAACCAAGAACGTCAGGGGCCTCTTTCATCCGCCCTATCAGCTTAGACTGAAATTTCTAAGAATGTACAGCAGTCGATATCGGCTTTTGCGGCGGGATCTCATAATGGTTTGCCAAAATCTAAAGAACCCAAACCACATTTGTCGTCCGCTGCTGGAATTGAACCACAACACTAAACTAAGAGGTCACCCTCTGAAACTGACAATTCATTATAGCCGGCTTGAATGCCGTAGAAATTTCTTTTCTCTCCGCGTGTGTGAGCCTTGGAACGCCCTCCCCAATTATGTCGTCTCTGCTCTCAAACTGGCGATATTTAAAAAACGTGTTGACGATGCATTGTCGCACTTACATTTCGTTTTATGACTTGTTAGCCAGGGGCTACAAAACGCAATCAAACGGTGTCTTGCCAAACGCCTAACCAGTGGATTTATGGATTTATACGTTTAATACGCGAACATCTCAGCTATTCCACATAAGTCTATGGTGAGTCAATCACAACGCTTTTCACTTTATCATGCAATTGATTTTCGCAATAATTTCCATCCCACGGGACTTGTTAAGCAATGCATTTTTACCCGTAATAAACCATTGTTCCATTGCTTCTCTGCTACATTTTGGACATGCCGCTTTCCTCAGCCTCATTCGCAATCGCTCACAGTTAATTTCAGCCGTCTCATTCTGTGGACATTCTGATTGGTTTCTTTTGCTCAGCGTTCCTTAGCTTTTTCACGTGGATGTATTATTCAGCCGACACATATTTATTATACCTGTTTTTATTTTCCTGGTGTGTATCATTCTCACTAGCAACTGTCCTGGCATTTGTTTAAACGTATCACTTCTCCACACTGATTGGACGCTACTCGTCACTTTTAATGGTCGCTCACCAGAAGGTTACCCCCAGGGATTAACTCCGCAGACACTATTTTCTTTGCCGCACTTCATTGGCTCGTAATTTTCGCGATTCTCATTTGCTTGTTCCATTTTGCGTTTTCTCCGTGCCTGTTGGACCTCATGCGTTTAGTAGCTTGGATTGGCCCTTGTTTGTAAAGCTATATAACTGGTGCCGTGCTGTAATAGAAAATCTGTTCATCCCGGCTCATCTTGGACTTCTTCTTCCGGTCATGGGGTGAAGGCGATCTGGGCGTCACAACATATTCTTCTGACGACGAATAGTGGTGAACCATGTCGGTTTCGTTCGACTAATTGCAGTCTTTACTTCAACAGCAACAATTGCAATTTGAGAAATCGCAAAGGCAGCTGATCGAATTGCTCACACAGAAATTGAACCTTCAGACAGAACCCCCGACGACGACGATTGCACGAGCATCAGTGGACGCCCTTACTGCATCAATCACAGAATTTGTGTTCAATGGATTGAGTGGTGTAACCTTCGATTCATGGTTTAAGAAGTATGAGGATATTTTTCGAGTGGAGTTTGCTGACCAAGGTGCTGCCTAGAAAGTTCGATTGTTGCTGAGACAACTTGGAGCAGTGGAGCATGAACGCTACACAAATTTCGTGTTGCCGAAAAACGCAAGGGACTTCAGCTTTGATGAGACCGTGAGAACTTTGACGCAGATCTTCAGTGAGCAAGCCCCTTTGTTCAGCATTCGGTACAATTGTTTGAAGTTGGTCAAACGCGATGTTCATGACTTTGTCACTCATGCTGGGATTGTGAACCGCGAATGTGAACGATTCAAACTGGGCACGATGACTGCGGATCAATGTAAGAGTCTTATTTTTGTGTGCAGTCTCCAGTCCCACGCTGATGCCGATATTCGCACACGAATTTTACACAAGCTTGAACAGGAACCACAACTGACGTTGCAGGTTATCACTACAGAATGCCAGCGGCTGATTAATTTGAAGCACGATACAAAAATGGTTGAAACTGCTGATCACAAAACTGAACCCCAAATTTGTCGTACAGCTATCCGACGTAAAGGAATGAATCGAACTGGATCAACTCAGAAGCCCCCCGACCGCGTGCTGGAATTGTGGCGCCTGGCATTTTGTGAGAGATTGCACATATAAAACGCACCAATGTCAGAAGTGCAGACAGATTGGCCATAAGGAAACCCACTGCCGAGTTGTGAACAATTTCAGACATTCTTTTCCCCAAAAGTGCGCGTAAATTCCAATTTTAGAAGAGCAAATTTTCACGGACTGGCCGCAAAGATAATCCTCGCCGCCTTTCGCACAGAACTTGCACGCAAGAGAAAGTACGTGTCAGTAAAAGTCAATGGTGTTCCTATCACGTTGCAGCTGGATACAGCGTCCGTCATTACAATCATCTCGAGATCAGTCTGGAAGAGGCTTGGGAGACCAGCATTCAAACGCACAACCCTGACGGCTAAAAATGCATCTGGGGGACAACTGAAATTAGATGGTGAGATTGAGTGCGAAGTCAGCTTCAATGGCTTGAATCTTCGTGACACGATTTACTTGGTTACGAGCAGTGACGTAAATGTGCTCGGCATCGATTGGATCGAGAAGCTGCATCTACTCGACGTACCATTGAGTCACATTTGTTCTGAGAATAGTGTCGTGGTGCTTCATACAGCCGTATCGAATCAGCCGGGTCAAAGTATTGCAGAACTGCTTCAATCGAAGTATGCATGTGTATTTCAATCAGAGCTTGGACATTGCACGGAAATGCAGGCAAAGCTTACCCTGCTTCCTGAGGCAAAGCCAGTGTTCCGACCCAGACGTCCAGTCCCTCACTCATCCCAAGCACTCGTGGAGCATGAGCTTGATCGATTACAGCAGGCTGAAGTGATCGAGCAAGTCAGTTTCTCACAATGGGCGGCGCCTATCGTTGTGATCAGAAAACCGAATGGCTCAGTTCGTTTGTGTGCGGATTTTTCAACCGGCTTGAATGCTGCATTAGAACCCCATCAGTACCTGCTTCAACTCCCAGACGACATGTTTGCAAAGCTGAATGGAGGCAAGTACTTTGCTACTCTGGATCTGGCAGACGCTTATTTGCAACTACAGATCGAACCGGAAAGCAGAAAGCTTCTAACAATCAACACGCATCGCGACCTTTACCAGTATAATCGTTTGCCATTTGGAGTAAAAACTGCACCTGCAATCTTTCAACAAGTTAATGGACGCTATGTTGACTGGCTTGACGGGAGCAGCAGCCTATCTAGATGATAGCATCATAATGCGCGGAACCCAGGACGAATTGTTTCAACGATTGGATGACGTGATGATGAGAATTAAGGAATATGGATTCCGGTTGCGAGCTGACAAATGCAGATTTTTCCTGAAATCCATCAAGTTCCTGGGTTTCGTGATTGACGAGAACGGTCGACGGCCTGATCCTGAAAATATCGAGGCCATAGACAGATTACCGGCACCAACAGATGTCACTACCTTGCGCTCATTCCTTGGGATGGTGAGTCATTATAGTGAGTTCCTACCTTGCATGCACCGATTACGTCATCCTTTAAACCATTTGTTGATGAAAGATGTTGAATGGAACTGGTCCGCACAGTGTCAAGAAGCTTTTGACAAACTCAAATCTCTGCTGAAATCAGATTTGCTCCTTACGCATTACAATCCGAAGCAGGAGATTGTCGTGGCTACGGATGCTTCGAGTTATGGAATTGGTGCTGTCCTCTCACATCGCTTTCCAGACGGGTCCGAAAAGGCTGTGGCACATGTGGCACGAGCGCTTACCGCATCTGAAAAGAACTACAGTCAAATTGAGAAGGAGGCGTTGGCTATCATCTTTGCCGTACAGAGATTTCACAAGATGATATATGGCAGAAGATTCACGCTGGTGACTGATCACAAACCGCTTTTGGCAATCCTTGGATCTAAGAAAGGCATTCCGACATATACAGCCAGTCGACTTCAGCGCAGGGCAACTCTGCTCCTGGGGTATGATTATGGCATGCGGTATTTGTCCACTGATTCTACTGGACAAGCGGACGCCCTGTCCAGACTGATCAATACCGGTAGATGCGATCAAGAAGACGCAGTCATTGCATCCATTGCAGCCGAATCGGACGTCAGCTACATGATACAAGACGCAGTGTGTAACTTGCCAGTGAATGGTTTAATGGTTGCGCAAGCCACTATACAGGACGCTGTACTACAAGAAGTATTAACCTATACAAGAAGTGGATGGCCAAAGAAGTGTCCGAACGAAGCCTTGACCCAATTCTTCACAAGGCGAGGCGCATTGTCGGAAGTTGATGCCTGTCTGCTTTTCGCAGATCGCATAGTCATTCCAGAAGTTCTCGGACAGTGCATACTAAGAGAGCTGCACAAGGGCCATCCAGGAATCGCCTGCATGAAGGCACTCGCTCGCAGCTACGTCTTTTGGCCGATGATGGACAGCAAATTGAGGATATCGGTCGATCCTGTTCCAGATGCATCAGTGCATCCAAACTGCCGGTGCGTGTGCCATTGCAATCTTGGTCGAATCCAAAATCTCCCTGGTCGCGCATGCATGTTAATTTCGCAGGACCAGTCGAGGGTGTGGAATTTCTTGTGATGGTTGACGCGTACAGTAAGTGGCCGGAAGTGATCCGGATGCAAACCACGTCCTCAAACAGCACGATCTCGGAAATGAGACATGTATTCAGTCAGCATGGCCTACCAAAAACCGTTATTTCCGACAACGGATCGCAGTTTACGTCCTATCAATTCGCCGAGTTTTGCGCACAAAATGGAATCGAGCACGTGAGGACAGCACCATATTATCCTCAGTCAAATGGCCAAGCAGAAAGATTTGTCGATACCCTGAAAATAGCACTTTTGAAGTCAAAAGGCGAGGGAACATTGGACGAATGACTGTAGCGGTTCCTACTAAATTATCGAGTGGCTCCCAATCCCAATGCACCCGATGGGAAGTCACCAGCTGAAGTCCTAATGGGTCGCAGATTAAGAACTACACTGGATTTGCTGACACCCAGGCGTCCTCTCCCACAAAAAAGGAACTTAGCAATGGAGCAGCAATACAACAGACGGTACGGAGCACGGAGAAGGATGCTCAGAGTTGGCGAAGTTGTATCTGTAGCGGCTATTCAGGGACGGCGGATCAGCTGGATACCAGGACGCATCGTGCGATGTCGGGGACGGGTGATGTACAATGTTCAAGTTGGTGCGCAGGCATGGAGACGTCACGCAAATCAGCTGAAACCGCGGTGTACACTGGAAGGTGATGTTCAGAATGCCAACAGATTTGATGTTAATGAGTTGCTTGATAATGGCAAACCAAGTGCTTCCTCACACCGAGAATTTCAACCAAGGGAATGCCCGGAACAAAAAGGTCGGAACAGACCCCAACGAACAAGAAAATTTGTACAGCCGTTTCAAGTGGACCCGAGTCGGAAAAGCTATGTTCCCTACAGGTAACTAACCTTGTAGAAGGGGGAGATGTTAGGGAGCTGGCTAATTAACCCTCAGTTTCATGAATTATGTTAGTTGCCTATTTCTTTGTTTGCGCATTTACCTGCTTCTCTGCTACATTTTGGACACGCCGCTTTCCTCAGCCTCATTCGCAATCGCTCACAGTTAATTTCAGCCGTCTCATTCTGTGGACATTCTGATTGGTTTCTTTTGCTCAGCGTTCCTTAGCTTTTTCACGTGGATGTATTATTCAGCCGACACATATTTATTATACCTGTTTTTATTTTCCTGGTGTGTATCATTCTCACTAGCAACTGTCCTGGCATTTGTTTAAACGTATCACTTCTCCACACTGATTGGACGCTACTCGTCACTTTTAATGGTCGCTCACCAGAAGGTTACCCCCAGGGATTAACTCCGCAGACACTATTTTCTTTGCCGCACTTCATTGGCTCGTAATTTTCGCGATTCTCATTTGCTTGTTCCATTTTGCGTTTTCTCCGTGCCTGTTGGACCTCATGCGTTTAGTAGCTTGGATTGGCCCTTGTTTGTAAAGCTATATAACTGGTGCCGTGCTGTAATAGAAAATCTGTTCAGCCTGGCTCATCTTGGACTTCTTCTTCCGGTCATGGGGTGAAGGCGTACTGGGCGTCACAACAGAAACTACTGAGCCAAAGAAGCTGTGCATAACGCTGCTAAAATAGAGGGGCTGTTTGGTAATTCCCCGCAAAAAATACGAACAGGAATCAAATGTTTCAACTACCTCAGCCATTTAAGCCTTAGATGTGTTGGGCTCTCAGCAACTGAGGCGAAGCTGAACAACAGAAGGCCAGACCCCGCTTTTACCCAGTGTGTACGGTCATCCCACTGTCGCTCGAGTTGGAGCACATGTGTGGACACAAACCATGCACTTGTATGTGCTGATCTGCTTGTGCGTTTTGGAGGTTGCCCTCGTCGACCCTGTGAGCGCATAAATACCAGCCAACTGGTGATGCCAGATGTTCTGAATGAGTACCGAAGTACGTTGGCGTTCGGGTGGAGCAAGAACTCACTGAATACGATAGGTCACTGGTCGCATGTTCACCAGACCTTACTAGCAGCAGGAAAATCCTCATATGGTATGTCTAATCGCCAACATGGACATTGGGTCTCCTCGCAGTCACTAAAACTTATCGACGCTCGCCAGCACATTCTGGCTGGAAGCGAACAAAACGAGACTCGCCAAGAGCTGAGGGCAAAACTCTGTGCTAACCTGGAGAGAGACCGCAAAGCCTGGTGGTCTCATCGGGCGTCAGAGATGGATGTTGTCGCTGCCCTTGGTAACCATCGAAATTTATTCCGTCTGACACGGGAAACGGGCAGCAGGAGACCTAGTGTTAATGAAACTATACGTGACGAGAGTGCACAGCCTATCTACAACTTGTCAAAACGTTTGGAGCGTTGGGATGAGCATTTTGAAAAGCAATTTAATCGGTCGGAATTGTTAGATTCCTCATTGGCCATTGATTGCTCCGCTCCTTGGGCTGTCCTTTTGGATTTGCCCTCTCACTCAAAAGTCGAACGTGAAATCGGACTGTTAAAGTTGAATAAATCTGAGGGAACAGATAAGATACATCCAGCCCGTTTCATATTTGGTGGCACTGCTTTGGTTGACGATTTACACGAGTTAATAGTGAAACTGTGGGAGCAGAAAACTGTCCCAACCAACTGCAGCCGCTCCGTCATAGTCCCAATTTTCAAGGGAGGCTCACGATCGGAATGCGGCAACCATAGAGGAAGCAGTTTGATCCCGATCGCCTCCAAATCACTTGACTCCGTAATCCTTCACAAACGAACTGGCGCTCGTGAAAGCTAGCTTCGTGAGGTGCAAGCCGGGTTCCGTCGTGGGCGAGGATGTATCGACCACATAAACCCCTTACGTCCGTTGTTGGAGCACCGTCACATATTTTGGCGGCCCACTGTTGTCGTGTTTCTCGACATCAAATGTGCCTTCGATTCGGTGGATCGACGTGCGCGTTGAGACTGACTGATAAGGAAAGGTAGGCCCGGGAATCATGTAAATGTTACCTAAGCATTATACGCGCGTAGCACGGACAGAGTGAGGGCTTACGGCAAGCTATCGCCACCCTTCACTATCTCCAGCGGTGTAAGACAAGGATGCCCGCTGTCACCTTTCCTCTTCAACTTCGGCATTGATGAAGTCATGGAGATCGCATTCACAGGACACGACTTAGGTGTGCAGTGGCTCTCACGTGAATGACATCTTGGCTTGGATTATACCGAGGATATTGCACTAGTCTGTGACAGTTCCAAAACGTGCCAAGAGGCACTGGACGAAGTAGCACTGGCTGTCAACCGTTTCGGGCTATACTTCGCATCCTCAAAGTGCAAAGTTTTCCTTCAAGATTGGCAAGGACCGCCTCCTGCGCTGAACCTTAGTGGGGATCAACTAGAAGTCGTTCAAAAGTGCAAATACCTAGGTAGTTGTATCAGCGCCGTTGGAATTGTAGACGAGGTCACAAACCGTATAGCAAACGCATGAGGCGCTTGTATTAATATTTGACACCTATGGCGCCGGCACGACATCACTCTCGCCCTGATGGGTAGAGTGTAGAATGCAGCCGTATGTTCGACCCTATCGTACGATTGTGAAACCTGGCCTATTAGATCAGCCGACATGAAAAAGCTAGTTGCGTTCGACCACCGGTGCCTCCGCAGTTTAGCTCATATCTGATGGGAGTACCATGTGACCAATGAGCGTTTTCGACGCCTTATTTATGGCGCAGAAAGAATAAGTGAACCGCTCAGCACCGTTATGTCACGCACTAGGCTGCAATGGCTGGGCCGTGTGTTGCGCATGTCAGCCCACCAACTTCTGCGACGTGCGTTGTTTGCGCGCCACGGGTTTGGATGGAAGAAGAAGAGGAGTGGCCAAGCGAGGACTTGGTCAAGAGGAATTAAGGCCCTCACTTCAAAGCTGGCCTCGGTTGGAGCCCCTTGGCTCCCTGGTTGGGGACTGAAGCACGATGAACACGTTTGGATGGATACACTTGTTGATTTGGCTAGGAGGCGACCACAATGGCGTTTGTGTTGTGAGTTTCTTTGTCTCTCTCCCTCCCGCTAAGCTTCCCACACCCCCTCACGAACCTGTTTATTAGGCATAATACAATTCCCTTTTGTGGCACAATAGTCGGCTGTTAGCGATCCGAAACGATGTCAATCCGTTACTGGTGACAGTCGGCGTATCTCTTTTTTTCTTTTCTCTTATTGAGGCATAATAGTTGAGGTGTTTTCTACCTGAAGCCAACGTTCATAATAATGATGATGATTATCCAACTAGTCCGGATTGTACGTCAACTATCTTAGAAATACGGAAGACTGGTGGTAATGATTGAGCAAATGAGGAACACCAAAATCGTTTCACAAGGAGTATGCATGACAGGAGAACAGGCCCCTGTCAACCCCGACAGGCCTTGCTACAGGCCCGACAGAGGCTGGACAGACCGCTGCAAAAGTGTCACCTGTAGTTTTGAATCAGCTTGTTAATACCACCAGCGGACCAGGGATACCCGAAACAACCATCTCCAGTCCGGTTGAACATATTGCGATCAAGGTCTCGTCCACCAAAAGCATGACAGCAGTAGTGGCTACCAGCATAGGTAACCGGATATTTAGCTTATCAGCCTCTCCTACCGGATCCAAAATTAATGAAGAGGCAAATAAGCTCGTACACAGCCCCACCGATTATATGCACACCATCGGGGCAGTGAAGCACAACTAAGGATGCACCAGTGGTCATCAAGAAACTACCTAATGTACTGTCAGTATCCTGTACCAAGGAATCGACGTCGAATTCATTGAAAAGAATTTCATACGCAGATGTTGCAGTTAAGGCCGCTAACGTAGTGCGGATCACCCGTCACCCAAACTCGAAGCACTGCGGTCAACCAAGATTTCTCCGAGTTGTACTGACTTACGTCGACGAAGCAGAAGTTCTGCTATCGATAATTGGTTCCCGAAATGGGACAGGCTTCGTCCGGATCTGCCCGGATATTCTGTAGAGAGAGCGTAAATAAACGAAGCACGAGTTAGGACACCAGAAAGAATACGTAACTAGGACCAGCACTGTTCATGATGTCCCCAATGTTTAAAGATATGATGAGCGAGAAACAACAACCCATGATCAGGAGCGGTGGCGTTACATTCGTTAAACCCAATTCTTGGGAAATCTCACAGTGTAACCGATCTCTAGATTAACTAATTCCCCAGGTTATCAAAAATGTGGCCCAAGGACACTAATGGTCGTGCTTCAATTCGGAGGGATAGTAACAATGTTATTTAAACGCTGGTATGCACATCGCAGCAGACTAACTTCTGAGCTCCGGCTCAGGGAAGCATCTTCTAAGCAAACACACGCGGCCAGCGGGCTGACAAGCCAATCAACGTCGCGAGCGCAAGTTGACCAAGCTTACACGCGACAAGTGAACAGTGAGAACATGCGGTGGCACTGTTGTGAATCTGACATGTTTTTGACTCGGGTCAAAGGCGGCGAGTTACCCGCACGCGACAGTGACTAGAAGCGGATGGCTAAAAGTGCGATGGCAGCTGGCTGACCGAGTGAACGGAACAATTGCATCCGACAGCACCGCAGCAAGCTAAGCACATTCGCAAGGACCGGATGAACAAGCCAGAATGTGGCTAGGATATTGATAATAAAGCGCAAGTTTGTTCCAATCAAAATGGGAGTGGTGTGAACAGCTACGAACGAACGATGAACTCAGACAGATGGCTAACAAGGAATCAGCCACTGAGAGTGCGCTCCAGTAAAATGGTGGTTCAAATATATGTATCGTATGAAATGACTATTCGTTCCTTAATGGTTGATTTTGGATCGCTGCCCAGTTTATATTCTCGGTGGACTGCTTCGACACACACAACAAGAGCATTTAGTCGAACTACCTCCTGACAACAGTTCGGACGACATTAATCATCTAGCCGCCGAAACTAGTGTTTGCAAACATAGAGATGACAAAAGAGCCAATTATGCACCCTTTGGATCTGCTACCGACTCAAACGTCCCTTCTCCATTCAAGAGACGATTGGTTACCGACCTTTCAACGATGGGCGTGAAATCACACCGTAAACATAGCTCCGCAAAGAAAAACCCTTCCTGCAGGTACACCAGTGCACAATGCCAAATCAACAAGCTTACTGAACATCGGTTGCGTCAAGTATCGTATACCTGGGACTGCGAACTCGTAAGTAAAACTTGGTTGCGTTCAGAAATTGCCGACACCGAAGTCCCGATACACGGTTGTTGGGGGGGGGGCCTGGGGTTCTAGTCGGTAGCAGTGACACGTAAAAGACCTGCCCAACACGGAACGGCAGAGAAGATAAAGTCGGCTGGACCCAACGTATAGTGTACAGGTTACAAGGAATGGGAAGCGAATCAGCGGGATCAAATAACGTGTAGTATGGGACTCACCAGAGCAGTTTGGGAAAACGGATGTACAGTCAGGAAAACGAACGGATATTGAGAAGGTGAAAACAATAATAAAACCAAGGTTGTAAAATACTGAATGTTTTCAGGTTCACTACTAGGTATGTCCCTTGATCGAAACGATTGCCCTAGCAATGAACGTGGACTATTTCGGCAACACCACAGTGAATTGCAAACCAATTGTTAATTCAGAAATAATGATCATAGACTCAATTCGGTTCTGGTTACAACTGAAACACTGTCGCATCTGCTTTGTGGCAGTTGGATATTGGCTTCAAAAATCCACTTCAGAGATAGATTGCCGTCTGACGTTGGCTTTGAGGAGAGCCCTGTGAGCACGATACAGACATGATCTCATCTCAGGTGACTTCAATTCTCACGAGCTGGTAGTTCCGGCACCCTTAGTGAGCACAGTTTAAAATGGTCTGCAAAATTTTGTTGGAAGAAATCCGCTCTCCAGTCTTGTCAGTTCGCCAACAAAATTCGGAGTGAGAAACAAACCGTCAGTGTTTAACACGGCACTTACGAAGGAAGAGCTACTCATCCATAAAATAATGATAGCATCCTGCAGGATTAAATGGTCATGTCGCTATGCTTTATGCCTACGTGTGCTGTGCAGAGTACCCTCCAGAAATGTACTGACTTTTTCCGTATAGTCCCACATCATCACATTCTAACAGAACTCGTTGAGAAATCTATCCAGAAATTTTTGGATGACGGTTCCAATAATAATAATAATAATATAATAATAATAATAATAATTGGATGGAGTTTGTTGGCAAGTGTAGCGGCATCGGTAATCATGCTCCTTCTGCGAGAACATCATTATTCATCCGGGGCAGATGACGAAAACGCATGGCAGAATGTGACAAAACTTGGCGTACGTGCAGGAGCACCTATCTACTGCGGCGTTATCAATGTACCAAACTAGTCCGTGAAGACAAATTAGTGCACCAGTATTGCCTAACGGAAGGATTTTGTGTAAATAACAAGCTGCGGTGCAGTTATATGAACAATATCAGGAAAGGGATTTGTTGCATTTAACCTCTAGTTCAAGTTCAAGCGGGACTGGAACGATAGGATGATCCCGTGACTGTTCCTTCTTCGGCGGGTCGTTGAATCAGGAGTTAGCGAACTTTGAAATACTGATGGACCTAAAACAAAGACCGCATCACACCCTGTCCAACCAATTAATGCCCACGTATCCTGCCCTAGCAGTCCCTGCTGGGTCGGTTACGTGAAGTAAGAAAAAGAAAAAGTAAACGCAGGAGGCAAAAGAGAAAGTGGTAAGAGCTAAGCAAGTGGAATACCAAGATATTTGAGTCAATAAAAAAATGGATGTATTCAAAACGCCGAGGACGCAGCAAACGTCCTACGATTGAAATATGCTTCAAAACTGAGACCCACGATTAGTATGTCTCACACACCTGTCCCAATCTCTCCAGACGCCCAGATTCGCCCACACCAGTTTTAGTTCAGCGACTGCATTGAGGAAGCTGTTCTCATTGCGAACCCAAAGTTCCGTTGGAGTTGACAATATTATCCGAAAGCCCTAGAGGTGGAAGCTTCAAGGTTAGCAGAATTATTAGCTCGACTCTTTCAAGCTGGGCGGATGTCATGTAGAGACATGGTATCAGTACTCTAATTATTGAAGTTAAATAAATAAATTGTTTATTCTCGATGACGCGAGGTACGCCTGTACAGGCACGGTCATGGTAAGAATACAACTAATGATCGGGAAATGTTCAAAAATACAACGTGCGAGTAAGTGTGTATGTGTAGTTGTCTAACACCCTCCACCTGGAGTAAGAGTTCCAGGAGACGGTGAAGCGCTGCTTGGGGGTCGGGGTGCACGTTCCTCGTGGCCGTATTAGGCTCAAAGAGTGGTTCCATGCATCTAGTGCGGAGCAGGCTACGCCCAGCCACTGCCTTGTGTGCACTTGGGACGTGTGATTCCCTACATAGATAGACAGGAAATCTGCTGCTGTGTATGTTGAAGGAGTGTGGGTCGGTTCTGTTGGTGATATGTGGCTCCCATCCACATGCCTCCCGGTCTTATTTCTTCGGGTTTGCGTTGGATATGGAGTGTGCGGATGGAACTGTGGGTAGTGCAGCGCAAGCCATCCATGGTCCCTCTGTAGGCGCAGGTGTCTTGTGGCTGTTTCCATAGAGGCCACAGTGATAGGCAAATCCGGAGCCGGATGCCGCTAACGGTATGTGGGGCTGTGCGGGAAGAGACCATGGTGCACAGTGGCTTGTGGCACTATGGGACAATGGTTTTATACTGGTAAAAACTAATGCTTAACAGGTCCTGTAGGATGGTCATGGTGAAACTGCAAAATATATATGAATGTTCGCAAAGTTGGGTTTACACCGGTAAACTCACCGCGGTATACGTAGTATAAGCTGCAAATTCAGGGTAAATTCATAGGGAATGGTGCCAAATGGGCTATTGGTAAAAATCGTCCCCCCTGGCGCACACATACAGGTGGAGAAGTGGAGAGAAATCTGGGATTTGACGGCCAGTGACACCTCTTACAGACACTTGTGTTTATCCATGGGAAATGAGTCATGCAAGATGGTGCAGCGAAATAAATGCACGGTCAGCTCGGGCTTTGAACTCTTCTGAAGGCGTGGGAGCGCATATGACAGATTCCGGTAGGGCATTCCACGTTTCGCAAATGCGTCTGGAAGAAATGCCGACGGCATTCCAAATGACGGTAGTGCTTTGCGAGCTTGAGACGGTGATCTCTCAAACTGCCGTTTGGACTGAGCTCTAGCAAGTAGCGTCGGGAATGGTTGGAACCTCTCCAAATCTGGTAAGTTAAAATGATGTCGACGCGCAGTCGCCGATACTGTCTGCTGAAGACTCCCAGCAGTTGAAGCCTACGTTAATACGGCAAAGTATACAGACTTCTGAGTTTTGGGTTTACCGACGTTGGGTTATCTCCAAGGCGGCAATATCTCTTCTCAGACATGGCTGCTAGGCTTGTATTGCTTACTCCACATGTGGACGTATGCATAAGCCGAGAATCTGTGGAATATCAAAAGGTCTAATCGTCTGAATGCACACTTCTGAAGACCCACTATTGGATGACCCCGCCTTGACACCATTTCAGCCTGATTCGAACAGCCAAGGTCGATCTGGACAAAAGGTCCCAGATTCTTCACGCTAGACGATGTTTGAAGCTCCTGTTTGCCGAGTTCGTATGTGTACACCAACTTGTACCGTAAGTGCACCACTCTACCTTTGTCCACCTTGAATCGAATTAGATTCTGGATTGACCACGCGTATATCATATCCAGATCGCCTTGAAGTACTGTGATATTATCTGATGTATTGATTACCCTCCACACCTTGATTTCATCGGCATAATGTAGGCAGTTAGAGCTTATGAGATGTGTGATATTGTTAATAATTATCAAAAATAATCGCCGTTTAAGTGTTTATCCCTGTCATACTCCGCATTCAACTCGGATGGGATCCGACAGGGATTCACTCACTCATACTTCCAAGCGACGATGTAGAGGAAATCTTTTGATCCATCCTGGGAGACGATCACCAATACCAAAGATTTTGTGATTGAAGAGCAAAATGTCAGGATATACTGGTCGAACGCTTTTGAGAAGTCAATAAAGACTACATCAACTTCTGTGCTAGCGTCTACTGCTTCAGTCCAGCTGGATCGTGCCAGTAGTAGATTTGTAGTGTACGATCGACTTCGTCGGAAGCCAAGTTCTTTCGGTGCGATGTAGTTAAATTCTTCCCAGTAGGCCTTTAGCGCATCGGAAATAATAGTTTTCATGACCTTTGAACTATCGGTAGTAACATTATTGGACGGTAGTTGGCTGGAATAGAGCGACTACCTCTCTTGTGAATAGGTTTAACCATCCCGTGTTTCCACATGTCGGGCACATACATTTCGTCAATACAGTGTTGGAAAAATCGAGCCAAACGCTCAGGGAAACTCTCTCCTACCACCGCTAGCGATTTCGTGTGTATATTGTTAACTCCAGGAGAGCTGTGCTTGCGCATACTCAACAGCCTTCTTAATACAGTTTTTGCTGTGAAGGATTTGTGAGTGAGTTTTGGAAGTGCAACAACTATTGTTGCAACGTTATGTGGTCAGTGATCGCACTGAAATGTTGTAGCGTGTTGTAGGCCCTGGGCACACACTAGCTCCTTCGGTGTCCATCTGCTGTTTGAAGAGGAGGAAGTCCCCGTTTCACCTTACGTAGACTTTTGACGTATTGATACAGAGGCCTGTGATTTGAGGCCAAAAGCACTGGCAAGTTCGGTTGGTACCCCATTCTATCCTCGCGAACAAGCTGAGTACAGTGGTTACGTTTGGTCGCATAGGCCAATCAGTTCTCGATGATCGGAAAGGGTTTATAGATATGCCCGGCTGAGTTTCGTACCGCTATATCCTTGGGTGTCCTGCTTCGCAGTAACGAGACCACGTCTCCCGGACGGAAGGTCCTAGCCGCTGATGCCTCGGCTGGCTGACGAAATGTTCCCATGCACCAGCTGGTGTCTTATCTGCCAGAAAGGTCTAGTTGGCTGTCTCGCCTGGTCGAGTCAATGTATCGTACCGTATAGTCGTTTTTGTTGTGTCGCCAATTTCGACGGGTTATTCTGCATAGCAAATGTATGCGAATAGTTGGACTACGTAATCGCTGCGGCCCAAGGGGACGTCGACGATCATCCTCTCGACCATCAGTTATTCGTTGGTGAAGTTCTGATCCATTATTAACGGTGTATCTTTTTCTCGGAATCGGGTGGGTGTTGATATGACCATACAGCGGGTAACTGGCGACTAAATTGCAGATCGGCCTTAAACTGTTCTCGGGAGCTGCTTGGGATTTTAGGTCATGGAGGTTGAAATCGCCAGTAATGAGAATGTGACTGTAAGTTTTGTTTATCACTAGCCTTAGGTCGGATGCAAGATAGTAATCTAGCTCCGGCGTGGAGGAACGAGGCGGTAAATGGGCGCCACTAAGCACGTGTCATCGCATTTTAAACGTAGACGGCACCCAAGGGAACCGTGTATCTGGCTGACCATATCCTCTATGAGCTCACATTGGAGGTCGTTGTGGAAGTAGTGAGCAACCCGTCCACCTTTGCTGAGTCGGGTGTGCCCTACAATGGATATGTCTAGCAGTGCGATCTCAAGGTCACTTATATCAAGACGTAACCTTGTCTCTGTTATGGCAAATGAGATCACATGCCTTTGCTCATTGATGCAGCCGCATTTGGGAAAGTTTTCTCAATAGGCCTTGAGCGTTGATGAACGTACAGAATAGCTTCCCGGATGTCAAAAGCTATTGACTGGGAGCACACGAATGATGTGAATTTGTGCCGACGGACGAGAGACCGACACTTAATTGCTTTTTGGATGAATTGCGAAATCTTGAAGGGAATGCAATCTGCTTTTGGTCTCACTTCCATCTGCGGTATGTAGTCCAACGGCAGCCTTCTCGATAGCTACGGGTCTTAACACACAGGATTCTGAATCGCAGTTGTGGTTGTATTGAATCGCAGGTAGTGTCGTTTCTGCGAGATCAGCGAGTGGCTGCGGCTCCCTAACTGTTGGCTTCAATCGTAGTTCCGAAAGTAGCGTGTTGCGTAGTAAATGCCAGCATCGAGTTAATTTCACGGCCATTTGTTTTGATTGCACCGTTAGTTTCAGTATCCTCAGGCCACAACGTCTGTAGTTTTGCGACAATGTGAAACGTGTAATTGAATGAAGTGTGATGTCGCCCGCACAAAGAGCTTCACAGATGTAACGTCATTCTTCCAGGTCATGAGCGTAGCCTTCTACGTTGCTGGTTGTCGGTAGCTGGAGCAGGCCATGAACGAACATAATTCCGTTGCTACTCTCCGTGTGGCGGTCGTTTGAATTGTTGTTGCGCGCTGACGTTTACCCCATGGAACATCTGGAAATATGCCTGTTTCTCTGTTTTCAGTCCGCAGGCGGTACACCAGCAAAAGCACCGTCTCGATCGTAATGTTACTCGCATTAGCCGGACCTCCACGTAATGAATCGAGATTGGCTGTCTAGTGATGCACATTAAATTAGTCGGCCTGGTTTGAACTCCGATTATATGACCAAGGAAATTCCATTGCTTTAAAGCATCCAGCCGTTTCCCCCTTAAGGAGTTGGCCTTGAACTCAGGAACTTTGATACATATAGGTGTCAACTCTCCGTAGTTCCGCTTGGTCTTCGGTGAAGTGGGACGCACGGTTATCGAGGGATTTAGTGACGTCTCTACAGGTTGCATCTGGTCCTTGACCCGTTTTGCCACTGTAGTGGGTAAGGCTACAGAAGTCGCACTTTGGTTACACCGAGCAGTAACAGTTGCATAGGTGGATCGGCGTTTGGAGCGCTTCGAATTAATTTACTCAATCTGAAGGGTGGGTGCTACCGATTCTGCATCAGTCGATGAACTTGATAAGAGGATGTGGGGCTAGGCATGCTTCTATCGGTCTCCACGACGAGTTGATTCGTCGTTCCCAAGGTTTATTATACCTCGTGGTCGTGTGAACGCCCGGCTCTTTTCCTTGGTTTCGAGGCGGGAATCGGGGAAGACGGAGAAGGTGCAAGGTGCGATATTGTCACCTCCAGTGGTGCCATTTTTGCATTCAATCCATGTTCAATTTCGGCGACTAGATTTTCGTACTTTTGTGCTAACGCTAATACGCATTTTATTAGTGGAACTGCCGTGCACTTCGGATAGAACCAAAATGAACCTAGGGCATTGCATTTCCTTAGGTCCGTTCTGCATGCCTTGACGCACTTCTAATACTACCGGTCAATGTTAGTTGTACAATAACATCCTACTTTTACCACTTTGGCACCAGTTTGATTAAAACAAACACTTCGTTTCGAGTTATCAGTGTGGTGGTCATGACGGCCAATAATTGTACGAACAAATCCATGATAGCAGCTAAGCAAGGAGATCTCCGAAATTAGCCAGAGAATATTCACCACATTTGCTCAGATTGAAATATACACCAAAAGAAAAATATTGGTGCACAATGCACACAGAAAACGCATATAACACAGTAATCCCGAAGAAAAAGTAGAATCCAGCACGGTAATGCGAAAATCCGCTCCGTCCGTGGGTATAGCCAACAGTCAATGGCGAGATCCGGACAGATGAAATAAACAAAAATGGATATTCTCGAGGTTACACGAGGCACACTAAAGAATGCATGCTAAGTTTTGTACAAGCAGATATGCAACAAGTGCTGTTTGACGGGCTATAGTTCTCGACAAATTAAGTGCGAAAATTCATGTGATCCAAGATATGGGATGTGGCCGTGATAAATGGTTCTGTGCTGCAGTAGCAAATTGTTTTGCGAATGAGAAGATATCGATGGGCACAGATAATGATATAGGTATATATCGCAAGTAAATGTTGAAGCAGCGACACAAAATGAGTGAAGTTAAGTTGGAATGGTTTGCCGTCGAACCAATTCTTGCATCGCTATTCACAGTCACTTGGCTCCCACCATCTGGTCATGTTGTGCTGTGAGCTCCTGTACTGGATGCTTACTCATGGCGACTGGCGGGTGGGAGCTGGGTTACACTCTACTTCTAGCTAACAGCCAGGATATACACAATTTTGTGTGAGTCGGTTCACTGACTCATGGCGCACGGCCTGCTGCCTTCATCAAATGCTTTGAATGAGGACCTGAGTCGTTATTCTGCCAGGTGTGGACCACTTGGCAATATCCTAGTCCAAACCCCAATTATGAAGCACGCCATTAATAATGCTTTCATGCCACATCAGCTGTCGCGTAGTGGTCTTAGGAAGACGGTCGACTTAGCCCATGCATAAGGCGAGGTGGTTATCCACCTAGGTGTACTCTCACGCTACGATTTGAAGTCCGTGGACAACACGAACAGGCTATATCGGAACGGACTGCGCATGCTTTGGGCGCTCAAACGTAGCATCTGCACATGGTCTGAAGAGGTTGCCACTCGCCTGTTCTCTTCTATCATTAGACCAATGCTAGAGTACGGTTCGCCCACCTACTTTCCGATTACCCGAGGCGAGGCACAAAAGATCGAACGGGTCCAACACGTTGCTACCAGGCTCATCCCGAGTTTAGGTGGCTTTGGGTATGAAGACCGGTGCGAGAAACTAGGACTCTACACCTTGTCCTACCGTCGGGTGCGAGTCGACCTTATTATGACCTACCGAATTCTACATCTCGGTGAGTTCCCCATGTTAAGGCCAATGCTGCACTTACGAGGGCCATGCAGCACACGCGGACACAGATACAAACTTGTTGTGCCGGATATGAAATGTGTTCCCCACCCACTGTGCTTCGAACGGAGAGTGGTAAACATTTGGAATAGTTTGCCCGAACATGTGATTGAGGCAACATCTGTGCAACAGTTCAAAACGTTGTTAGATTTGCATTTTGCCTCTATTCGATTCAGAGAACGACTGCACACTTATGATGACATCGCATTTGTGAATCCTGAAATATCGTAAGTCGAATATTTTAAACATTACATGAGAACGACAATGATATTCAAGGTTGACAACTTTTATAACGTTTTTCGCCATATCTCGAAAGAGTTGTACAGAATCCATTTCTACTTGCTCCATAATACAGTATTCAGTATTCAGTATTCTGCTACAGCTGGTGTCTTCCCACGTTCTTCTTTTCCGTTTCATCTAACCTACTAGTTCATGCAATCCAACTAATTACACGTGCGACTGCGCACTGACGCAAGCTTATGCCCCAACGCAAAGAGCTCAACCTCAAGTGCTGGAATGTGCGCACCCTACTCGACCGGCACACGAGTAAGCGACCCGAGCGACGCACTGCACTGGTCGCGATGAAACACGCGCGCTACGGGATCGACATTGGAGCGCTCAGCGAGACCCATCTAGCTGAGCAAAAAGAGCTGCAGGCATACTTAATACTGAGAATGGAGAGCGAAAAGATAAAAATCTGTGTTGCTCCATAGTATGTAGACCGGACACATGCGTGGAATCACGCCGCTACTTCCTGCGTGGTGGCAACTTATTAGCTGCACTAAATCTCATCCGGGTGCGATACGATCCCTATACCTGTACTTCGAAAAGTGACCATCAAGGAATCTCTTAAATTCCGACACCGATTTCGTCTCGACTATTGTCTCAGGCAACTTGTTCCAATATTTCACCACTCGACGCTCGAAGCATAGAGAGTGAGCGATGCGCTTTAAATCCGGTACCACTAGTTTGTACCGGTGTCCGCGTGTGCTGCTTGGTGTGCAAGCGTGCAACAGCAGCCTCAACATAAGGAAGTGGCTCAGGTGCAATATGCGGTGTGTCGTTATGTGATCAACTCGAAGCCGACGAGATGACAGGGGATAAAGCTATGGTCCCTACATTGGTCCTAGTACGATATACCCTGTAAACTGAAAATAGGTCAAGTAGCTACATTCTGGACCCGTCCCAGTCGCTGCACCTTACCTATTGTGATCGGACAATAGGCAAGTGAGCCGTACCAAAGCACCGGTCTTTATTTGGAACAGAAAAGACGGGTGGCAATCTCTCCAGACCAAGTGCAGAAGCTGCGTCTAAGTGCCTAATGAGGACGTATCAAGTGTGCGTACAGTCTGCTGGTGTTGTCGACAGACTTCAGATCACAGCGTGAGTGTACGCTTAGATCATTTAGGAAACTGGTGGGATGCAGCTGGTGACCGGCCAGTGTGTACGCACGCCCATTACCATCCTTCCCCAGGCTCATAAACGAGGAGTTGGCCGGGTTGACAGGTAAATCAAGTTCTGAAGACTAGCGGAATAGGCGGTCGACGTCCTGCTGAAGGACGTCACAGTCGTCGGGAGAAACAATAGCACTCTAAATGTTCAAGTCGACTGCAAACAGTGCACAAGGGCACCTAAGAAGCTGAGGCACTTCCTTGATGTCAATCAGGAATAAAGTGGGTCCCAGCACTGTACCTTGGGGTACACTGCTAGTGGAGGGGTACCAGCCAATTAGGTGGTCATCCACCCGTACTCGCCATTGTCTCCCAATGAGAAAATCACTGATCCACTGGTGTAGTATGCCAGGAACATCACACATCCTCAGCTTGTGAAGGAGGATCACATGGTTCACTTTATCAAAAGATTTACTGAAATCAATGTAGATAACATCCACTGACTTTCTCTGATTCAATGCTTGTAATCATTCCTGCCGCATCAACAGCAGGTTGGTGATGCACGAAAAGCGCCCGTTACTCTTTTTAGTCTATATCAACGACCTCCCTGCCAACATTCAATCACCTATGCAAATATTCGCCGACGATGCTAAGATGTGGCGAGCTATTCAGTCAACATCTGACCCTGTCTATCTGCAGGATGACCTGAACCGGATTCACGAATGGGCACTAAACAACCAACTACCCCGGAAACCCGAAAAGTGTCACCTGTTGTCGCTGCGCAGTAACTGCAGCAACACATATCACCTGGGGCAGCGCGTTATATAACAGGTGAGCAACGAAAGAGACTTAGGGATCATAGTGCAAGAAGGTCTGGGTAATTCGCTCCAATGTTCAAAGGCAGCTAACATAGCGAACTTAAACTTGAGGCGAGCACTCGGTACCTTCGAGCGGCAACTCGTGCCATTATTGATTAACGCCTACATTCGTCCTCACCTCGAATATGCGGTGCAGGCATGGCGTCCGTGGTTAAAACGGGACATTCGTCTCCTGGAGCAACCACAAAGAAGAGCCACTAAGGCAACACCTGGTCTCTCGGGCCTTAGTTATGAACTGCGTCTTCGTTCGATCGATCTGTACTCCTTAGAATACCGACGACTTCGCGGTGATCTGATCCTCATTTACCGGATACTAAGAGAAGAGGACCATCCATGTAAGTCGCTGTTAACATTATCTGCCGACAAACGATGCCGAGGCCATGCACTAAATCTTGTGACTCAATATTCCCGTTTAGATTGTAGAAAGTTTTTTACTCTCTTAGTGTCTGTCCGCACTGGAACGCACTGTCATCGCATGTGGTGAACGCACCAAACATCAAGACATTCGGAAGACTATTGGACTTGCACTTACATGATACACATTATATAACGGTATGACAAACTGCAGTGTCTAACTTATTGATATTTTGTGTCACACCTGAAACTTTTGTTTTCTTCCATTTGCCATCCTGTGGGTCTTGTAAAGTTATTGCTTTTTATCCCACCATACACTATTGAACTATGAAGCCATGCTGTGCCTGCGTTATGAGATCTTTCGACTCCAGCAGCTGGAAAATACCCTTTCTCACAATTTCCTCTAGCACTTTCGCCAAAGATGTGGTGAGACAAATCGACCGGTAAATGTCTACATTGCGTGGGTCACCGCCATTTAGAATCGGCTTCACTACCGAACATTTCCAGTCGCTCAGGAATACATCTTCGGATGGCGATCTGTTGAACAGATCCGTCACGGCAGGCGAGATGATGGCAAATAAAGAGTTTAAAATTGGCAAGTGAAGTGCATCCGGTTGGGCAGGTATCGTGCCGTCAACACTGGCGAGTAAACTGCGGACATCTTCTACACCGCAGGCTAAGCTCTCGAGTTCAGTAGGAGCTGCACTCGTTGAGCGCGGCATAGATGCATGCCCACTTGTACCGACGGAAGCGAAATGCTCTGACAATGCGAACGCACATTCAGTGGCCGGAGGTTAGAGGCTGTCCGTCAGTGCCCTCTAACACAGCCACGTCATTTACGGGCCTCAGGCGCCGCTTCAGGTAAGCAAAAATCTTCTTGGGGGCTATCTTCACAGAGATTTCAAGCTCCTCTTCGAACTGCCGACGCTTTCGCACTTTTGAGCTGTTGTATGGATTCCGTTGCCTTTTGTAAGCCTCATAATCGTCGGCAAAGTCGGATACGTGGGATTTACTCTACTATACGCGTCGCCATCGAGCCAAATGAGCATAGTTTGTCGAACTGATGTGGCTTCACTGGTCCAGCTTTCCGATACTTGAGGGGTATGAAACGTGCGCACAACAACTGCACGCTTTTTTTACAACAGACCAACAGGCTTCAACAGATGAAGCTTGCGGCAGCGACCAGTCCGTGTCACTAGCGGCTCTATTGCGACCATCGAAGTCGGTTTTCCAACAATCGTAGGACGACTGCGGCGGACGCGAGTAGAGCAGCGGCAGCTCTGGGTGGTCACTAGCTGCCAGAGGCTCAAGAACTGAAGTTCATATCCACACGTAGTGTGACGCTCGTCGGTTGGCAGATTTGTTCTGCTCATCCAGTCTCAGATATCATTTCTGCAAACAGCGCGTCGATTTCACAGTGCCTGGGGAGAAGTTGAACCTCAGGCCACCGTATTCGAGGGAAGTTAAAATTCCCCTACGAAGGAACTGGGGCCGATGAATGTAGTTTCTGACATGCGGCAACCAATATAGACAACGACTTAGAGGGCTGCGATAAGCAGCACCCACAAACTTCACCCTGTCTCAAGCGGATCGATCACCATAACTGTGCATACAAGCCGGTTTCGCTGGGGTAGGTGTGAACCAGTCTCCCGTACAGAGAGGACCGAATGTATAACAGCACTCCGCCTCGATCGTTTGATAGTTGTCGCAGCGGAAGCACGAGTAGCCATAGATCTGGACTTCTTGGGTAGTGACCTCAGGATTTAACCAGGTTTCGGCCAATCCTAGTACGTCCGGACGACGTGAGGCAACGAAGTGATATATACCGTCACATTTGTTCATTAAACTACAAACATCTGTGAAGGCTAGGCGCGGGCAGCGGTTGAAACCGCTGGGCGCAAATAGCGTTATCGACTTGTTGATCCGGGTTCGGCGAATCCGGGGAACTACCCGAAAATTTACGGTGCGGTGGCCACTTTCCCTGCTATCGGTAGGCCGCTTCATTGATAGTGTATTACAGTTTCTCTCGGTCCGACAGATCCATATCTGGACGAATACGAATCGTCAAACCTTTTAGCCTACCGAAGCGGGATTATACCAGTCTTGGACTAGCGTTATCTGAAAAGCTGACACGTACAGGCCGAATCCGTTCCGCCTCTCTTTTCCCAAGTTAAGTGATTTGTTTCATTCTCAATCATTGTTCACCCACATCGAGGTGCCGGTCAAGTAGGTTCTGTAGAAATTGGAAGTCTTGATCATAACGAGCCTCAGCATGCGTATCTGTTAACTCAGGAGCGCGGGATATCATAAGGTTGCAACCCCACTGGTCACAGTTAGTTGCTCTCTCCTTCTTACTTCGTTGTGTTCTCATTCGCCTCCTTCGCTTGAATTATCGCACACTGGGGTGCTAGTGCCCGTCGGACGTAACACAGACATCGATAGACCAGCTGAGTCTCCAGAAACGGATGGACATCGTCCCGGAGAGCTAGCAACCAGCAGGCAAGTGGGCTCATCGCGACATGAGGTGGCCTAGTTTCCGACGCATGGGATGAACCCAAGGGGCTCCTTGTCATGGAACGTTTCGACCGTCTTGCTTTCCCGCGAGTATTCTCGACTGCAGTTGACCGTACTTTAATCAGACGCTTTTGAACAAAATCATGCTGGGTAGCATGTAAAACTTTAAATTGGTCAAAGGTTTAACCGATGCACGAAATGTGGAAATTTACGCCGCAAAAAGTGCAAGTAACTGCGTTTGTACCGTGACCAACCACTTTAGAACAGACACCACAAGGAGTCTGCTTAGCCATTTCAAAAACAGATACCGATTGATACGACTGAATTAAGGTAGTGGAGAATCGCAAGAACTATAATAAACAGGCACACATATTTTTGTTAAAGTAATTCAGAAGCACTAAGGATACTGAATTACACACAAAGCAGAGATAAAAGCGATTTTATCGGTGCAAAGAAGGAAATAAACTTGCCTGACGATGACAGTAGCAAAACGCGACCCGGAAGACTGATTACACGTTCTACTGGGTGGGGAGCGCCAGCACAGTACCACGTGAACATGAGGTCGGATTCACACTATCCGACAGTCTAAATGGCCAGCTGATGGAAGAGCCCTGGCATCATCACACGATTGATGCCACTTCGTCCGTGACTTGGAAGAGGTAAGTTTATCGCCTTTATTAACACGTGTGGTCCCGCCAGATGTTATCCTGATGACACGCGAGATCAATTCTACACTCAGCTATCCTCCGAGTAGCGATAAGGTATTCTTACTGCTCGAGCTTAACACGCGCGCTGTGTGTGGTGCATTGGTGTGGACAGACGTAATCGGTCCACGTGGCATTGACACAGCCAATGGGAACGCTGACTGCTGCTCTCACTGTGCGCCACTCACGGCCTGACTATCTTGAACATCCTGGGTGCGAGTGATATATAGAACAGGCACGGAGTGGTCACGCTCACCTGCACGACTGTCATCGTACGCCAGCGTATTTTGTGCAAATTGTGCGTGACACGTGTACTGCGTGGAGCCCAGTGTGAAACCGAGCACAAGTTGGCGCAGACCAAATTGTACATATATCTACGCAAATCAATGTATTTCGTGATTGTCGTGGACCAGCGCAAACATAACGTTATTTCCCTAGGGTGGATTTGGAGAAGGCGATGGCTACCCACCTTGGCGATGCAGAGTTCATCGCCCCAGTGAGCGACCTGGGGCACGACATCCGTGAACAGGTGATGGCTGCTGCAGAGGAAACGATCAAGCGCGCAAACTGTTACCGGTCCGATTTGTTTTTATGACAACAGTGCGACCTTTGGTGGAGTAATGTCGGAGAAGAATGCAGCATTCGCTGAGCATATGGATGACCCTGTTGATGAACAGAAGAAGAGTCATTTTCGCAAAATCCGAAGGCGATTGACTCGAGAGCTGTGTCACAACAAGAATGAACGGCGAACAGAGAAGGCGAAGCAAACGAAATGCTACACCGAACGCGGCCAACACAAGGAATTATTTGATTACTGGAAACTAATGCATAGACCCACGTTGCAGCTGATGTGGACGCTGCTCGATGCTGCTTCAGGCGTTGGTTGCACACAGGCTGCAGAATGCACTTCGACTGACCCTTGAAAAACCGTTCGGAGATTGAATGGGTTATGTTGCACGGGCTGCAAGAGCAAGAGATGATCATATGTCTTGCCGACACACCGACAATGGGTGAGAGGCAGAGAGCACTCGTTCAGTTGTGAAACAACAAGTGCACTGGAACCGACGCGATAACGCCAGAAGTGTTAAAATACCGCGGGCCCGCTTTGATGCATTCACTGCACCACTTGGTCCAAAACGCGTGGTTTGGAGAACGTGTGCCATTCGAGTTGAAAGATGCCCTTGCGCTACTACTGTACAAAGAGAGAGGGAGCAAGCAATGTGCCACGAATTCTCGTGGTATCAACTTGCTGAGTTGTGTGGGGAAAGTGGTTGCCCGAATCCTGCTCAACTGCCTCGTCACTTAGGTCGCTGAATCGAACAATGCGGATTCCGTTCGGACCGCATCACCATATATATGGTGTTCGCGGCTCATCAGTTGCGGCAATAATGCCGAGAGCGACACTAGCCATTTTTTGTTGACTTCACCAAGGCATCTGACACTGTGAACCGCGCGGCATTATGGATGGTGTTGTGTAAGTTTGTAAGTTTAATTGAATATCTTTGTAATGGTATGCGGGCGAGAGTGCAGCTGAGTGAATAAACCTTGGATGAAATTTTAATGTATTCGTCCCAGCAGCCAACAAGCTACACAGCACACCCCTGTCCGGAAAAACAACAGGCGCGCGTTTCGCCCTATTGCGGCTCGTCAGTGGTGTGCATCCTTCGGTCCCCTGCTGGGAATCGAACCCATGAACGATAGAGGCTGACACCAACCAACCAACAGCTTAAGCCACTGACTTTGTCTCTAGTGTGAAACAAAGTTGTCTTACCTCCTGCTTTGTATAATATATATCTTCATGCAATGATTTCATGTGCATCTAATGCTTGTGAGTACAGTGTCCATGTGAAGCACCGTCTTGATGGTGGGTTGCTGAAAATCTGTCGTTCCGGGGGAAGAACCCTAGTGTGTGAGACAACCATCCGTATATTGCTGTTTTCCGACGACTACGCGTTGTTTGCATACAGCACGAATGAGTTGCAACGCATGACGATGGCTCTCGCTTTGACAGCGGTCAACTTCGGACTCACCAACAACACAAGCAAGACTGCTTGTCTTTTTCAGCCTTCAGAAATGGTATCCTTATGCGTTCCGCAAATCCGTGTCGGTGATGTCCTTTTGGAAACCACCTCCTGATTTTGTTACCTTAGGAATGTAATGTCTACCGATCTGCAGCTGAGGAACGGGTTGCGCATGCGCGTATCAAAAGCGGCTGCCGCGTTTGGAAAGCTGGAGTGGGGTGTGGAGCAATCAGCCGCTGATTATTGCGATGGAACTGATGGTACAAGTCTTTGGTTCTGTCTGTTCTTCTGTACAGCAGTAGGACCTGGACGCATTATCGTATGGACAGCCGTTATCTGGAACGTTGCCATCAACAGTGCCTGCGTGGGATTATGGGCAACGGCTCTAGTAACCAATCAATGGGCAAGGAAATGCTGCGCCGCGGTGGCATGTGTGCGGTGGACTGCATACTTCTGCAGAGGCATCTAAGGTGGCTGGGACATGTTCGCCGCACGGATACGACCTGGATACCAAAACAGCTGCTTTATGGCTAACAGCGTGAAGGGAAGCGGCAAGTGGGAAAACCGAAGCTGCGTCACAAAGACATGACCAAGGTGAGCATATCAACAACCAATATTTATCTCAGGTGTTGGGAATCAAAGGCAGTTGATCGGCGCGAATGGAGTGAGCTTAACACGTGGCCGGTTGCTTAAGTGCAGGAGAAAGCACTATTTTATGTGGAAGAGAAACGCTGATTGAGGAAACGATGGGTGACAGTGGATTCCAGCCCATCGACGCCAAACGCATGGTGCTGCAGTACACACGGTCAATGAACAATGATTTACCACGGGATAAAAGCAAGTGCTTGCCACGTCCCATAGGATGGTTGGGATGAATACGATGAAATCAAAATATATCTGAGTCATCTACCGAACCTCTGCTGAAATGAATACTTCGATAAATTACATCAGTATAAAATTAAAAATCGAGCGTAAACGTTCAGAAAGGCACTGGAGTACAGGGGGTCGTTGATATAAGGCGTGAGAAAAGTAAAATATGGTCGCACACTTTGGTCCATTTGATACATAAATCCTGTTGAAAAGCATGCTTGGCGTAATTGATAATAGAGGAGTCTAGGTAACAAAATGCTGGGAGCTAAGAGCAATATCTAATAGATTTACTAAATGTTCCAAGGTAGGCGAGGATACAACTGTGTATGTGAGTGGGTTCCAAGGTTGGCAAACCCGAGGGGAAAAGTAATTACGTCAACACTCTAGACGGCTGTATTGTTCCTTCAATTTTAAGCAGTTACCCCTGGGCTGCGTGTTGTGGCTGTTTCAACAAGTGGCGACAGATGTGGTTGGGGTCACTCAATATCTGATACGCTAATATATCGCCACGCAGCCTTTGATAGCGACCGCTGAAAATTCCCAGCAACTTCAGCCTTCGGTGGTGAGAGTGAAAACGCAGGCCCCTTGCATTCTTCGTTGCTCTTCGTTGTGGTGCCTCTAATGCCTCTACGTCGCGCTTCAACCAAGGTTGCCAAGCTTGGATAGCGTATACAACATGTGGGCACACGTATGAATTGTGCATCATTGGGAAGATTGATGGGTCAAATCTCCCAAATGCTCTTCGCAGCATGCCGACGTGCTGGTTGCCTTTTTTGGCAGCTACCTCAGCCTGTTTTGAGCAGTTGTGGTCGCTCTGTACGAGCACACCAAGATCACGTTCCTGGGAGCTGGTCTGCAATCCGGTTGTCCCAAGCAAATATGTGTAGTTATGTCTATGGCGAAAGAGCACAACGCGAAATTTGTCTAAGTTGAATGGTAGGGTGTTTTGAACTGACCAGTTCGACATCGTGTTAAGATCGTACTGGAACCGTTCGTGGTCATCCGGTCTTTTGATCCTTCACCATATCGATACCATCAGCGAAAAATAGGAAATCGGAAGCAATTGATATTGCCGAATCATTAATGAACACCAAAAATAGACGATGTCCAAGCACCGAGCCTTGTAGTACACCACACACCACATCGATTGCATCGAACAATGATTCTCGCACTCTCACCTCTAGCCGTCGTTTGTGTAGAAAATTGCTAATCCAACTCAGGATTAGGTCACCGATGCCGTAGTTCCGAAGCTTCTGAAAGAGAATTCGGTGGTCTAAGCTAGCAAACGCTTTTGTAAAGTCCAGGTAGATGACATCGACTCCAACTCCATCATCAACAGCTTCAGTCCAGCTATTACGTGCAATTAATAGGTTAGTATTACATGAACGCTTTTGACGAGTCATGTTGCTCTGGGGCTATTAAGTTGTGATTTTCCAAATACTGCATCAGCGATGATTGATTTCATAATATTGGATAGTACAGGAAGTAGTGTTTTTGGACGGTAGTTGGTGGGGTCAGTGCGGCTACCTCCTTTGTGGATAGGAGTGATGGCCCCACGCTTCCATAATGGTGGAATAAGGTTTTCCTCTAGACATCGCTGATAGAAAACAGCCAGTGATTCTGCTGGATCACTAGCTACTGCCTGTAGAGCCTTTGGTTGGATGTTGTCGACTTCAGGAGAACTGTGGATACGCAAGTATAACAACGTCTTCAACGCAGGTGCCGAAGCGAAGGTAACGTTGTCTAAACCCGACGGTGGGGTAATGGAAACGAGGAGAATAATTGGCTCGTTACCTGCTGGAATGTTTGGGAGTAATGAAGCCGTAGGAGATCGGCTGCTTCCATTGCTGATCGCGTGCATCCATCAGCCGTGACTAGTGCTGGAATCACTCGTTTCACCTTTCGAGGGCCGTTAACGTGCCTATACAGAAGTTTGCGGTTCGTGCAGAATCGCTTCATTAAGTCCCGCTGGTGCGTGACTTTGCTTTCGCAGATCAGTTTCACACAGAAGTAATGATGTGACATGTATGCAGTCCAGGTTTCGGCATTCGGGCAACCCTGGTGATTTCGCCATGCCAAATCCCTCCGGGACATACATTTACGTGTTCAGCTCCTCAGAAATGACTTATACTTGTTTTTGGGTTGGAAGGAGTTCTGTTCTGATGCGTGCGCTACCAGTGTGCTAAACGTCCTTGTAAAGGTCTCCCAGGCAACATCTGGGGGCAATCGGTTAAGAAAGTCCATGATGTATCTTTAACAAGCGTAGATAACACATTTTAGTGCGTGACCGTATGCACTTTATCATCCTCCTTTTCAGGATCCTCTGCGTAGCATATATAGTCAAAAAATATAGCATCATGGTCAATACGACCCAGTGGTGTGCTCGTAACTATCTCGTCAACCACGAGTTCTTCGTTAGTGAGCACAAGATCCAGTATCGACGGGTTGTTTGCAGTTTGAAATCTGGTGGGAGAGGTTACGTGGTTGTACACAGGATGGCTAGCAATTAGCTCTTGCAAACAGGCTTTAAACTGCGTACCGTCGATTACTGGCGTTTCTATGTCGTGCACGTTAAAGTCTCCAGCGATAAGAATGCAGGTGTGAGACTTGTTCAAAACAAACTGAAAAACGTGGTTCAGTTTGGAGTCCATTTCCGACGTTCAGTTTGGTGGGTGGTAAATCACGGCTAGTAGAAATGTGTCCTTGTTTCGCAACGATAGGCGGCATCAAAGCGCATCAGGAACGCAGATTTCCTGGTGATCGATAATTTCACATCAGAGGTTTGTATTTTAATAGAGAATCACGCCACCACCCCTTCCGGTTCTATCGTTCCGAAGCAGCGACGTAGCGGGTAAATTGATCTCAGATTCGGTTATCTCAAGGTTTAACCAGGTCTCCGTAATCATGACGAGGTCCCGCGGTTGTGAGTTATGGAGTTCTCTAAGTTCGGCTAACTTACTTAGAAGGACTTGGGCGTTTGTGGATATCCAAGATAGGGCATTCGTTGTTAGGAGTGCCCTGCTGGATGTGAACTTTGTGTTAGTTTTCAAGCCGGCCGTTAGGTTGCCGGCCATTAATCGTTTTTTTGGTTCATGAATTTCAGTCAATTTGCATGGCATTATTGAGCGTTCCTGAACAGACGTTTTACTCATGCTGTACTCTGTCCTGTTGCGTGTCGTGGGTGGTGCTGTATCAGTCTCTCCGCAGGACTGTGCAGGTAAAGAATTCACAGCGTTTGCAAGTTCCATCGAATTGCTTACAACTCTTGGCCGTTCGCCTGCTGCCTTTAGCCGGATCTCTGTTGGTAATCTGGCTCGAAATTTTAGCCAGTTATCCAACAGAACTTGCGTCATTCCCTCGGAGTGTAATATTACTTTCATTAGCCTGGGACCGTAGCCCTTGTAGTTAGGTGATGACGGAACTCTTGTCAAGGATTTAACAATAACATTGTCAACGGAGAGTGCTTCGCAGATGTAGCACCACTGCTCTAGATCATGTGTTTGCGCATCGTGATCAGAAGAATGCAGAAGCTCGGGAACACCATGAACAAATATTGTTTTCTTTCTATCACTATTAGGAAAGCCGCGTTGGTCACCTGCTTCTTTTGGGCGATCTTTCCAAGAGAGATCGGGTAATATGTGCACTCCGCTCGGTGAGTTGCGAAGACGAACTGCTGAAAGTAAGACAGCCTCTGTCTCATCTGCTAAGTCTAGTGTTACTCGAAGAATTCGAGGTTCACCAGAGTGAACTGAGGTCAGGTGACGCGCTACGCGTTGCAGTATAGCAGACTCACCCGAATACCAATCGCATCGCAGATGAAACTCCACTAGTTGCGATCGTCTTGCAACTTACCTTTTATTGTGCCAGATTTGGAGTCGGGAACATTGGTGCACACGAGAGTTAACCCAGCGTGGTTTTGTCTAGCGAGTGTCGGCTTTATAGTTTTTGATGTAGTCATGAGTAGGGGATTTTGATGTTATCAATTGAGGTCCTTCGCAGCCAGTTTCCAAATCAGATAGTCGTCCACATTCCCGGAAAAGTACTAGACTATAGTTTCGGCCAGTTGGGCATCGTTAGTAGTGCGCATCCATCGAGATTCTAACCGATGACCACTAGCGGCTTGAGCTGCCAGGCAGCAGCTTATGCCACTGAGTCACGGGGGACAGCTTCGGACTGTCCTGATTTACAAACTAACTGCGACATAGCGCGTCCTATCCTCCACTGCCATGCAAGTTAAGAACGTTGCATAGGATAAGGTTAGCCCCGAAAGACGACGTCCACTAACAGTAGCTATGTACGACATAGCATTTAGAAACTCTCAGGGCTGGTTATTAGCGCGGCTATATGTACGTCCGTTATATCGACCTTATTATTTACAAAATGCGAGATTATCTCAGTCATCCTATCACACGTTTTCATGAGCAAAGATAAACAGTTGACAACTGAAATCACTTGACATGTGGGACAAAACCAAATTGTGTCATCAACTTCGTTTGTCCGTCGCACTTCGTGGACGGATTTTCCTACACATTGCGGAGAATACGAGCTAATACAACTAGAACAAGTTATTCCGATCTTAAAGAGTTTACTGCAACTGTCTGCGCAACATAGGCGATGTTGAACCATTGAAATGCTAGTCGTCCTCTTACCGTTCGCAGCAAGGTCTATCTGAGCGCTCATCTTGATGAGTGTTTTTGCTTCAGGCGTGACGCACAAACACCTCGCGAGTGTCTGAGCCAAGCCGGTCTCGTAAGCCATCAGCCGGCCACGTAGAACCAACATCTAAGAGAAGACGAGTAAGCCGTATTATAGTCGTCATTAGTGCAGCGTCTGGAAGTTCACTGCTTCCGATGCAATTTACTAACCCTAGCTATTAATGCGGTCGATTTGGCACGTCTGCTAAACGATCGATGTATGTGGCCTGTACATGTACTTACGTGTTGAGTTACTTGCATTTCAGGCGTTGGCTGTTGATTGATGTCCCCGGTGTGGCTGCGCTTGATCTGAATATTGACAAGGTGCCTACCTGTCTATTACGCTCCATCTCGTCATATACTGGCTCTAGGAAAATATGAAATGTTGCTGGGGGGACGTGGTGCAAGGTTCTCGTGGCCGTACTAGGCTCAAAGAATGGTTCCATCCTGTGTGGAGCGGACTACGGCCCAGCGACTGACTTGTGTACGTCTGGTACGCATGATTCCCTACATAGATAGACAGGAATGCTGCTGCTGTACATGTTGAAAGATTGTGAACCGGCTCCGTTTATGATACGTGGCTTCCATCCACATGTCCCCTGGTCTTCTTCCTTTGGGTTTACACTGGATATGAGGTGTGTGGATAAGGATGTGGGTAGTGCAGCGTAAGTCATCCATTATGCCTCCGTAGAACCAGGCGTCTTGTGGCTGTCCCCATAGATGCCAGTGACAGGCAAATCCGAAATCGGATGCCGCCAACCATGTGTGACTGTATTGCCTGCATATTTGGCTGTTTGATTGCGTCACCAATGTGAGAAGGGGTCTAAGCGATGTTTCACGGTAGTAAAAATTCCCATCGGATGATTAAAAGTCGATGCAAGCAAACATTTGTTTTCACTCTGACTGAGAGCTAAACACTTCAAGCATAAGTCGTCCGCCCGGAAGAGGAGGTATTGAAAAATTATGTTCGCTTGCATCGACTTTTACTTTGAGAAGGGATGATTAACGTCCGTAGATTGGATATGATTATTCAAAACCCGTCAAATATCGCCCAGTGATACCCACCCAGTGGTCTCAGAGGCAGTGTGATTGATCTTTACTGAGACACTAATGGGCTATTACCATGGGCTATTACCATCATAGCATCGGAGCAACATAACTTTTGTTAACGTGGAGCTTGTACTACCAAGGAACTGGTTGAGCGCGACAATTTGATCGAAAAGATCCATAGTGGGAGTGGAACCGATGTTATTAATCCAAACTTTTCCAAACCCTTCTACCCAGAAGGATCCCCGCAACCTTCACCAGTAGAATTGGGAATCATGTCTTTGGATGAATCGGAAAGTTCCCTCTGCAGCGGAAACACCAGGTGCGGGCTTAAAGTACATTGTCTGATCGAATTATGGGATACGGTGTTTCACACTGACCAGTGTTGTGACCGCGCTTAGTCTTAGTTTTCAGTAACGACCTTGCGAGTGTCACCGAGCTTAATCTCGTGCATTTGCAGATAACAGCAAAATATGGCGGGCAAACAGCAAAATCACGACCAGCTGATCGGTATTTAAACTGTGCTTTTGAATGATGAAAGACAAATCCACGCCTGTTTAACGTGAACAAGTGTAACATATTACATGTACGCTTCATGACTAATAACACATTGAATATTGCAGACCAGATCTTGAAGACCGCTTCACAGGAGCGCGATCTCGGGGAGTTGATTCAAGATGACCTCGGATGCTTCGAAAAATCCTTGGAGGTGTCAAACGCCGGGAACCAACATGTCGGTCTTTCACAGAGAGCGTTCGGGCGATTCAACCCCAATATCTTCCCCAAAACGTGCAATGCGTATGTGAGTCCCCACGTAGAGTACGCGATCCAGGCGTTGCAATTCTAGTTAGAAAGCGATCTGGTTGCACTGGAGACCCCAGAAAGAAGCGTAATCAAACCGTGAAGGGATTGTTCCAAGTGCGACTGAAATCCAAAAGAAGTATCACACTCTAGAAGGTGACCTCATTCTGGTATACGAGATCTTTAAAAACCCCGGTCACGCTTGCCGCCACCTTCTGAAACTCAGCCGCAGCACAAAATTGAGAGGTCAGCAGCTGAAAATGAACACCTAATACAGTCGGCTAGAATGCCTTTTCGAACTTGCCGGCCATGGAACGCTATTTCGACGTCTGTCATCTTTTCGCCAACGCTATCACCTTAAAAAGCGACTCCACGATGCATTGGACCACATGCAATACTTGATTTGAATTATGTGCATCGAGTGACGATAAGACGCAGATTGTGCTCATTAACCCCAAAGAAATCGGGAAAAACAGATAAAGATGTGTGTTAACGTGGATAATATGGTGAATTCATAGATGAGCGATTCACTTTAGTATCGCATTTTTTTGGACTTGTCTAATTCACACAAAACATTCCACGGGACCTGTCAAGTCTTGGCTTTTCTATCCCTTATTAAAGCATTGTTCCAACATATACCGATAGGTAATTTATGATAGAGGCACTGGTCGCGACTATCGTGATCAGTTTCACCGCACCACCAGCATAAGTCATTTATCAGTCGTGGTTTTTCAAAAGTGACTTAATAGATCTCGCTCGGTAGAGGCGCCGTATTCTTCCACCGACCAAGAATCATGTAAGCCACAAGGAAGGTTAAGACAACAAGAGACTGCACTTACTCTTAGTACACTCTAGTTTAAAGGTTAATAAAATGCACTTCCTGCGCAATATGCTTTACCTTTCTGCTCCTGGTGTAGTATAAATAACAGAAACATGGTGTTCGGCGGTGCAGGACACACTCTTCCGAATATTGGAATACAACATGTCTCGTAATGTCCGTCTTTCTGTTAAAGGTGATGGTTCTCTAATCTACGTCAAGAACACATACTTTGTTCCTTCTCTAGAGGAACCACACTTATAGGAAATTCCTGATACGATGTAGAGAACCATTTGCATTTATCTAACGAACTTTCTGTTGGGCTGCATTTGGAGACCTCCCTCATCTCCAACCACCGTGACCAATGTCTTGATAGACCCTTTTTCTTTTGTTGCCGACATCTCATTTGATAGTAAAATTACTGCCAGAGATTTTGATATGCAGAAAATCCCATGGTTCTTTAAAATGAACCACAAAAACACAATATTTTTATGTCTACTCTTAGTCGACTGGGATGGGTACAGCACGTCAAAGAGCCTATCCGGTTTGGTGACACACCCTCTTATAGTTACTATGGGATGTACAAATGCGTCTATAAGCGTCAGTGACAAAGTACCGGGAAGCGATCATAACATGTTTGATTGTGTAGCGCTCCAAAAGCTATCTCTTACGTATATTTTCATCGCTGACCCACTGTGCAATATGTGACCTTGGTTTACTGCGCCACATCTTCCGTCTCTATCTTCTCTTGTTCGTCTATTCTGTTAGTGACAGTATTGAAGCTTTATCCTGTCTCGCTCCATCCGTTCACCTCCTTTGGTAGTCTGTTGAATATAGTCCTCTGCGTCCGAGATCATTTCCCTTCTGATATCCGCACTGGGTTACACAGAACTTCTCGCAATAGTAGTTACTAGTTATACAAATTTGTGACCCCAATAACCATGCACGAGTTTGAATTTGTTGTTGTTTGCATTTTCTGGTGTGTGTGTTCCTTTTTCTCGATTGTAAATAAATAAATGATATATTTCTCGACATGCGAGACACAGGCAGACTACGAGCCTGATCATGTGGTGCAACAAAGTCGGGTAGTGGAGAGGGATATTCAGTGATTTATTGTGTTCACATAGGAATGTTTCAGTGCTAAATCAATTAAAAATAGTAAAAGAGTAAGAGTAGTAGAAGTTGAGAGTAAGAATAAAAGTGGATATATACTGTCAGTTTAATTGGAGTAATACGACCCATCATGAAACCGTCTCCCGGAGACCTGCTTCCACACTACTCTTCCACAACTCATCTGGCCATGTGCTATTGTGGCGTTATATGTATACAGTTATGTGGGGGCCAGTGATATATATTAAGCTCTCCCCATCGTATAGCCATCTTTTATCTGATTTGTTTCCAGCACTGTATTGTGGGGGTCTGTGTTCAATGAAAAGCTCTCCCCATCATATAGCTATCTTTTAGCTGATTCAATTCCAGCACTGTACTGTGGGGGCTTGTGTTTCATATTAAGCTCTCCCCATCGCACAGCCATCATTTGGCTGATTCGAATCAAGCACTTGTAATATGTGCCAGTGAGTTTGTGATAACTCATACTGCATGAGTGTGCTGCATTTTTTCGGAAGCGTTTATCCATAGCCTCGGGAGATCGGCCCAATCCTGGCCAACACTGGAAGGAGAGAAATAAGCAAATAAAAGTGGGTGGACGTACAGTAACGTGAAATGCTAGATTTTCGTCCGACGTTGTTCGATTCAGATTGTACAAGTTTCACTGGTAACTGATAACCTCAGGAATATACATGCTTTTTACAGAAAAGGAGAAGAATTTCGGAGGAAATAGTAAGGTAGCTCCAGCAGTTGTCGGAGATCAAAATGAGAAAATTGGTGATGCGAAATAATTTTGTACGGTACTGAGAAATGTTGTATGTACGCATGGTATTTTTCAGGGAGGAAGAGAAAACTGTACGCAAAGTAAAGTAAGTTAACTGTCGTTCCAACTGTTCAGCTGTGTGCGGTAAGAGGAGAAGCTGATTTCGTTGAGGGGATTTGTTCAGAGTGAATGTGAGCGTGGAAGATCATGGTAGGTTTTCGGAAGGTGTTATCAAAGGGATCCAGTCCAAAAGCAGAAGGATGAAATCAACATTGATTTCGCTGAGCACGTAACACAGCAGCTCGTACCTAAGGGAGGGGTCCAGGGGAAAAGATAAGTAGAAAATAATTAGCGTTGCAGAACAAATGCGAAATAATTTGCTCGAGAGGAACTCTAGGGCACATTTCCGTCTTGGTGAGTGTGAACCTCATTGTTAATCAGGATATTTTTGCCTTTAGAAAACACGTTATTGCTATTGATAAATTTGGGGAGGGCAGTAAGATCGGGCAACAGGAGAATGAAAAGATCCCCTGATATTGATACTATATCCATCTTGCTCCTATTTCGTACGGGGATTCACTTGTCAAGGTAGGTTGCAATATACCGATCGCTGTTTCGACGTTTAGAAAGGAATGTATAACGTGTCGGAACTTCATCCCTGACTGGATTACACTTATCTCAGATGGAAGCCTGTTCCACAATATGGAGTATCGATTTAGGAAAAAGTTGTGAGACAGTTTCGTTCGTGATCTTTTCACTTTTACTTTATTGTGATTGTTATTTCGGGTGCGATAATTTGATAATTCTGCTCCTTGTACCGATGGGCGTGAAGAATGTATTTTTTGGGTAATTGTATCAAAGAAGATGAAAAGGTTAAGTTTCATTCTTCGCAGCCACAGTAGATCAAGTTTTAAGGCAACGCAACGATCCATGTAAGATAGGGTGGTGGAATAGCCTAGAAGACGCTTAGTAAATGATCGTTGCACACGTTCCAATGCCATACGATCACTCACTCTAGAATTACAGTAGGTGATGGAGCCATATTCAAGCAGCGAGAGCGTTTTTATTCTATACATGGTGTTAATGGATTCTTTTAAGTTAAATGTTTTGAACAAAAGCCCAATGCTTCGGCGGGCTTGAGCTGCGGTGTGTCCTGCGTGTTCGGAAAAGTTAAGGGTGCTCGAGTAGTGGATCCCTAGGTCACGGATAGTGTGGCAGTGAGACAATGGTTTACCATCTATAGTTAGCGAACCTGGTGTTAGTACCGAGCACGCGCGGCGTAAAGCAGCTTTCACCGTCAACTCCAGTGGTGCCCCCTAAACAACCTGAATTGCCGGTAAAAAGTATAAAGTCAACACTCGCTAGACAAAACCACGCTGCGCTAACTCTCGTGTGCACCAATGTTCCCGAATCCAAATCTGGCACAATAAAAGGCAAGTTGCAAGACGATCGCAACCAGTGGAGTTCCATCTGCGAGGCGATTAGCATTCGGGTTGAGCCTGCAACGCGTAGCACGTCACCCGACCTCAGTGCACTCTGGTGAACCTCGAATTCTTCGAGTAACACTAGACTTAGCAGATGAGACAGAGGCTGTCTTACTTTCAGCAGTTCGTCTTCGCAACTCACCGAGCGGAGTGCGCATATTACCTGATCTACCTTGGAAAGACCGCGCAAAAGAAGCAGTGGAGCAACGCGGTATTGCTACTAGGGATAGCAAGAAAACAATATTTGTTCATGGTGTTCCCGAGCTCCTGCATGCTTTTGATCACGATGCACAAACACATGACTGAGAGCAGTGGTGCTACATCCGCGAAGCACTCTCTGTTAACAATGTCATTGCCAAATCCCTAACAAGAGTTCCGTTATCACCTAACTACAAGGGCTGCGGTCCAAGGCTAATGAAGGCAATACTACACTCCGAGGGAATGACGCAAGTTCTGTTGGATAGCTGGTTAACGTTTCGAGCTAGGTTGCCAACAGAAGTACGGCCAAAGGCAGCAGGCGAACGACCAAAAGTCGAAAGAAATTCGATGAAACTTGCAAACGCTGCAAATTCTTTATTTGCACAGTCCTTCGGAGAGACCGACACAACAGCGCCCACGTCACACAGGAGGACCGAGCACAGCACGAGTGAACCATCAGTTCAGGAACGCTCAATAATGTCATGTAACACGACTGCAATACACAAACCAAAAAACGATTAATTGCCGGCCACCTAACGGCCGGCTTAAAAACGAACACAAACTTGACATCCACCAATGAACTCCTAACCACAAAAGCCTATCTTGCATGTACACAAACGCTCAAGGCCTTCGAAGCAAGTTAGCCGAACTTAGAGAACTCCATGCCTCACAACCGCGGGACTTCGTCATGATTACAGAGACATGGTTAAACCCTGAGATAACCGACTGTGAGATCAAGTTACCTGGTATGTCGCTGCTTCGGACCGATAGAACCGGAATGGGTGGCGGTGTGATTCTTTACTATAATACAAGCCTCCGATGTGAAGTTATCGATCACCCGGAAATCCGAGCTCCCGATTCGCTTTGGTGCCGCCTTTGGTTGCGAAACAAGGACACATGTCTACTAGTCGTGGTTTATCGCCCTCCAAACTCAACGTCGGAAATGGATTCCAAACTGTACCGCGTTTTTCAGTTTGCTTTGAACAAGTCCTACACCCACATTCTTATCGCGGGAGACTTTAACGTGCACGACATCGAAACGTCATCACTCGACGGTACGCAGTTTAGTGTCTGTTTGCAAGAACTTATTGCTAGCCACCCTCTTTACAACCACGTTACCTCTCCCACCAGATTTCGAACTTCTAACAAGCCGTCGATACTGGATCTTGTGCTAACTAACGAAGAACTCATGGTTGGCGGGATAGTTACAAGCACACCACTGGGTCGTGGTGATCATGTCACTCTACTCTTTGATTATATATGCTATGCCGAGTACCCGGAAAAGGAGGAGGATAAAGTGCACACTGTCACGCATTACCATGTGTTGTCCAAGCTTGTTAAGGATACATCTAGGACTTTCTTAATTGAATGCCCCCCAGATCTGGCCTGGGATATGTTTACAAGGACTTTGAGCACACTGGTAGCGCAAGCATCGGAACAGAAGTCCTTCCAACCCAAAAACAAGCGTAAGTCATTTCTGAGGAGCAGAACACGTAAATGTATGTCCCGGAGGATTTGGCATGGCGAAATCACCAGGGTTGCCCGAATGCCGAAACCTGGACTGCATACGTGACACATCGTTACTTTTGTGTGAAGCTGATCCGCGAAGACAAGGTCATGCATCAGCAGAAGTTAATGAAGCGATTCTGCACTAACCACAAACTCCTGTACAGGCACATTAACGGCCTTCGAAAGGTAAAGCGAGGGGTTCCGGCGCTAGTCACGGCTGATGGATGCACGCAGTCAGCAATGGAAGCAGCTGATCTCCTACGGCTTCATTACTCCCAAACGTTCCAACAAGTGTCGAGCCCAAACATTCACCTCATTTCTAATACTCCACCATCTGGTTTAGAAAACATCACCTTCACTACGGAGACTGTGTTGAAGAAGTTGTTATCCTTGCGTATCCACAGTTCTCCAGGAGCTGATAACACCCGACCAAAGACTTTACAGGCAGTAGCTAGTTATCTAGCAGAACCACTGGCTGTTTTCTATCAGCGATGTCTAGAGGAAAACCTTAATCCACCAGTATGGAAGCAAGGGGTCATCACTCCTATCCATAAAGGAGGTAGCCGCACTGATCCTGCAAACTACCGTCCAATAACATTACTTCCCGTACTATCCAAAGTGATGGAATCAATCGTCGCAGACGCGCTGATGGAATACATGGAAAGCCACAATTTAATAGCCCCAGAGCAACATGGCTTTCGTCAAAAGCATTCGTGGAATACTAACCTATTAATTGCACGTAATAGCTGGACTGAAGCTGTTGATGATGGAGTAGGAGTCGATGTCATCTACCTGGACTTTTCAAAAGCGTTTAATCGTTTAGACCATCGAGTTCTCCTTCAGAAGCTTCGGAACTACGGCATTGGCGATCCAATCCTGAGTTGGATTAGCAATTTTCTACAAGAACGACGGCTAGTGGTGAGAGTCCGAGAATCATTTTCTCATGCAATCGACGTGACGTGTGGAATACCACAAGGCTCGGTTCTTGGACCTCGTCTATTCTTGGTGTTCATTAACGATTTAGCGAGATCAATTACTTCCGATTTCTTATTTTTCGCTGATGATATCAAGATATGGCGAAGGATCAGAGGACCGGAAGACCATGAACGGCTCCAGCACGATGTTAACACAGTGTCGAACTGGTCAGTTTAAAACGCTCTACCGTTCAACGTAGACAAATGTCGCGTAGTACAATTACGCCATAGACATAACTACACCTACATACTTGGGACAAACGAATTGCAAAATAGCTCCCAGGAACGTGATCTTGGTGTGATCGTACAGAGCGACCTCAACTGTACAAAACAGGCTGAGGTAGCTGCCAAAAGAGGCAACCAGCACGTCGGCATGCTGCATAGGGCATTCGGGAGATTTGACCCATCAATCTTCCCAATGATGCTCAATTCCTACGTGCGCCCGCATGTTGAGTACGCAATCCAAGCTTGGCAACCTTGGTTGAAACGCGACCTAGAAGCGATAGAGGCACCACAACGAAGAGCAACAAAAAATGTAAAGGGCCTGCGCTATCACTCTTACCACCGAAGGCTGAAGTTGCTGGGAATTTTCAGCGGACGTTATCGAAGGCTGCGCGGCGATCTCATATTAGCGTATCAGATATTGAGTGACCCCAACCACGTATGTCGCCATTTGCTGAAACTTAGCCACAACACGCAGCTCAGGGGTAACTGCTTAAAATTGAAGGAACAATATAGCCGTCTAGAGTGTCGACGGAATTACTTTTCCCTTCGGGTTTGCAAGCCATGGAACTCACTCCCAGACTCAGTTGTATCCTCTCCTACCCTGGATGTTTACAAAAATCGATTAGATGTTGCTCTCAGCTCCCCACATTTTGTTACCTAAGCTCCTCTGTTGTGGATTACGCCAAGCATGTTTTCAACAGGACTAATGTATCAAATGGACCTAAGTGAGCGACCATATTTTATTTTCTCACTCCTTACCTCAACTATCACTGCACCCCAGTGTCTTTCTGAATGTTTACGCGCGATATTTCTTTTTCATTTTACACTGATGTTAATTATCAAAGTATTCATCTCGGCAGATGTTCGATAGATGACCCAGATATATTTTTATTGCATCATATTCACCGCTACCATCCTACGGGACGTGTCAAGCACTTGCTTTTATCCCGTGATAAATCATTTTTCAGTTGTGACGGATACAGACGCAACCGTGAAAACCCACTGAAAATCTCGGCGGAGATTGTGGTCCAGGTTCATCATGCTCTGACCGTATGAAACTATTGCAGAACCGTTGGCAGCACGCAGGTGCTTCTTGTTTGCGTTCACAGGGATGACGCTTACTTCCGCTTCGGGGTCGATAAGGAAAGTGATGGAAGAACCTTGATGCTTAACGTGAGACAAACAGTCCGTTTTGCCATTGATGGATGCGCTGGTCGTGTTAGTATGCGGGCAATTCTCTTTCCCTAGTGCGGCTGAGTCGTGTCTAATGCAGGGAGCCCGACAACGTCTAGCTTTTCCGTCATATTGACGGTGATACCAACACAATTCTTAGACGGGTTTTGTACTATAGGACTTAGCACATGGAGTGGAAATGTTGCGCTTTTGTATCGAACGAGACGTACTTTGTGCAGGCACAAACATGCTACAATGAACGGTAACCAAAACATGGTCAGCGTCTGACTGTGGCGTACCGAATTTCGAAATCTTCATTACTGCTAGCTTACTGCGAAATAGTCCAATTTCTCGGCCCATAGCCTGCATTGTAATCCGAGGGCGCGGTTTAGCGCTTGCATAGCAACCGGGGAACCCTCGCATTATCCTTGTCCCACGGGGTACATGTGGTGGTTGCGTCGCAGCGAAGCGTTGCTACTGCATACCAACGTACCACTCATGCCCTCCTTCTGGGAGCGGGCCGCAGCTCTTTGCTCCCTTGTTTGTTCAAGAATAAGGGACCAGCAACGCGTTGAATTTCACGGGGCAACGTTGGCAGCTTGCGAACCCCAGATTGAGACCAATGAGCTGTTCTGGTCGAACTCATGCGCTCGACTGTAACTCCTTTATGCGCTACCAACCGACTGATTGCACGCAGTAGTTGGACGGAAGCGGCCGATAAAAGCGTCATTTACCTCCACTTCGCCAAAACCTTCGACCGCCTAGATCATCGCATTCTGCTTCACAGGCTCGAAAGCTATGGAGTTGGGATCCTGTCCTTGGATGGATCAGGAATTTTCTGCGGGATCGGCAACTGCAGGTCAGAGTTTTGAAGTGCGCTGTCCGATCTGATTCACGTCGAATCTGGAGTTCTGGGGCTGCATCTGTTTGTCGTGTTCACTAACGGGCTTACGCGTTTGATTGCCTCAGGTTTTTCCTGTGTGCTGATTATGTTAAGGTGTGCCGGACGATAGTTGACCCGGCAGATCACGATATATTTCAACGAGGCCTGGACAGAGCATATGGGTAGTCACTCCACAATCTGCTCCAGTTCACTTCATGGAAGTGTAAGATTGTTCACATTCGCCACCAGCCCAACGTCAGACATAATTGTGGAGACCATGTCCTGCAAGCAGTCACCCTGGAGCGCGACCTTGGGGTATTAGTCCAGACTGATCTGGGCTGCTCAGAACAATCTGAGAAGGCGTCAAACATTCGGAACCAACACCTTGGCATGCTGCGGAGGGCGTTCGGGCGGTTTGATCCCACTGACTGTTCGCAGTTGCGCAACACCTACCTGCGCCATCATGTGGAGTATGCAATCCAGGCTTGGCACTTCCTCGGCCTGGGCAACCGGGAAGATCTCTGCCCACACAACACATTAACCTTTCAAACCCCTCCAATTACTACCTGTTTTCCCCTTTTTGTTGTTGTTAACCATGTGTTGTGACACTGCCAATTGTATATTGGTCAAGTGTCGAATAATAATAATAATATAGCCCTAGCACAAGCAAGACCTTGTAGCGCTCGAGACTCCACAGCGACGAGCCAAGAAGCAAGTCAAAGGATTGTTCATTCTTCCTTATCAACTTGGACTGAGGATCCTAAAATTACACAACGCCGGTACCGGCGCCTACGTGGCGACCATATTTTGGCCTACCAGATTCTAAGCAACCCCAACCACGTCTTTCGCCACTTACTACAACTGCGCCACAACACCAATTTGAGGGGCCACAAGTTCGAGTTAGCCACGTAATTCAGTTGGCTATAATGTCGACGGAACTTTTACTCTCTTTGCGTGTGCTAGCCATGTAACGCTCTCCCAAATTAGGTTATTTCCGCCCCCAATTTACGTGTTTAACAAACGCCTTGACATTGCCCTAACCCACATACATTACGAGAGATAGCCTGTGGGTCTTGACAGATGATGTGATGTGACGAGAGTTGCACAACCGGAATTACCATACACAGCTGAGGTTGGCCCTTTCTGCAAGCATCTGTGTTTACATTGTGGTGAGTCCACCAAAACAATTTTCCCTTTATCATTTTTTTCATTCATCTTATTGTGATTCTTCTTCTGGCTATCCTACGGGACTTGCTAGGCATCCACATTTTTACCCGTAACATACCATTGATCCATATAATATCGTTTCACACTTTCCCCTTTCGAAGGGCAAAGTAGAATGTCGCGAACCAGCGTCACTACCGTCGAAGGAAGCTGGGATACGAGCTGATTGTATTTCGCTCGGTCCGTCTGATTGCCCTTATTTTCGAGTTTGATCTCGAAAATGGCAAACCAGATATCTGGCTTTGTTCCATGAAGCTTGGAACAGCCAGTGTACGTCTTCGCTGTGAAGTGACTCAGGTGCTACTTTCGACTTGTGCATAGCGAAGATCAAAGACAAACTATTCAAGTTAGACAATAAACAAATGAATACGCGTGATAGTGGCGGATGAACAACGGTCGGAATTCGCTGCTCCTACCTTTTCCTCGTTCTTGAATCCAGTTCTTATCGCATATTCACCCGAGTACACTCATTCGATCAGGCTCCATCGGGCGTACACAGTGCACTGCATTCCTAACGGATAATCGCCTACTGCTGATTCCCAATTTCTGCTGCGATCAGGTGTAAACGAAAGTGGACAAAATCAACGCTTTTGTTACTTCGATCGCGGTTCGAATAATCACTGGAAAGCATATCACGAGGCCCATCCATCAAAACCGATTCCAGCCAAATCGGAAGTTTTGTAAAGCGGATACCAACACTTGCATCTTCTCCCTGCTTTCGCCAAACGACATAGCGAACCCGTGGACTATCACCCAAGTCAAACTTCCGTGCGGACCTATCCTACCGGTCAATCGCCGCACCCTTTGTCGGATTGAACTGTACGTGTGCGCCCACCAAAACCGACGAATTGACGCGTCGGGACACGGCACAGAGTTGAACTCAGAGTGGACGTGTGCACAGGACGACTGACTAACAAAGAACGCCTTGGTGCACTTTATGATTACCGACCTGTTTGTTTTGTATCGACCTTGTGACACAGTAACCATTTTAGTCTAGTTTAATAACCGGTTTACCTTAACTGAGATCACAAGCCCTGAACTCCAGCGGCTAATCACAAGATGCTCGTTAGCAACATTAAAACGAGAAGCTCCACCATTAGTACAATGAATGGAGAGAAATGCATTAAAAAGCTCGCAAATCTCCCAGCTTATAACCAATCTGTAAGCAATGATGAAACTAAAGCCTCATGTTCTGTTAGTATACCTGCCAGCAAGTGTTGATTACCAAAGCGTAAAGTGACTGTTAAAACTCGCAAAGCACCGACAACTTCTAAAACTGCGAGACCTTATAATTCAGCAGAAGGAAAAATTATGCCCAGCTGCTCTGCTGTTTCAGCCTATTAACTTGCAAAACATCCAAGATGAAGTCACCCAGCTTAAAGTGAAAATGTTATCGATAGATAGTTCTCTGACTGTCCTCCGTGAACTGGAACCTATAACTGCCCTAATGCAAAAGACGTTGAATCCCAAAGTAGAGCATATGTTACCCGCAGGTTCTCTTATCGATTCCATCGCAGCAGAAGTAGTCTCTAGGATGCATTGTTCTAGAAATGCAATTGTTTTCAATGTCCCGGATAATATTCCGCCTGCAGCCTTGCGAGATATATGACTTAAAGCTGCTAACATGGTTGGCACGGAATGCAGCTGCATATGACTCAGAAAGAAAGTCCAGCGCTACTCGTGTCCAATCCTATTCAAATTTAGTAGCGCTTTAACCGCTAGTGAGTTTATAAGCAGACGTGATCTAATTGCTGCCAACACTACCTTTAAGACCCTGAGAGTAATCGCTGACAGAACATCTTTACAAAGATTACTCCTGCATGGAGATTCTGACCTTATCTCTCGACGCGAATCGTTACCCTCAAATGGGGTCACATCTACAACCGTTGCTAGTCTCGTTCCCAACTGCCAAACTGCCACCCCAACATTAAGGTTACATACACACGATGACACCCATAATCAGTCCATAAGTATACTATGCCCCCTCGACTCTCCACTAACAACGCTACGTGCAGCGGATAATTTAGAGCCTATGATTTTTAAAACGAAGCACCACCGTCGCTATCAACCTGCGACATCGCATCCAGGGGACAGTTATGTACAGCAGCCACAGATCACTAACTCCCTTGTCGATTTAGACTTGACCAGCATTGTGACCAGAGACCTGACTGTTTTCCTTCACGACGAAAGACCTAGAGCAATTGATACGCAGCAAACAAATGAGCCACTAGCTGGAGACGAAAATCCGGTATCTAGCAATCCATCTTCACTGAACGAGGGTTCTTCTGATCCTACCACCCAAAATGTTGACTCGGCTGATACTCAGAATCACCCTATTTCCCACAAACTTACAGCCACATCTGCAGTTCTCGTGGTTAAACCAATTCAAGCCCCATCGCCCAATAAAATTGCCGCCTACCCCATAAGGCCAAAGAAACCATTAGTTTACAGTCTCCTTGCTTTCTATATTCCTGACTCTACTGATCTTATTGACGTCGTTACAACTTTAGGTAAAGTGGCTAATGTGAAATCTCATATGTTTAATGCTATTAGAGTGCCCAAGAGGATACAGGCCTACCCAGCACCAGTCAGATTTACCTCTGTCGACCAGCCTACGTTGGAATCGCTTGTTAGTAAGCTAAGTGCCATTCGAACAGTTCCTTACTTATCAAACATTTACTTCAGTAGGTTACTTGCTCGTCCCTATGTTTCTGTCCACCCGAAAACGTCTGCTGCATCCATTCTTGGTGCACCATGTTTGCCTATTGACCCTTCCGCAATGGCAATCCTACTTATATCCCTGATAGACTGAATGAGCAGTCTTTTTTTGTAGACCTGGGGAGGAAACTCAGTGTCATCCCTCCCCAACAAGCCTTCAACCTTTTTCTGAACTTTCTCAGAAGTATTCAGACTTAAATTTGGTAGTTATTCCTGCACCATCATCCATTTCCATTCCAGCTCAAAAGTACCTCAATCCTTCCTCCGCAACTTATAATGACACATCGCCAAATATGTACCCCAAATTATTTCACCAGTTAGCGTGTCTACCTATCCAGTCACTATCCACTAAATCACTTCTTTTCAATGCTCGCTCACTTAAAAATAAGATGCCTACTCTTCGCTCCATGGTGTCTCTCTTTCAACCTGATTTTATCCTAGCTACAGAGACATGGTTCACAAGCGAAACTCCGCAGTCTTGCTATCACATTGATCAATATCATAGTTTGCTCGCGTGTCGAACCTCAGCACCTGGTGGCAGTTACATCATTTATGTATCAAATAACTTCCAAGCATCACTGCTGTGCGCTTCCCTTCAAGACAGCGATATTGACAGCATAATTGCACATGTTACTCTAGGTAGAACCTCGATGGTTTTGGGTTGCATTTACTCCCCTCCGAATCCCAGTACGGATGACTTACGAACATTGGAACGCTTGTTTTGCTACTTAGCAGAATTACCAGTTAAATGTAAAGTATTAGGAGGAGATTTCAATATGCCTGATATTGACTGGAGATCGTGCGCCGCACCTACTAAATATTCGAGACTGATGTCTTCTTTACATATATATGGATGGACACAACATGTCCATTCACCCACCAGGGGAAACCACACTCTCGATTTATTCCTTACACTAGGCCTATCCAACGTTTCTGCTGTTGTTCTAGACAATTTCCCTGGAAGCGATCACAAGATGGTCCAACTCACCTTCGATAAGCCATTTTCTGATCCTACCCCGACTAAACCTGCCGTCCTCTACCGACCATACAATTTGTTACACATGGAATCGCTTTCCGCCCTTCTGAGATCCTTGCACTGGGAAAATTTCTTCCTAACCAATGATCCACAAGTGGCAGCCGATGAGTTCTACAAGAACATTGAGATGTGTCTAGATGCTCTAATACCACTGAATTATTGCCGTCATTCCAGAAAAATAAAATTAGAGTCCACTCCCGATAATTTTTCACGCAAACTTGCACGACTCCGAAATTACTACTTGAAAGCAAATGACTTCACCCTAGTATTGCTACAACAAAAAATCCTTGCTCAACTTGACAGACTACGACATATCAGCCTCATGGACGTAGAAAGACGGCCGCTAAATAGCATGAATAAAAACCTAGAACTCTCCAAGCTGATGAAATATAGAAACAAGAATACGGAAACCCCATCCATCCTGATTTCTGTTAACCAAATAACTAACAATCCAGCTAAAATAAGCAGGGATTTCAATATTTACTTTTGTTCTACTTTTAACACCGCTGCTGCGGCTCCCTCGCACATTATCCCTCTGCATACTGATGACAAGATATGCACAGTTGATTTTGAACTTCGTGATATAAATCGACTTATCTCCTCTACGAAGTAATCATGGTATGCCGGGCCTGACAAATTACCACCAACGCTTATAAAATACGGTGGATCTGACTCCCTTATACTAATTTTGAATCTTTTTTCTCTATCCATGAACGCCGGTACCGTGCCATCACAGTGGAAGACGGCTGTAGTCATTCCTCGCTACAAGTCAGGCTCTGTGCATGAAATGAGCAACTACCGCCCAATAAGCCATACTTCTATCCTCTCTAAAACGATGGAGCGTCACATAAAGTCCAAAACTGTGGACTTCATGATGTCGCGAAATCTTATCAACACCTCACAACACGGCTTCCTAAGCACGCGATCCTGCATAACATGTCAGATAGACTTTCTCAGTCTCCTGACTACTTCGCTCGATGACGGTTCATCAGCGATAGTCATCTACCTAGATTTGCACAAAGCATTTGATCGTGTCCCTCATAACCACCTCTTATCCAAACTAACTGCTTTCATGTTTTGATTCTTACCTAACTCATAGAACCCAGGTTGTTCAGATCGAGCACGAAACAAGCACGCCAAAGCCTGTCACCAGTGGTGTGATACAAGGTAGTGTTCTGGGACCCTTTTTATTCCTACTTTACGTAAATGATATTTTTGATGTCTTTGCCTCCGGCAAACCTTTCCTGTTTGCCGATGACATCAAAATTGTCTACACTTTTAATCCAACTGAGGTTAGTGATACGCTTAGCGAAATCCAGCATGACTTACGTACACTGGACTCATGGAGTTCCAAATGGATGATGACATTCTCTACTGATAAATGCCACGTGGTATCCTACAGATGTGACATCACACCAGGTTCGCTAACTATAGATGGTAAACCATTGTCTCACTGCCACACTATCCGTGACCTAGGGATCCACTACTCGAGCACCCTTAACTTTTCCGAACACGCAGGACACACCGCAGCTCAAGCCCGCCGAAGCATTGGGCTTTTGTTCAAAACATTTAACTTAAAAGAATCCATTAACACCATGTATAGAATAAAAACGCGCCCGCTGCTTGAATATGGCTCCATCACCTACTGTAATTCTAGAGTGAGTGATCGTATGGCATTGGAACGTGTTCAACGATCATTTACTAAGCGTCTTCTAGGCTATTCCACCACCCTATCTTACATGGATCGTTGCGTTGACTTAAAACTTGATCCACTGTGGCTGCGAAGAATGAAACTTAACCTTTTCATCTTCTTTGATACAATTACCCAAAAAATACATTCTTCACGCCCATCGGTACAACGAGCAGAATTATCAAATTATCGCACCCGAAATAACAATCACAATAAAGTAAAAGTGAAAAGATCACGAACGAAACTGTCTGACAACTTTTCCTAAATCGATACTCCATATTGTGGAACAGGCTTCCATCTGAGATACGTGCAATCCAGTCAGGGATGAAGTTCCGACACGTTATACATTCCTTTCTAAACGTCGAAACAGCGATCGGTATATTGCAACCTACCTTGACAAGTGAATCCCCGTACGAAATAGGAGCAAGATGGATATAGTATCAATATCAGGGGATCTTTTCATTCTCCTGTTGCCCGATCTTACTGCCCTCCCCAAATTTATCAGTAGCAATAA
>OX104068.1:21780909-21813188 GCA_944474145.2 Dicrocoelium dendriticum | reverse complement strand
AAAGACGAGTTACAGTGCGGCCGCACGGTAGGGTGTCAGTGTGCAGTACCGACTTCCTCCGCCAAGTTGGATTGCTTTTTGATGCTGATTGCCAAACTTTTAGACGACCGTACTAAACGAGGGGTTGAAGGCGTTCATTTGACGTCCCGAAAATCACTCGCGTTTTTCGAGTCGCCGATGCATCTTCAGAATTTGCGAACCTGCTCACCGAGTACACGCGAATGGTACAACCAGCTATATAGCTGCCACTAGTAATAACAGAGGTCGCTGATCACATAGTCATGCGCGGCCCATCAACAAGTTCACGACCGATACGACTCACCCCAAAGAAGCTACGGCCGCGCGAATCTAATTCGACCACATGCTTCAACTCAGTATCATCCCACCATCTAACAGTCCATGGGCATCACCTTCCCAAGGATTCCGAAGAATACCATGGGGTAATTGTATCCTTGTGGCAATCATCGTGCATTGAATTTGGTTACTACGCCGGATCGCTAGCCGATCCTACACACCGTGGGTCTCATAGCCAAGTCTGGCAGGTAAGAAAGATTTTAACATAATCGAATTGGTACGCGCATACAATCAAATTCCGGTAGCAAAGACAGACATCGCTAAGCTGCTGTGACTAATCCGTTTGGTTTGTTTGAGTTTCTGCTCATGCCATTTGGTCTTAAGATTACCGCACAAGCTTTTCAAAGTTTCGTCGACCAAGTTTGTCGTGGCTTAGACTTGGCCAACTATATCTAGACGACATCCTAATAGCGAGTTCCTCGCGCGAGGAGCACTTGGACCAGTTACAGATACTTTTTGACAGCTAATCAAAACACAAAGTAACGAGCAACGCAGAAAAGTGTTCCTTTGGTGTCTATTTCGCTAGTTTTCTAGACCATCATATCTCTTGTATGCGTCGTACCACTCCAGGATGAAATCAAGGCCAGCATTGACTACTCCGAGCCTCAACCCTTCAAATAAATAAGACGTTTTGACGGACTCTTAAATTTATATTGCCGCTTATACCCAGTTGTGCGTTGTTTTACAGCTCCACACGGACCTTCTCCGAAATAATCTCAAGAGACCCTATTTTTCTAGTGCAGCGCGCACTGCGCTCAAAGTTTTATAACAAGTTATCGTCAACAGCTCCTAGAGCGCATCACTACCCGACAGATCTAACTAGCTCAATACCGACACCACCAACGTTGCGGTTGGCGCTGCCTTTCAGCAACAGGTAGGTGACGCTTGGTAACCGCTGGCGTTTTCCTCTAAACGCCTGCAACCTGCCGAATTTAGTTATAGTACGTTCTCAGTAGAGAACTATTAGCCATCTACTAAGCCAGAAATCATTCCTGACATGACATAACAGGCAGCAAATTTGTCGTCTTCACCGACCACAAACTACTGATTTATGTGGTTTTCAAGACAATCGAGCGATACTCTCCTAGAGTAGTGCTACCTTGACTATATAGCTCAGTTTACGACCGCAGAACACCGCCGCCGACGCACTTTCCCGAACCCAAGCGATCGCCGCCGATGTCGGCACTATCGACCTAGCAGCCATGACCGCAGCACAACTCAATGATCCTGAGGTTGACTTACTACGCAGATCCCCCGCACCGTACATATGAGTCGTTCCGATAACACCATCAGACGGAAGCATACTTTGCACACATCTCTGGGTACACTACGCAGACCTTGTTCGACACGCTGCATTGTTTATCTCACCCAGGTGTCTGTGCATCAGTTAAATTCGTAACAGCACGATTCGTCTGACTTAACGTCAATCGCGACGCTCGCAACTGGGCTGTTGCTGGTCTTCCGTGCCAACATGCGAAGGTGCAAAACACACGAAAAGCCCATCAGGCACGTTTTCACCACGTGCACGTCGACCTCGCAAGTTCGCTGTCACTTTCGAAAGGCTCGGTATACTTATTAACTTGCATCGACCGATTAACGAGGTGGCCGAACGCTATTCCGAACGGCTCTTCGGAAACAGTAGCAAAGGTACTTTTAGAGCGCTGGATAGCTAAGTACGGCTGTCCCACCATCGTGATCACCGATCAAGGGTCACATTTCTCGTCCACTTTTGCCACGTTGCTTAAGGATTTAGGTTGTCGCCACTTCCGGACAACGGCGTATCATGCGGCCGTTAACAGTATGATACCGCGAATTTATCGCCAACTGAAGACCGGTTCAAGCGCACGCAGACCCTTCATGATAGGAAACCATTCCTACCGTCCTCCTAGAGTTAAGGAACACTGTAGAAACCGATTTCAATAAAAGACCAGCTCAACTAGTCTACGGTTGCACGCTGCGTTTGCCCGAGCAGCTGGTAACACCAGCACCATCCACTTTCTCCTTTGACTACGGGCGTTACACTGATCGGTTGGCTTACCAGATGCGTGAGCTGTGCCCGCCCGCTCACGGTTGAAGACACCGGTGTATGTGTGTGAAAAACAGTCTACTTGCGCACACGTATTGCTTCGTGTAGACGGTGTTCGACAGGCTCTGCAATCGCCGTACATGGGATTCTTAAAGTTTTCAACCGTTCAAATAGGACATTTACGATCGACCACGATGACCGACGCAGAATTGCCACCATCGAGCGCCTAAAACCAGCTTTTTGGGGGAACCACCACAGCTTCATCGTCTAGCAATGCTTCCTGCGATTACAACTAACCCAAATTGTTTGAGGATTTTTGAGTCCACTTTGTTTTAAACTCACTGTTTGCTGAGAGAATTGTCCTGTTCGCTGAGACAGATATATCTGTTGCAGACGTTTCGTTACCAAACTAGGCAACATCTTCAGTGCGGCTATTCAGTGCTGAGTTGCGGAGTCTCGCAAACCACTGCCAGATCCGAATGACTACTGATTGTTACCTGCTTCGAATGTCAGCCTTCGATTGGTTCACGTGAGTTGGGCGAGTGATCACATCTTCCCCTTGTCGATCTGGTGCCTATTGTTTGCTTAACCTGCAGAGCTTTGCAGATACCCTCCAGTTCCAAGTGTTTGTTGATTGAGTTCCGGCCAGAATGCCAGAACTCGAGGAATTCACGCGCTCTGCGGTTTCTTGCTCTTCCAATTATTGCAACGTTCTCCAGATCGAACTGATGATCCTGGGCATCCATGTGCACTGACATTAAGGATTTCTCGTGACGACGAATGGCCAGACTATGTTCGAGCAGTCTTGTGTCAAGTTTTCTTCCAGTCTGGCCTACAATAGTAATTGTCGCAGTTCTAGTAGGAAATTTCATGAACTACACCTGATGTTTCGTACTCAGTTTGTCCTTTGAAAAGTTTACTTTGAATAATTTCCATCGGTTTGTGTGTAACATTTATCCCGTGAGGCATTAGAAGCCTCGGTGTCACTTCAGAAAGCCTATGGATGTAAAGTAGGATAATCGTTCTTCTTTCTGTTGCAGATATGGATGCGGGTTGTGACTGGCTCTTCGACATCAGGCAGCTTAGAATAAAGCTTTTAGGGTAAGAATTTCGTTAAAATATGCTAAATAGGTGGTCCTTCTCCGCTTTCCTTAGTTGCGGCGTGGTACAGTGTGTCTGGGCCCGTTTGAAAAGCGTCCTCATGCAACTTCGTTTGTATAGGATCGGATGGTTACTGCGATACTTTAGGATCTGACTGGTGTGCGTCGCTTTCCGACAGTGTCGTTTTCAGTAACCAAGAAGCAAGTCTTCTCACGAGCACATCCAAGAATGGCAACTGGTCATTGTTCTATTCCGCTCTGGGGAAATGGATGCCGATGTTTCTTTTACATAGATTTGAGAAGCTATTTGTTGCTAATGGAAAACACTGTCAGGTTTAGAGCACAAACATATTTAATATTTCGGAATGCGCCAAACTTACTTGGTCAGCAAACCATCGCAAATCGTAAAACTATTTCTATCGATGACATCGCCATAAGAGAAGTAGTCCTGTACCGCCCAAAAAGATAACCCTTATCTTTCGTGTACAATTTACTTGTTGGCCGATTGTACATTACACCTTCTTGTTTTAATCTTACAACCGGCTCGACACACAACTGCCTTGTAAGTCCCCGCGCTCACGTGTACGCTCTTGCCTCGCTTCATCCGTCCGCTTATTGTTGTAGCCCATCGAATACAGTCCGCTGTGTCCGACTCCAATTGCCTTCTGATATCCGCGCTTAATTCCGCGCATCGTCTCGGACTAGTATTAACTAGTCCTACAGTCCGAGGGTGGTGAAACTCGTAGTTCAATCCCAACAAATGCATTCAATCGTGCTTCATATGCGGTGTGGGGTCCGTAGAAGGCTTCCTACAGAATTGCGGTCGAACACGATAGAGGTAGAACAACGTGCACTGAACAATCTCACTGATTAATCAATACCACTAAGCTAAGCTAAGCTGTTTAACCATGATGACTCACAAACCCATTCGCCCAAAATGGTAACCACTGATATGGATAGCGTTAGATAGCAGACACCCTTTGCAAAATTGGTTGAAAATGAATTAACACTGTATCAAAAGCTGGTGCCAAACTGCACATCAGCAACCAAGCAAAAAAAACGATTAACCACCAAGTTTAAATCGACGTAAATTCAGCGGCTTTAGTTACCACGACCAACACACTTCTGGTTTCTGAGAAGCTCTTACACTATATGATAGTCGTATCGCGACTTTGACATGCCTCAAAAGTTTGGGACCCCACAGTCATCACGGAAACATGGTTGTACTACAAGGTAGCAGACGACGAGGTCACGAATACTGGTATGTCCATTTATCGAAATGAGCGAACCAGCAAAGGCGGGTGATAGTTCTGTAATCCCGCGGCATTCTCTAGTGTGAAAGACAGGCATCAACAGTACGCCGGTACGTAGTACTGAAGCTTCGGTGCAATACAAGTACCAACAGTCCCACGTTGGCTAAGGATACTGCGCGGGTCGCTCGGTCCCCTACGCAGGCCCGAGCCCATGACCTCCGGATAATAAGGCAGGTATGTGATCCTTCCGAACAAGGGCTGGCCCTTCTAGTACGAACCCATGATGGAATCGAATACGAAGTGCCCGGATTTATTTCATGTTGCCTACGGCTGACAGGGAACGACGCTTGTCTCATGGTCGTTGTTTACCGTCCCATATCCTTTACATTTGATGTGGGATTCAAAATGACAGCTGCGTTGAGGCGGTTAATAAGCATAAGGTACAGTCACGTCCTAATTAAGAACGATCTTAAATTACATACTCCAGAATCACAAGCAGCACTAGGAGAACAATTCAAGACTGACCTACAAGACCCTGTCTCTAATTACCTGCTTTATAATCACGGCACTTCGCACAGCAGGTTCAGGAAAGCGAATAAGTCATCCATGGCTGGCGGCATCCGGTTTCGGATTTGCCTGTCACTGTGGCATCCACAGGACAGTCACAGGATACCTGCGCCTACAGAGGAACCATGGATGGATTGTGCTGCATCACCCACAGTTCCACCCCCACACGCCATATCCAGTGTAAACCCGAAGGAATAAGACCGAGGCATGTGGATAGGAGCCAAGTTTCAGCAACGGAGCCGGCTCACACTCCTTCACAGGCAAACACAAGCACGCTGTATTTGGGGAATCAACCGCACACAAGGCGGTGGTTAGGCCGTAGCCCGATCCACACACAAACCATGTGCATAGAACCACTCTTTGAGCCTAACACGGTCATCAGGACCGTGTACCCGGTCCCTCCAGCAGCGACCAACTGTCTCCTGGAGCCAGTATAGACGAAGTAGTGAGTAATAGACAGGTAGGCACCTTGTCAACATGCACATCGAGCGCAGACACACCGGAGATGTCAAACAAAAGGCAATCACTCGAAATGACGATATCAAATAAATCTCTAATTGTGGTTCTTCGCAGACAGCTTCCAAATCAGATAGTCGTCCACATAGCCGGAAAAGCACTAGACTACAGTTTCAGCCAGTTGAGCATCATCAGTAGTGCTCATCCATCAGGATTCTAACCCATGACCACCAGCGGCTTGAACCGTCACTCAGCAACTTATGCCACTGGGCCACGGGGGACAGCTTCGAACCGTCATGATTTACAGGCTAACTGCGATATAGAGCGTCTTATCCTCCATGGCCATGCAAGTTACGAACGTTTCAGAGGACAGGGTTGGCCCCGAAAGACGACGTCCACTAACAGTAGCTATGTACGACATAGCATATCGATTAGAAGTGTATCATGGCATGCTCACGAAACCGATTCGAGCTCTGGAAGACAGAAACTGTCCACTGCAGCCATTGTACTCAATTTGTGCGCAGGGACAAAGTGGCACATCAGTAGGATCTAATGGAACGATTTACTTCAGATAATAAGCTACTGTAAAGTCACGTGAACAGCCTTGGCAAGGTGTATAGTGCATTTCCTCCTCCCCTAACAATAAATGGACAACAAGTAGCTTCAAAAGAGTGGCAAATCCCATGAAGCGGCAATACGCGCCAACTTTTCAGTGTGTTTCGTGGCTCTTTGAAATGTATTGCGCCACCAACAAGACTCACTCATATCCACTTTATCACAAACACAGCGATGATAAAGTTGCTCATTGTGCGCCCACACAGCTCTGCTGAAAATAACGGTATTCGCCTGAAGTCGCTCACCATGGCAGCTAAGTTGGCGGAAACTTTGATCTGACTTTGCCAGCAACTGTTTTGTTCAGGGCCACGTCCATGCAGTGTGGAGACATGAGACAACAACTGCAACTTACAAATGAGGCAGTCGTTCCAATCCAGCTCAATACGGTCCATTAACGCTTCTAGCAGTGTTTTCTGACTTGTAGAAGCTATCGTTGCTGTTGCACTCATGTCTTACCTGGAGCAACTTGGCTGCATCGTACAAGTCTCATGGCTCGCGCCAGAATCGGTCGTGCTTTACCAATATACTATTAGCACGAAGCATTTGGATCGAAATAGCGGTTGGTGTAAGAGATGATGTCAACCTCGAATTCTAAGGCATTCAACCAGTTGGACCATTGCACCACTATAGCCAAGATTCAGAGATACGAAATTAGTGATGCCCTTGTAGTGGATCAAAAACTTTCCCTTCCACATGCGTCTGGAGGTGAAAGTATGTGAATCCGTGTCCGATCCTGCTTGTCGTATGCATTCAGTTGCCCCTTTGCACATGTTATATCATAAGAAACTCGCATCTTTCAGCCGATGCACCTTCGTTGTTAGACCAGCAAAGCGTATATTTCCTACTCCTTGTTATTTCGTCTGTTGTACTATCTCCGTCTAACGCATCAATTTACTGGTCTAAAAGCACCGTAGACCGCTATCTTCGTCCAGATAAATTCGACACTGATTTGAATGCTCCAGATGCAACTTGGCGGGGCCTTCAAATTGGCCGCTGCTTTTCTCACTGAGAAATCCCTTGTACTCTAGCTACCGCGGACTTATCGAATTCACAAAACACTTTTGCCAACTTGTTTACCTGCGCTACTTTTTTGACCTGGATGGTGTCCTACTCCGTCAACATTTTGTAATCTATCCGTGATGCTGCTTCCCATCCGCGTATTATTCAATATGCTCACAAAGTACGAAATACTTTTAAACGAATTGAAGAAAACACTGTGCTGGCTGGCAAATAAATCTTAGACGTCGCTCAGTTGGCAAAACAAAATTCCACTAATTTTGTACAGCAATATTCGGTCCCTCCTCAGAAAATGACGCATCTTATCATTTTTATACAGCAAACTGAATATTCGAATGCAGCCATTTAGATGCTTCAAAAAAGCTGGTTACATGATGATGTAGAAGACAAGGTTGTCCAACCGACCGCCACGGAATGTCTCAAAATCGTAGAGGGGAAGTCATCACCTACGTTCATCAACGCTAATGTAGCTCATCATCCACCTTTTTTTTACCTACTCAACAGTCGCAATCAGCTGCACTATTTTGAAGATAAGCCAAGCTTTCAAGTGGTTTTAGTTCAGTTATAATTGGGAATGTATACGTATCCCAGGAGACCCAAGCATCAGATTTAAAAATTTTGGCGGATGAACTATCCTCGGTGTTACTACCTAAACTGGACCGTTCAGTCTGTGTCATCGCCGGGGAGTTCAATAAAATTGACACCTCATTCATCCAGGCACTTGATTTGACCAACATAGTGCCCTTTCCGACCAGACTTGATGCGCAAGTGGATTTCATCTTCACAAATCGTGCCCGGCTGTTTTCCGTGGCCAACTCGGTAACTCAGATCAATGTATCATAAAAGTGTGCTCCATCATTTACGGCAAAACTCACTCCGGTTCATTGGCTAATAAGCTCGTCAAAACTCTGAGGCGACGGGAATGTTCAGCATCCAATATTGCGAGATTCCAGGAAATGCTGACTTCTACGGAGTTTACAGTTATTAACAACGAAGACTTGTCTATTCAGTGTGATCATTTCCCTGACTATCATAACTTTTGCTTCGATCTTTGCTGCCCCCTTGAAAGCATTTACTTACAAGTCAATAGAGTCTCTTCACCATCACGCAAACAACAGAAGGAAAAAAAGAACGACCCTAAAAATGTAAAATGACTGCTCGTGTAAACCAACTCTCTCTAGCAATGAAAACTGGAATTTCACGACTGAATAATTTATACATCGAAGCTGCTTTTTACAACCACAACTGCCGAGACGTATGGAGAATTTTAAAGTAGCAATGCAGTAAAAGCTCCAATAAGCAGATTGGATCTGTGGATTTAGAGGAAGGCAATTTTGAGTTCTGTTCTTCACAGGAAACATTCTCTTGAATTAAGGATTTCTCATCGTGGCGGCGGATGGCCAGACTATGTTCGTGCAGTCTTGTGCCAAGTTTTCTTCCAGTCTGGCCTACATAGTACTTCTCACAGTTCTTGCAGGAAATTTTGTAAACCACACCCGATGTTTCTTTCTTAGACAGTCTGTCCTTTACCTTAAAAAGTTTATTCCGTATGGTTTCCGTTGCTTCGTGTGCAACAGTTATCCCGTGAGGCATTAGAAGCCTCGCTGCCATTTCAGAAATCCCATGGATGTAAGGTAGGATAATAGTTCTTCTTTCTGTTGCACATGTGGACGCGGGTGGTGACTGGCTCTTCGACATCAGGCAGCGTAGAATAAAGCTTCTAGGGTACGAATTTCGCTGAAACATGTTAAATAGGTGGTCCTCCTCCGCCTTCCTCAGTTGCGGCGTGCTACAATGTGTCTGGGCCCGTTTGAAAAGCGTCCTCACGCAACTTCGCTTGTATTACCCCTTCATTCTATGGTTCTTGTCCAAAAATTACATTCCAACACGTCGAAGTTAACTGTGAACCCAGAAATCTGAATTCAATAAAGGTTGGTGGACCCAATGCTCTTTCAGCGATTGTCTTGAGAGTGTGCTAATACCCTCACCATGTCTTGACTGATCTTTTTAATCGGTGCCTACATGGTGGAATTATTCCTGATATTTGGAGGTCTGTCAGGATAACAGCCTTGCCAAAGAAGCGGTCCGTCCAATCGCCAGGACATCCGTCATGCTGAAAGTCTTTGAACGACTACTTGTGCCATGGATCTCAACAAGCACTCCGGCCATGGACATATCTCAGTTTGCATACAGGCCTCGAGAGCGCTTGTTGGAGTAACAGTTCTGTTTTTTCCACTTTTCTACTCAAGCATGTATATTGATATTATCATCCAGGTGTCCACAGTGGTGGTGTAAATGTTGAAAATGAACCCATTATGGTAAACAAAGCTTATTTTGACTTGACTTGAACTAACGGAACTTCCAATCCAACCGGGTTGACGGTCCCTGGCCAGGTCTTACTCAAACGAATGGACAAGTCTTCAAAACACGAATCTATGATGGTGGAAGTCAGCGTCATCAGCTGCAGCCCTCATTACGCTGGGGTAGGGCTGCCTGATGGTAGGGAAGAAAATGTCTCCATCAATCGGGTGGCCCCTCAAAGAGATCTGCAGGTTTTACCCCCTGAAACCCGGGAGTCACCAGATACCCTCCCAACCACTCAAACTGACAGTACACCAACCCCAACACCAGAACTCTCAGAGGATGGCTACTTGTGCGATGTCGACCGCACCTCATTTGTCCATCTTCCATTCTGATATTCTAAGCCAGCAACAGAGAACACGTCCACACTATTTACGAAAGAGGGAGGCTTAGTCTACAGATTTTCCCCTTGTAACCCACATTCTTAGAAATGCCTTCCATTTTCCGGCTAGGGTGAATGTCGTGTGCATTCACTTGCCCCCTTTTACATGTTGCATCATAATCGACTCTTGCATCTTTCAGCCGATGCACCTTCGTTGTTAGACCAGTAAAGCGTATACTTCCTACTCCGTGTTATTCCGTCTGCTGTGGTATCTCCGTCTAACACATCACTGCCAGTCTAATGTGCTGCATCACCAGAGTGAATTATTAGACTTCGTTTCATTTGGATCTTTATAAGCTATCTAGTGAACCTAATCGCTTCAAAATGCTTACGATACGAAGACGACAAAATAATAACGAGCGATCAAAGTGCCAGGTGACCGCATGTGCCTTCAGTGCGACCTAGATAACATTTACGGATGACCAGTACAGATTTGTCTTAAACCAAACGTAACTGAATGTCGACTTGGCGGGACCTTCAAATTTGACCGTTGCTGTTCTGGTTGGAAGACTATTTTACATTACCGACTGCAAAATTCTATATTGTATTTTTAACTTTTGAAGCAATTTGTTTTTCTGATCAAATCTCAAAGTCAATGTTGTCCTACTGCGTCAACCATTTGGAAATGTTACGCATTATTGCTTTAAATCCGTGCTTCATCGAATCTGTAATAAAGTCAGGAACAAGTTCAAACGAATTAGGAATAAATGTCTTGGAGAAAAGTGAAAGTACCGTGCTGCCAAGCAATCTGGTCTGTGGTTGTTCTGTCGACAAAGCGCAAGCCGCACTTATACTTTCCAGTGATGTCCGCTCGCTTGCTGGTAAAAATCGGTGATCTCAGTGCTATTATGAAGCGAAATTAGTAGGTTAATAATGAAATCATACTGTTACAAGAAAGCTGGTTGCATACTGATGTGGGAAATGGGCTAATTCAACTCGATGGTTATTTTCCCCTCAGGTCTGGCCGCCCCGGAAAAGCCCAGTTTCATGATGGTAGCGTTATAACTTACGTTAATCAACGTTGGTGAAACGCATCGATCGTAATATTCACATACTCAAAGATCACCATAAGCTGCCCTTCAGTTAAACACAAACCGAAGTTCTTAAACGGCTTTCAATCAGTCATCGCCGGAAATGTATACATTGCTCCTGACATATCTGCATCAGAGTTAAAGATTTTTTATGACTAAGTTTCTTCAACGCTACTGCTTAAATTAAATTGTTCTATCTGTATTGTTGCTGGCGACTTCAATAGAAAGGATACAGCATTCTTGAAGAGATTTTGCTTGGTAGATCTACTGACTGTTTCGGTCAGACGATTTGCCTAGTTGGAAGCTGTGTTCACAGATAAACGACAATTGTTTCCCATACAAAAACGGGCTCCTTTGAGCAGCGTAGACCATTGTATTTTGAAACTGCGTCCAGTCATATACAGCAGGTCTGACTTTTAACGCTGACCAAACGTCCTTACAAGATTATCAAACGGCGAAACTGCTCAATGGAAAATAGTATGAGGCTCCAGACTGTTTGCTTTAACTGATTTTTCGGTCTTCCACGACGAGGACCTGGCGCTCGAATGTGACCATCTTACGGACTACGTCAAATATTGCTTTGACATGGGTTACCCTGTTGAAACGATCTACCTAAGAGCAGATAGGTTTTCATCACCACTACTAAAGTGGCTTCGAAGGATGAAAAAATGGGCAGCTTATAGGTGCAAGAATGCTGTCAAAAGCCTAACTAAAGCAATTAAATCCGAGAAAAAAAGGCTAAACCAATTATACGTCGAAGCTGTTCTAGGCAACCATAACTGTCGCGATCTATGGAGGCTTCTGAGGCAGCTCTGTGGTAACAGCGTGTGCAGATAGAGCGGTGAAATAGATGTGGATAAACTGAATTCTGAGTTTAGTTCCGCCCAGTTAAGTTTATCTTCCTTGCCCTCCTTCATTAACTCAAGTTCAATTGCCCCCTGCAAGCAAAGTAACGCTCACAAGGAACTCGAAAGGTAAACAAAGCTTGTGATCCGGATGCTCTGTCATCAGTAACTTTGAAGGAGTTTTCTGATTCGCACGCTGCCTTTAACAGATCTCTTTAACAAATGTCTCACCACAGGTGTCATCCCAGGCATTTGGAAAACGGCCAGTATAACTCCAGTACCAATAATGCATCTCAAAAGTATCGTCAAATCGCATGTACATCTGTGCCTTTAAAAGTGTTCGAAAGACTGTTAACTCCGCGGATTTGCCCAGCCGCTCCTGGGGACGATATCTATCAGCTTGCGCATAGACCCCAGTGCTTCATATTGGATGCAGTGGCATATCTCGTACATTTTATAGCCTCTGCATTAGATCCAAAATGTAAATCCGTACGGCTTCTTATCCTGGATTATTCGAATGCCTTTGGAAGCCCCGATGGGTCATTGTTGCTAAATCTGCTATCCGGAAACGGAGTTCACCAGGGTATGTGTAATCTGTTATGTGACTAGTTTACAGATCGTACTCACTTCATCAAGAAATCCTCTGTCCTCCGTACTGACTGTGGTGTTCTGCAGGGAGCGATCATATCACTCTTTCTATTTTCCGTGTATGTTGAACATCTCCCCATACAACCCACGCTCAAAGGATGTAAATATGCTGATGATATGCTGGGATGTATGGCCCCCCACCAAGCAGGATTCCTCATCACCTTAAGGGGGGTTGGAAGCAGTGGTGTAGCAACTATATTTGCCGCCCGAGGCGGTAGTAAAACTTACGTCCTGACTGAAGGCAGAATAGGCGCGTGAAGGCCACACAATAGGCCTGGTTCGGAAATGGAAACCGAAAGGTCACCAACTCTGCCATCGCTACGCATCTTGCGGATACGGGTCACGCCACCAAGTCGGCTGACTCGTTCAAAGTAATCTATCAGGCCCCAGAACATTGATCGAGGTATTTCCGTAAGCGGATATTAGACGCCGCAGAAGCCATCGCCATTCGGCTGTACGAACCAGCACTGTGCACGCAGAAACGGTTCACACACGCGTTGAGCCTACCTTGGCCAGGACGGACTGCAGTTGACCTGTACGCACGTACGAATACAACTGTAACCTAACCGAAGGTGTGTCACAGCGCACTAAGTTCATTTTGGTTGACTGACGACCCGTTGGGTCCGTATACTAAAAGTTTGCATTTCATGTAATTGTACAAGCCTGATGAAGAATTACCGAAAACATATGTTCGCTTACACAGATTTCTGATCAATCAATGGGTTTTTCCATTCAACAAAATAAAGTGTATATTAGTATTCGAGGAAATGGATGATCGTGTGGGGCACTGAGGTAAATGTGTTGAAAGTGATCACAATGGGACCAGTAAGGGAATAGCTGAGAAGTTTGCCCAGGTGTGACGCACGGCGTAAATGTGTTGTTCATCATACAGAGTAACATTAACATCTTCAACCCCCAGCTTACCCAGATAGTTTGCCCTTAATATACAATATTTACTAAAAATACGGCCCCGTTACATGCTGCCCGGGGTGGACCGCCCCCCTATGCTACGCCTCTGGTTGGAAAATCTGGTGGAACAGTCTTCATTCAGATCTCTTAGACATTAATGCTTCTAAATGCAGTGATGTAATATATTCTTTTCGCCGTGACGATAAGTTGCAGTCCCTCATAGGTTTCTCTATCATCCTTACTTTGAATGAAGTTCCATACCCAGCTCTTCCACCGTCAAGTATCTCGGCGTTTTCGTCCCATAACCTTTCTTGGTCCACGCATGTCTGTAAAAGTTTCCAAAAAGTCAGAAAACTTTTTTTATGCCCTCAGATTTAAGGCGCTTTCAGTACCTCGTACTTTAATATTCAGATTTGTGACCTCTTGCATTATTCCCCATTGGTTATACTGCTCTCCTGTCATTTTCCCTGAATTGCTTCAGAAAGACTACATCTTACTGATGTGATCTATAAAGCAGATTTCTAGATGCAGCGGCTTGTCTAGCGACACCTTAGTTGATTTGATCATTTCTAGACATCTTGATACTTGTAATGATTTTAATTCTCGTAGACAATACCCATGGAAAAGTAAAACACAGGGTTGCAAAGAGATCCCTTTTCTTTTTCTTCTAAGGTACTAACTAAATGAACCATTTCATCCACTGCACAATGGTCTTTGCAAAAGCTCTATTTCTTTTCTACTCGTTCGAAATTCAGAATTTTATTCTCCTGCACATCATCGTATCGTAATAATGTTTTGCCTTATCACTCACGTTTGCTTGTTGGCCTAGAGAAAGTCACTAACATGCTGCGCGAGCGGTTGTTGGAGTAACAGTTGTGCATTTTCTCATTTCTTCTTCCCAAGCATGTACGTTGATATTATCATTTAGGTGTGCACAGTGGTGGTGTAATTGCTGAAATGAACCCATTAGGATTCACAAAGCTTATTTTGACTTGACTTGAGTGCTCCGTTTAAAGGCAATAAATGGTTCGAACATATAAACTAGACGACCAAGAGCTACTGCACTATTCCCGCATGAATGATCTCGGTGTACTGGTCCAGGAAAATCTCGGCTTCTCGGAGCAGTCTGAAAGAGCATCAATGAGGGACATAGAAAATGTGAGGCTCATACAAAAAGCTCTTGGTCACTTCGATCTATCTATCTTTCCCCAACCGTTTGACACATAAATGCACTCACACATGTAATACACAAACCAAACAAGGTATCCATGGCAGAAGCGTGATTGTGCTTTTGCCAATGACAACAAGATACCGCGAACGATCGGTGACCAGAAAGATCCCGATGTGCTTCAACGAGACTTAGACAAAGCTTCTGACGAATTAACTCCCGTTCAAAGAGGATCGGTGTAAAAAAGCAAAGGTACGCCAAAAAACACATGTGAAAGATTGCATTTTAAAGGCTACCTCACAGGAACGCGACCATGGCGCAATGACTTCAGCAGTTCGGGGTAATCCACGAAGGTGTCCAGAACCGGGAACCAACATGCTACTTTCTTACGGAGGGCGTTAAATCCTCCCATCTTCCCACGAATGCTCGATGCGTGTGTGACGCTCCTGTTGTGGTTTCCGCTGATCGTCCGGACAACCTACTGCCGTTGCGCAATCTGGACTGGCAAGTATACATACGAGCAAATGACGGAGTCTAATAATTGTTTAATAAGAGAATGACGTAGTGGAAGTACCCGGTGTGTTAGAAACTACTAAATGACTGATAATGCATTTGTTGGCTGCTGAAATAATGCGTTCACTGGTAGGTCATCTTCAGTTGTAACCTTCAAGAAAAAACGTTCTCATCGGTGCACTCTCATTGGCTGGCCAATACGCTTCAGGCGGCGTCAGGGTAAAACTACTCCGGGTTGCTAGCGAGAAAGGCCGGCTTCCAAGGTTGCTATGAGCAGGCTCCCTTAATAGCCCCATATGAAGTACGCGGCTCAAGTCTGACAACCATGACTAAAGTGCGATATAGCAGTACTGGAGACCCCACAGCGAACGGCAACCAAAATGTAGACGGAGTTTCGTCAGCCAAACTAAATGAGACTGAAATAATTTTGAGTGTACCCCGGAAGTTATCACCGTCTACGCGGTTGAATGCGAGGTGGGATATCACAAGAACCCAAACACGAGCGGGAAAGCCTACTAGAATCCGGGGCGTAAATGATGCGACGAAACGCCTGGATCACTACGTCACAATCAAAAAAGTCATTTTGTATTTAGTGTCGCCTTGATAACATCAAACGAGTTAATCATATGTGTAGCGGCCACAACCTGCACATCAGCAACACTGTTTCTCACCAGAAGTGCTTGCATCGCGTTGTTCATCATTATACACTTAAGTTAGAGGTGAAAAACGCCTCAACTACTGTGCCGCAATACACAGGAAAAGGAAAGACATATAAAAGGAGTACGCCAGCTGAGCTGCCAATAATGGATGTGCATGGCCCTGGAAAGCTACCAGCCGGCTATTATGCAGGGAGAAAATGTATTATGCAAAAATGATAGTATGCTAAGAAATGAGATCGCGGCTGGAGGGGAGAGTGATGGGAAGGGACAAAGAAACTCACAACACGAACGCTACCGAGGTCAGCTCCTAACTATGTCAGCAAGTATGTTCATCGTCTTTCGGACCACAAAAGGGAGTCGAGAAACTCCAGCCGAGGCCAACTTCGAAGTAAGGGCCTTCATCCCTCTCGACCACGTCATTGCTTGGTCACCCCTCTTCTTCCATCCACACTACCGGCGCGCAAACAACGCACGTCGCGGAAGTCGGTGGGCTGGAATGCGTAACACGTAGCTCAGCCATCGGATTCTGGTGCGTAAAATAACGGTGCTGAGCGGTTCATTTCCTCTTCCAGTGACATAAACAAGGCGTCGAACACGCTCGTTCCCAACAGATGTGAGCCAAACTGCGTAACTAGCCTCCTTATGTCGGCTGATCTAATGGGCCAGGTTTCACAACTATACAGTTTGGTCAAGCGAACGGCTACATCGTACATTCTACAATTCAGGGAGAGAATGATGCCTCTCCAGCGAAACAGGTGGCGAAGGTTAGCAAAAGCGCTTCGAGCTTTTGCTATACGGTTCGTAATTTTGTCTTCGATCCCGAGGACGCTCATACAACTCCCCAGGTAGTTGAATTTTTGAACGAATTCCAGCTGATCCGCACCAACGGTGAGCTCGGGAGACAGTCCCTGCCAATATTGGAGGAAAGCTTTGCACTTCGAAGGAGCAAAGCATAGCTCGAAGTGGCTGACAGTCAGTGTCAATCTGTCCAGTAACGATTGGCACGTTTGGGAACTGTCGCAGATAAGGGCAATATCCGTAACATATTCCAAGTCAAGAGGTCGTACACCTGAGAGCAGCTCTACACTCCAAGTCGTGACCTGTGAACGCAATCTCCATGACTTCGTCAATAGCGAAGTTAAATAGGAAAGGTGACAGCGGGCATCCTTGTATCACACCGCTGAAGATATTGAAGGGTGGTGATAGCTTGCCGTAAGCCGTCACTCTGCCCCAGCTACGCGGGAATAATGCTCGGATAATATTTACATATTTCTCGGGAATACATTTCTTCAGTAGACAGTCCCAAACGGCACATCGGTCAACGGAATCGAAGGCACCTTTGATACCCAGGAATACGACAACGGTGGGCCGCCAATACCTGTAACAGTGCTCCAACAATTAGCGCAAATCGAAGATGTGGTCGATGCAGTATTGGAATCGACGAAACCAAGCTTGCTTTTCATGAATCTGACTTTCACGAGTGCCAGTCTGTCAAGGATGACAGAGGCAAGCAAGTTGGAGGCGATGGAAAAAAGACCGTCCTATATGGCTGCGGCACTAGGATCGTGAGCCTCTCTTAAAAACTAGAAGTATAACGGAGCCATTCCAGTAGGTTGTGACAGTTCCCTGCTCTCAGAGTTTTACTATGAATTAGTGTATAGTATCCATTTGATGAGGGCTGGAAGATCATCTGACCCCACGGCTTTATTCAACTTCAGCAGTCCGATCACATGTTCGACTTCTGAGCGAGAGAGCGGATCCAAAGAGACAGCCCAGGAAGCAGGGCGATCAGTGGCCGGCGAGTAATCTGACAATCCCGGCCGACTAAATTGATTTTCAAAGTGTTCATCCAAACGTTCCAAACGTGTTGACAAGTTGTGGATAGGCTGTCCACACTTGTCAGGTATAGTTTCACTAACACCAGGTCTCTTGCTGCCCGTTTCCCGTATCAGACGGAAGAACTTTCGATGGTTACGAAGAGCAGCGGCCACTTCCATCTCTGACGCACGATGAGATCACCAAGATTCGCGGTCTCTTTTCAGGCTAGCACGGAGTTTTGCCCGGTTTTTGCAAGCATCATTGTGGCCACTTCCAGCCGGAATGTACCCGTGAGCATTGATTAGTTCGAGAGACAGCGGAGAGACCGAATGGTCACGTTGGCTATTAGACTTACCACATGAGGATGTGGCTGCTACTAGTAAGGCCTAGTGAACGTGAGACCAGTGACATAAAATCGTATTCATTGAGCGCTTACTCATCCTGCAAGTCAGCGCACTTCGATACGCATTCAGAACAGCTGGTCTTGCCAGTTGGCTAGTGCCAATGCGCTCACAGAGTCGTCAAGAGCGTCCACCAAAACGTATCCGCAGGTCGGCACATACAAGTGCACAGTCAGTGTCCGCATATGTGTTCCAAATCCAGCGACAGTTCTGGACGCAGTCTATCCAGTGAAACTAATGGCGATTTGATCGATTTGTGTCCAAGGTTGGTTTAAGGCTGGTGGGCGCTATGTCAACCTCCGGCGGGTTGTGTCGATAATTAGTGCTCACAAAAAACAAGTGGGTATCTTCACACAAATGAAGTAACCGCTCACCGTTATCATTACGGGAGCCTTCACCATGTTGGCCTCCCAGATTCAGTTTGTCAGTGGACATTTTTCGACCTGAGCGTTCAGATCCCCAGTCAGCATTACAATGTGCGTGCTTCTTTCGTGGCGAAGGTTATTCAGTTGGTGACAGAAGTCGTCTACTATCGATTTATGGCTACAGTTTGTGTGCGCATATGCATCGATGACGAATAGACACCTATTAGTCCCGAGGGACTTCGAAGCTTTGGGCGAGACAACCGATTGGACCGCACACATCCGGCTACTGATTGGGATCCAATCAAACAGAGCAGCTTCAGTCCGGGGAATCAGGGCAATATCAACATCGAGTTTGGCGGTACTCGAAACTGCATGGTCTCCAGATAGGCGCAATGAGAAAGCACTGCTGGTGTCACCTGAAGTGGGTAGCAAAGCTAGCACAGAGCACAAGTTTTGCAGTCGGCTTTCCGATAAGCAGCAGATCGAGTCTCTAATGTTCGGGAAAATACAACCTATTGACCGAGCTGCAACAATATGCGTACAGTGAGGCATACCAATCTGAGAGAGGATGGAGGGCTCCAAATGGAAGCCGAGGAACCGAGCTTGACCGCTTGGTTGAACATGGACTTGTCGATAGGAGAGGAGTGACAATCTGTGCTTGCATGTGAAGTGAAAGAAGCTAAACGTCTATCAAGGCAGTGTGGGGAAGGGCCAAGAATTGGGGGAGAGGGTAAAAATGGGGAAAATAAAAGTGAAGTTGGAACGGGACGTAGTTCACGTCTCAATGACAAATATGACGTGCTGAACAAAGGATGACAATACTGACAACACCTGAAGCACATCAGTGCGGGTTTGCAGGTCGATGTGGAGCACATAAATAGAATTTGACTCCGTCTTGCAACGTCTCGCACAAAATTTTCCCCCGACCCCAGTGAAGTACCCGACTTTGGTGTTACTGATCATTATCGAGACACATCGTCTTCCACGCAACAACCCGAGTTAAAACGTCAGCTTTTAATGAAAGACGAGCAGAATGCCTAGAGATCCAAGTGGATCCGTACCAGTGAGCCACAATGGGGACAGTGGAAGTCACTTACCTCCAGAACAGTCCGTGAGAATAATGGGAAGTTATGTGGAGCGCATATTGGCTTGTTTGAAGCCTATGTGTAGGAAGGAAGATGACTCTGCCAGGTGGACAGCTCTAGGAAACTATCAAACGACCATAAATAGTGTCTGGCTGAGTTTAGGGGTATATCGACAGTTGATGGGTTTTACATGCCATGGAGTTGGAGAAATCCAGCACCGTTTAGAACAATCGAGTACATACTTATCATAGACAAAAAGTTATCCAATAAAAGCTAGAGGATGAAGTGATGGCTGACAAAAACGGGAAGGCAACCTACTCTCAGATCTACCAACTGTGAAATTTTAGCGGAATAATTCCGAAATTAGCTCACACAGCGCTGATGTCGTCGAATTACTCACATCATCAAGCGTCGACACCAAGGTGTCAAGCAACAAAAGAACCCTGCATTTAATTAAGCGACCAAAATGAAACAAAATGTCCAAAGCCGATGAGTAGACAGCAGCGTTATTAGATGGTGGTGATCGGATACATTGGTGTGCCGATTTCATTCAACCGTATACGGCGATGAGGCTGGACTTTAACGTGGTGCGATGCTTTGTGTGTCTAAATGAACTATTGCGCTATGCTGGGTGGTGCTTTGCACATTCAGAGCCACTCATACTGGATTGGTCAATGGCTAGAGGCCAGACAAACTCAGTCTCCCGGACCTCCAGGTTGGGAGTTGGAGTGAGGATGGCTCCTTACTCCATAAAATTGGCTCTCCGTCGTCCAGTGCCAAAACCCCGCTGACTTGCGACAAGGTTTTGGAACCAAAGGTTTTGGTTGAGAACCATAATCCTTTCGGCCTGGGCAATCTGACAGTATCCAGCCCAGGCAATACACCATGACCTTTCAATCTAACAATTTCTTGATGCTCAAGTAGTCGCAGAGAAGAATAAACGGTGCCCTATCCGCTGCATTGAGCAGGGTGGATAGAGATTTGGATGCTACTGCTCAAGCATTCTTGTCTTCTTATTCCCCCTATTACGTTTTTTCATATTTAGCGTCCCGCTCCTACTTCACTTTTAGCCCCCCGTTTTTAATCCCCAAATTCTTGGCCCACCACCTTGCTTCAATAGTCACTTGTCTTTTAGTTTCAACTCACACAATCGCATGGCATCGCTAAAGTCCAGTTGACAAGTCTATGATCAACCAAACGGACGTCATTTCATCCGTTTTTCTTTGGAGTCCTCGATCCTCGCTAAGACTGGCACGCGTAAACGTGCGCACTTCGCTACAGATTGGCCAACAGGCAGCACTTGCCCAAATACTCGAGGCCCTATTGACCGATGTTTGCTGTTTATCGAAAACGCGCCTGCAAGATTCGAGTTCCGTGCTTATCCTGTGATCCCCGACATGCGACCCTGGTGGCGCCTGTCTGGCAGTGATGCAGCTTCAAATGCAGGTCAAGCTGGCGTCGGCATTGTTTTAAGTCCCCGGACTGAAGTTACCCTGACCGACTGGATCCCAGTTAACAGCCGGATGTGCGCCGTTAGATTAGCTGGCTTATTCCAAGCTTCGAAGTCACGCGGGAACAAACGGTACCTGCTTTTCATGGCGGTGATCTAAACGCCCAAGTAAAAAAGTAGTCCTCTGGTGAGCTTCATGAGATTCGCAAAAATCTCAGGGCAAAACTGCGTGCTAGCCTGAAGAGAGAGCGCGAAGCCTGGTGGTCACATCGTGCATCGGAAATGGAAACAGGTGCTGCCGTTGGAAATCTTTGTAAGTTATTCCATCTGATACGGGAAATACAGACAGACAGACCTGGTGTTAGTGAGACAATACGCTACGAGAGTGGACAACCGATCCACAGCCTGTCGAAACGCTTGGAGTGTTGGGCTGAACAATTTGCAAGGCAGTTTAACCAGTCTGAGCTATAGCTTTCTTTTTCGAGCACTGAGTGCCCTTCTCCATAGACCGCCTCCTTAGATCATCCCTCACGCGCAGAAATCGAACGTGAGATAAGATTGCTGAAAATGCATAAGGCCGCAGGGGCACATAGAATTTCCCCAGCTCTCTTCAAATTCGGGTGACCTGCTCTTGTAGACAATTTACACAAGTTGCTAGTGGAACCTTGGGAGCAGAAATATGTCCCAACAGACTGGAGCTGTTCCGTCATAGTCCTAATTGTCAATGGAAGCTCCCGTTCGGAATGCGGAAATCATCGAGGGATCAGTCTGATCCCAAATGACTAAATTGCTTGCATCTGTCGTTCTCCACAGAATGACTGGCACTCGTGAAATCCGAGTTTCGTCGAGGTCGATGCTGCAGCAACCACATCTATACTTTGCGCAAATTGTTGGGGCATGTTTATTGGCGACCCACCGTTGTCGTGTTTCTCGACATCAAAGTGTCTTCGATTCGGTTTATTGATGTACTCTTTAGGACTGTCTGCTGAGGAAAGGTGTGCCCGATAAATACGTAAACATTATCAAAGCGCTGTACACGCATAGTTCGGGTTTATGACAAACTGTCACCGCCCTTCAATATCTCCAACGGTGTGAGACAAGGTTGCCCGCTGTCACCTTTCCTATTTAACATCGCAACTGACGTAGTCATGGAAACAACGTTCACTGAAATTAACCTAGGTGTGGAGCTACTTCCCTGAAAGCGACTTCTTTACTTGGAGTATGCGGACGACGTTGCCCTAATCTATGACAGCTCCCAAACGTGCCAAGCAGCCCTGGACCGATTAGCACTGACTGTGCCGTTTTGGGCTATGCTTTGCTCCACCGAACTGCAAAGTACTTCTCCAAGATTGGGAAGGACTCACCCTTGCGCTGACCTTTGGTGGTGATCAGGTAGAAGTCGCTCAGGAATTCAGGCACCTAGGCAACTATATTAGCGCCCGTGGGATCGAAGAGGAGATTACGAATCGTATACCAAAAGCTCGAGGTGCTTTTGCCAATCTCCGCCACCTGTTGCGCAGACGCGACATTACTCCCGCCCTGGATGGCAGAGTTTATGATGCAGCCGTTCGCCCAACCCTTTTATACGGCTGTGAAACCTGGACCATCAGGTCGACAGACATAAAGAGGCTAGTCACGTTCGACCATTGCTGCCTTCGCAGCTTAGCTCATGTCTGGTGGGAGCAGCGCGTGAGCAATCAGCGTGTTCGGCGTCGCGTATTTGGTGCAGGAAGAGTGAACCGCTCAGCACCCGTATATCAAGCACCAGGCTGTGATGGTTGGGCCACATGTTGCGCATGCCAGTATACTGACTCTTGCGACATGCATTGTTTGCGTGCCGGGGGTGCGGTTGGAAGAGCAGAAGGGGAGGCCAAGCGATGACTTGGTCGAGAGAGATGAAAACCCTCACTTCGAAGTTGGCGTCGGTAGGTGCATCCCGACTGCCTGGTTAGGGTCCTAAGGATGATGAGCATGTTTAGTTGGACACTTCTGATATGGCAAAGAGTCGACACCACTGGCGTTTGTGTTATGAGTTTCCTTGTCCAACTCCCTTCTTTTAGATTCCCCCTCCAATTCCGGTCTACGAATTGCATAATATAATATTTAACATATTAGCTGTTTTTGAAAATTTGGTGCTGTAACGTTTTGGTATCTTACCTTGTTTTATTGCGGCACATTAGCTGAGGTGTGTTTCTCGCCCTCAACTAACGTTTATTGATGATGAGGAGAAGTGGCGTCTGTCAACTGTTATCCGTCTTTAAAATTGGCCACAGAACGCTTTGAAATAAATGATGAGCCATTAGCCTAGTCGCCAATACTACAAGCCGCACGTAAAAGTCACACTTTAGCAGCCAGTGGTCCTGGATGGTGGAAGCCGTGAAGACCAGGCTGCATCAGCAACGTTTGAAGGCTGCATGAGTGGTGGTCAGTGTGAGAAAAATGAAAGTGGTTCATGCACTGAGAAAGTTGGAACTGCTTTAGTCGACAAAGACATTATAAAGCAGTTAGTTCCCTTCAGCGGTAGGAAGACGAAATCTGGCAGAGGAATGCACTTCCTATTGTTTCCTCAGTAACATTAACAACAACCGACATGCTGTTATATGCCTAGTTGTGGGTGTGATCAAACACACCTGAGCTTCAGAGCGAATAACGGAAACTCCATCCCCATGCCCACGGCAGCCTGAAGTCGATAAATAATCGCTTCTGTACATATTGGCTTTATTCGCCTTATTGTAAAAGCTTCGGCGAAACGACAGAAGCGAAGATCCGAGTGATGTAACATGATTGTGAACGCTGATTAGAATCGTATCCAGTGACGCGTGACCATTAGGTATCTGCCTATTGAGGGAGCTGGCTGTCGCGTGCCTGGTTGTCCCAGCCGCGTCAAGAGAAAGAACCCACACCGGCTCGGCACACAAGTGTTCAATTCACAAGTCTGAGGTAATGTACAACTGGCCGTGATTTTAACAACTCACTCGTCCACCCTATCGATCGCACTGAGGTAGACGATTCCCTTCGCCTCGGGTTTCAGCCACCATCACACTGGCGACCTGCAAGATGATAACTTAGTTTGATTGAGCTGCTTCTAAAAATGTTCGGCAAACGCTCCAAGTGTTTTGACAAGCAGTGGATTGGGTGTCCACTTTAGTTGGATACGGTTTCGCTAACACCAGGTCTTTTGTTGCCAGTTTCCCGTATCAGACGGATTAACTTAAGATGATTACTAAGGGCCCAGGCTGTTTCCATCTCAGGCACACGCTAAGAGAACACTAGGCTTCCCGGTCTCTCATCAGATTAGCACGTAGTTTCGCTCTGCGGTCTTTGCAAGTCTGATTGTATTCGGTTCCAGCCGAAATATGTCGGAGAGGATCTAAAAGTTCCAGAGAACGCATAGGGACCCAATGTCCAAGTTGGCGATTTGAATTGCCTCATGAAAACATGCCTTGTGATAGTGACGTCAGACGAAAATGCGACCAGTGATGTTCACCGGTACTCAATGGGCGCTTACTCAGCCAGCGTAGTTTGGTACGCGTGCAGAACGCACAGCTTCGTTTGTTAGCTGGTGTCCATACACTCCCAGCGCCGTTGCGGAGTGCGCCGAAACGCAGCCACAGATCGGAGTCCACGCTCGTACTCCAAATCAGACAGCGGTATTGGGCATAACTTCTCCAGCGGTAAATTATCGCGATGTGACCGATTTGCGTCCATTGCTGGTAGGAACCATGTCACTTCTGCAAGTGCTCTGTCGAAAGTTAGCGCTCGCGAGAAAGAGGCGAGCATCTTCACACAGGTGTAGCAACCGATCACTGCCATCAGTACGAAAGTCCACACCATGTTGGCCGCCCAGATGAAGCTCCACAGAGGATAATTTTCTGACCTGGGCATTTAGATCACCAGCAAGTACCGCGGTATCCACACTTTCACTGTAACGGGTGAGTTCATTCAGTTGGTGGTGGAAGTCATCATCAATCGAGTCGGTGTCATAGTTTGTGGGCGCGCATGCAGCAGTGACAAACAGACACCGTTCGTCCCCACGCGACTTCAACGCTTTGAAACAGCCGGCCAATCTGACGGCGCACATCCGACTGTTGACCGAAGGCTCAAAACAATTTCCACACCGGCATAAGAAAGCCACGTCATCTCCGGACAAACGCAACGAGAAAGTGCCTCCAGTGTTATATGGGGGGGGGGGGTCGCAGGGTAAGAACAGAACTCGAAAATTGCCAACAGGTTTCCGATAAGCAGCAGATATCGATTGACAGGGTCTCTAGTGTTCGGGTAAGTAATGCGTGTTGGCCAATCTGTAACAACGTGCGCACGTTGAGGCGTGCCAGTCTTAAGGAGGACCGAAAGCTCAAAAGAGAGACGGATGAACCGACTTTGTCCGCTTGGTTGAACATGGACTTGTCGATTCGGCCGGAGCGGCGTCCTGCGATTGTGTGTGTGCGGTAGCTAGAAGACAAACGTCTATTGAAGCAAGATGTGAGAAGGCTAAGAATTGATGGGTTGAAAACAGGAAGATAAAGGTGAAGTTGGAGAGGGACGACAAGGATGAGGATATGCAGGAGGAGGAGCAGGAAGAGGAGAAGGCTGTAGCAGAAACATCGTCACCCTTATCCACCCTGCACGATGCAGCAGATAGGGCGCCGTTGATTATCACGTGTGACAGCCGAGGCATAAAAATTGTGTAAATATGTCATTGCATTGCGTGGGCAGGGTACCGTCAGGTTGCTCTGGTCTAGACAGGAGAAGGATTAGGGTTCTCAGCAAAAGCCCTAAGTTCAAAAACCTGACCATAAGGCAGCGGGGTCTTGGCAATGGTTTATAAAGAATTTTTATAGAGTGATGACCCACCCTTACCCCAATCCCCAACCTGGAGGACCAAAAGACTAAGTTTGTCTGACCTATAAACATCGACGAATCTGATATGTGTGGCTCTGAAGTTGCAAAAGCCACGTGTTGCACATGCCAGCACACCGACTCCCGCGATGTGGACTGTTTGCGCGAAAGGAGGGTGCGGGTGGAAGAGCAGGAGGGGAGGCCAAGCGATGACTTAGTCAAAAGAAATGAAAACCCTCACTTCGAAACTGGCGTCGGTTGGTGCATCCCGACTGACTGGCTGGGGTCCTAAAGACGATGAACATGTTTGGTTGGATACTTGCTGATATGGCGAAGAGCCGGCATCAGTGGCGTTTGCGTTGTGAGTTTCTTTGTCCCCCAGGTGATGGTGGCTGAAAGCATAGGCAGATGGACCCGCCTGCCTCAGTGCGGTCGATCAGGCGATCGATCGAGTGGGAGAGTGTTTTTAGATGTACAGCTAGTTGTACTTTGCCTCATACTTGTGAATAGAAAATTTGTGTGCAGAACCGTTGCGAGTTCTTTCTGGTGACGCGGAAAGGTGAACCAGGCGCACATAACACCCCGCTCCTGCTGAGCCTCCCCCTCCAACTACGATCTCAATTATTAGGGATAATATGACTACTTTGCGGCACAATATCCGGCTGTTAGCTCTCCGGAACGATGTCCATCCGTTATTGGTGACTCAGCCAGCGTGCATCTGTTTCATGTATATTTTCTTTAGTTTTTTTTATTGCGGCACAATAGCTGAGGTGTGTCCCATCTGCAGCTAACATGTATAACGATGACGAATGTGTGAAAAGCACTACTCAATTGCTAGTTGAGGCACACAAACCGTCGCACCATGTTAAGGTCTAGTCTAGTTGCGATGGCCACCGGCCGACATCTGCCAAGAGATTGAGATATTGTTTGAAAGAAGAAAATGAGACGCCGCAGCGCGACCGGTGTTTCATTAGTAATCAAGTAGCCACGATGCGTTCGAGATATACGGTTAGGTCGTTCACGATCCACGGTATTAGAATAAGGGTTGTAATTGGATAAGGAAAACATGCATCTGTTGGTGCTTCATCGCAGTTCTTCTTAGGCGGTCCTGGATCGTCTGCTCACCAGGACTAACCATATTGGATCGATTAGTTTCTTCGAGTAAGTGGTGATAGTCGATCTCATTGTCTGTCGTGTGTAGACACTGCATCTGCTCCATCAAAGCTCCCAGGCAGTGACAGGATTAAGCCAAGAAAGTGACAGAACCATGATGTACAGTTGGTGCATGTGTCCTCTTCGATGAGATATAAAGACTGCTCATACCCCTGCCCGAAAATTTAGTCGGGATGGCGCGATCAATAAAGCGCTGGCCGGATTTTAACTAAAACTTTCCACACTGCAGCGGAATCGCTCGAACCACGTGAAGCAGATTTAGCTTTGTTAGAAATACACTACTTGTTCCACTCTTGCTGTACTTTAGTGAGAACGGCGTAACTGACGGTAGCTTAGTTAATCGAACTGCGGTAATGAGTTCTTGATCGAGGGGACAAAGTTGGAAACTGACTACTTAGACTCAAGGTAAAAATTCATAGTCCGCAGACCCACAAACAGCTGGCGAAGGTGTGACAACTATGCATCATCAACAACGGCTGCAGTAAATCAGTGATTTAAAAGGACGCTCTTCTGTTGTACTAGTGTACTGGGCGATAATAAGGGAGGAAAGATAGGAACCCAGTGGAAAAACTAAATGCCCTAAGCAGACATCCAGAATGAAGGTGCCTATGTCTTGTCAACAACATGGTCACAGCTGGTTATCACGTGGATATGGCCAAATCAGCTAGGTAGCTTCCTTGCGGCCCCTGACGCCTCGTGTCATAACGAACACAGCCACATAGATAACTCAGTATCCCACTTATAAAACAGACAGTCCGGTTAGCAAATGACAGTAAACGCGTCGCTGGTGCAAGGTGCTAGTCAGGTCATGTAAACTTTCGTATCAAACGCAAGATGTGTCGCGTGCACTCCAGCTTAGAAAACGGACCAATAGCATCCGATTTGCTTGTCAATTACTTCACTTCCTGCCATCAAGGCAAGTTTTACGCACTTGCAGGCTTGCGTCCCCAAACACTCGTAAAACACGAGGTCCTCTTTCGTATGCGATGACTGGTCATGTTTGACCACCGGTGCTCGCGGGGTATTGCTCATGTTTGGTGGGAACATCGAGTGAGCAATGCCGGTGACTGCCAGTTGGTTTTGGGCAAGAAACTTTCTGATGTATTACACAAGTGTTTGCTGAATCTTAATCGCTTACGTTGACTAGGCCATGTCCTCCGTATGCGTTGACCGGCTTCCTCGGCTTGCATTATACGCCGTGGCTGGACCAAGTTGGGTGAAACCGAGGGGTGACCAGTCCATGGGGTGACATTGAGGCATGAAAAAATTAACTGAGTGGCTTGGTCAAGCTGGTGCGTGCTGTCTTCGTGGATGGGGGCCTCGGGATAGTCCACACCAATGGTTGGAGACCGTATCAGACATGGCGCATTCGGTGGCATTCCCGCATTCGTTTTCTTGCATCTGGTTGCTAATTTTCTTTCAATTCTGATAATTTTAACGCACTTCCCGCTTGCTTCCATTTTTTACGTTCTATTCGTCATTAATCCCACTATATTGCCATTGTTATTTATTGTTATTCTTGCGAGGTGAGTTGTGACAAGCGGATTCACCGCACTTTGGTGCCCGGATCATAGTTGTTCAACTGAACTGAACTGGATCTACATAGCATTTCCTCAAAAGCCAACGCGAATTGTTATCCATTACTCTAAAAACGAAATTAACTGCCACCGCTTGGTACTCCACCGCATACATAATTGCTGCAGACATGCTGGTGCCATTATGCCTAATATGTTTTGTGATCAGGGAGGTTCTTCACCTCTATTTCGACGAACTGAATGTCTTCTGTTACACCCAGTACGGTTTTCGATGGGCACGCTCTTGTACCGCGAAATTACTGGTTGCTAAAGAGAAATGTGCAAAGTCGCTAGATTCCGGTAAACGCCTGGAAGTTGTGTTTGTTGATCTCAGCAAAGCTTTCTACAGGGTCCCACACGAACGACTTGCTTAAACTCCGAGGAATCGATATTTCCGGGAATATTCTCTCCTAGATCTCTGATTTCCTTTACGACTGCACGATGCAGGTAAACGAAACAATTTCCGCTCTTGTTCTCATGATTAGTAAAGTCCCACAGGGTTCTGCCTTCTGTCTCGTGATTTTCAATGTCTTCATCAACGACTTACCATCCGCACTCCAGACGGATTGCCTAATCTACACCAGCTGTACACCGTAACGGCGCTTCGCTGCCAAGCGACCACCACCAGTCGCGCGTGGGCTGAGTATACCGCGAGGACGCCCGCCCCTACGCGGATTCCAACCGGTGACCTTATGGTTGCAAACCAGACGCGCATACCACTCGGCCACTGGCCGACGCAGACGAACTGCAGTTGTGGATGAAGGTATCCAGCGTGGAAGATGCTGACAGGTTACAATCGACGCTCGGCCTGCTACAGGACTGGTCGATTAAGTGGCAGTTGCCGACGAATCGCGAGAAATGTTCGGTTCTTCCAGTTAGTGGGTCTGACCCATTTGGTACCTATCATATTGGCGATTTCTTGTTCAGAAACGCCTCTCAGGAGAGAGATCTGGGAATGATAATTTCACCTAAACTCAAATCTTATCAGGATACCAAGAAAATGTCGCTGCGGCCTACAGGATGTTTCATTCAATACGTAGAGCCTTCTCTCGCTTGACACCGGGAATCTTCCGACTCCTGTTTACTTCACATGTACGCCCTATTCTCGAACACGGACTAACTGCCGCCTACCCTCCTACGAAATGCGAATGTGATGTGATTGAGAAGGCCAAATGGCATGGATCCAAACCCATTCCTGAACTGCGGTACCTGTTCTATACTCGCCGACTCAAACAACTGAAACTCTTTTCCCTGGATTACCGTCTTCATCGCGGAGATTTGATCTTCACCCGACGTATTCTTAGAGGAGATGGGGAGGGAATTACAGGAATGCTTTCATCATAATACACAGAGTTCGACACGAGACCACAGTTTGAAACTGTTCAAACCAATGAGTCATCGAGTGCGATCCAGCCTGGCTTTATCCACTCGCGTCGTGAATGACTGGAATCGCCTACTGGACTCCAGCGTCGATGTCGAGACCGAGGAACGTTTCAAGCATTTTTGGATTCTCATTTTAGTTTGGGAGGATCTAGCTGTTTTCAATGCAGTTGCAGTGGTCCACTGTGGGACTTCGTTTCGCAATGACCCAGGCTATCTCCGCAAAGATTGAAAAGTGACGGAGCTGACAAAGGATTTTCCTTCTGCTCTCTATCATCCAATGATAAACGATGTTAAAAGACTAGAAAGTACTTCAGACCCACCGACTGAAGGGCTAAACCATACCACTGGGACGCTTTAACGATAAATAGTTACAGTAGCTTTGGGTTCACCATTGGAATCGCTACTCGCTGATATCTTCATGAGTAAGTTGGAAAAAGGAATGTAGCAACAATCTGGCGTACTACGGCCGGTACGTTGACAACTTTTGCATTGCGGATAACCGGGTATGCATCCAAGATCTGCTAGCCCATTTCAACATTGCATACAACGATATATTGATCACCACAGAAGTTGAAAGTAACAACTCCCTGTTATCCTTAGATGTCCAGATTACCAGAACATCGGACGGGGTAGTACAGAGGAGAGTGCACAGAGAAAAAAAACGTAGAGCGGCTAGTATATGCAGTTCGCCAGTTTCGTACAATAAGTTAGAAACGAAACCCCGTCCGTTGTCTAACGAAGCGAGCGAAGAGGATATGTACATGGGACAGGGCATCAGATGAGTTGAGATTCATTTGGAGTGTTGTAGAACAAAATAGTTACCCGGGCAAATTCATCCGGAGACGCATGTAGCCACGAGAACTAAAAGTCCAGTCTGTCTCTGTAGCAAGGCGGTTAAGCTACTTATCACTGCTTTTTAAGAACGAGGTACTAGCGGAACGATTCACCCGAAGGCTTTCCAACGCCACCGCAAGAACCCACTTAGCAGCTGATCTGTGTCAGCTTCACTTCTAAACCAGTCGTGAGACAACAACTCAAAGACAATATACCAAGGTCGGATATTTAATTCTGTGTATCACTTTCCTTGCTCGTGTTAAATAAGTTATAGTAGGAAGATGACCAGGCAACTGTCTGAGAGTCCGGAAAAATTACCCGACGTGGCTCTATACCGGTGTGAGAAAGACTGTAGCGAGCGCGGTGCTTTGGCACTTCGCCGACTCGAAATATCAAATAAACGTGTGAGAGGAGTTCTAGCCGATTTACCGGGTATCTAGATGCCACACGCGAGCACTCCGCTGTCGCTAATAGGCGACATCGGAGGTGATCGCTTTTCGGCTCCATAATCCAAAATTATTCTTCCAAAAGAAGTTTATTCAGGCCCTTCAATTACGATGGCCGCAAGCCGCCACGGTAATGACGGTGCTTCTAACCCCGCATTAATGGTGCGTTAGCCAGTGTCATCACTTAATCGCATTGACCGGATAATTTGCTTCACTGATTCATCACATTCAAATGCTCTGTTAGTTGGATTGGACAGTCAAAACGCAGTTTATGCAGCTTCAACGTTAGCAGACAGGTTAAATTTAAAGGAAGCTATCAGAGACCTAAAAGCCCGGTGTGCTGCTGGCGAACAAGGTCTCCGATTGGTGGGTTTTCAGGTGGTCAGCCGGCGGGCCTTTTCCGCCCTGCCAGAACCTATTCTACTTGCGTACGATCCAGGGCTGGTCGTGCCGAAGTCCTCCAAGTACTATCTAGTAACTGCGTAGCCTGAAAAACAAGACGTGCGAGGTGGTCTGCTCACAGACAAATCTCATCCAGATACACTTGCTTTCAATGAAACGTGGCTGTCTGAGGAAATAACAGATAGCGAAGTATAACTGCCTGGCAACGCACTGATCCGCGCTGACCGCTCCGTTGGCCGTCAAGCGGGTGGTGAATCTCCTTATGTGTTATCACATCGACGTATTGAGGACCAGGGTTTTTCAGTCTCTCGACCAATCTGTTGAGGCTGTCGCAGTCCTGATTTGCGCTTCCTCCGTTCAGGTTACGGTATAGAAGCACTATGAACACCTCCAACGGAATCATTGAGTTCATACGCATTCACTCTGCGAACAAATGTCTGGCGCTGGGAGACTTCAACCTCCCAGAGGTTTGTTGGGATGATCTATTTTGTAGTTAGGCGCTGGGATCGTTCGGTGCAGAACAGCTGGACTTAACGCTGCAGGTACTGTTGTACCTACACGTACACTAGTCCCGTGCACGCAGGGTCTTGAACAAACACGACCAA
>OX104068.1:21762669-21780500 GCA_944474145.2 Dicrocoelium dendriticum | reverse complement strand
ATCGAGTTTTCAGCCTTCCGTAATTTAAGCCTGTAATAATTATAGGGACGTTGGGCCCCATAACAAAAAGAGGCAACAGTTTAAATGAAAAAGTGATGTACTCAATGATGCGAAGTGTCGAGACATGTTAACGTCGGAACGAGCCCGCCGAGCCTGATCGAATGTGTGTATGCGAGCGGAAGTGTATCACAATCACAAATGAAGACTGTAGATAAAAGTGCCGAGAAGGTAAACTATTTCGACCACACGCCAGAGATTGTGCATCCCAATCCAATGACACAACGAGTACTAAACTATGACCTCCCAATCGTGTTTATTAGCACGAGAAGTGCGTCGACTACCGTGGCGGGTTTAGCTAGACTTTACATCTTTCGCAAGAGCTGCAGTGGCTTGAAATCACCCGATTTCGTTCCGCTCAGAAGCTTTGTGACACTGACGTTCTGGGAGACATGTCTTTTTGAGAACCTCTGCTTTAATTTCCTCGTAGGTTGCCCTCTCAGCTGGCAAATCGAGGATATCGTTTATGCCGTCGAGATGTGGAGGAAGCGCGGACACAAGGTGGAAATTGTCGATGCTTTCAGATCCAATGCCACGCACTTCGCAAAGTGCTTCTAAATTAGCAAATCAATGTTTTGGATTACTTTTGAGAAATGACGGAGTGGTGATGGTTACGGTTTCGACTTGACCTTCGGAACTAGATGACACGCATCCATAACAAACAAGATACAACGTAACTGATATAAAACCCGACATGTGTACAACAGTGCAAATGGATGGACGTGCCACAGGAGTTCACGAACCTAAAGAGAAAAATTAGTAAACGGCTTACCAAATTTTTTGTCGGGTTCACCGATTATAGCGGTATGGTTCGGTCGCTGTAAACTCAGAGAAAATCGGAAAAAGTCGGATAAATGGGCGAGAAAGACGGTTATTGTCGAAACGCACAATCCTGCTAGCTAAAGGCACCGTAGACGATTGCAGCTAGGGTGAAAGGTGCAGTCGCCACCCGAGACGCAGCAAACGCTCTTTGAAGCGGGAAAGCCGGAAGCGCGAAATGCCACTCGCCTGGTTGATTCAAACACAAGTAGTAATTGTTCGAACAGACAAGCTTCCTACATTGCCTGGGTACCAAAGGAAATTATATGTTATAATCGTACCCAGATAGAGAGGGGGAATCTCTAGGTCACTACAGCCGGGTTATGCTTCAGTTGATGCAACTAAGTAAGGTTCGAGTTGGAGGTTCTGGAAACGCACCTGATGGTTGAAAGCAGAGATCTAAATAAGCAGACGCTTGGCCAATGACCTTCTTAGCTTCTCGAAAGCCTCGCTATCGCTTATTCGCATGTCTACATGGAAACTGCTGTTAGGAAGAAATACACGAGTCGAACAAGCCAGGACCCCATTGCCTCGGCCGGCTATCCAAACTTATCCGCCCTGATTGGGGCGAACAAAGAGCCAACCAGGAGAAGCGGCCAATGAACGCTAGGTTGAAGTTCATTTATTGGCTGTAAGTTAACCTTTCCGGAGCATTCCACGATCGCTTTAAATATATTATTCACGAACTTTCCAATTTACCTTTATAATGAACGGTGTGATTTGCTAATTCATTCCTGTTGCTCTGCTCGTCCGATTCATCTTCTCTCTGTCCTGTGGGGAGCCAGTGACTTCGGGTTTGATTGGCAATCAAGCTTCCATTCAGGCGAGGAACGAACACCAATTGTTATAGCATTCAAACAGGGGACTTCACTAGTTTTTAAGTTGCACCACTTTAGCAGAGGCCGCAAATGACGTTTAGTTGATTAAGAGTTGCGGGCTACCCCAGGAATGCTGATATTTCGCTTGTTTGCAAATTCGGAGGGTAGTAGCGTACAGGATTCCTGTCGCACACACATGAGTTTGCTAGATCCCTCAGGGATCGAAGACAGTTGACGCACTTTACATGATTTGTCAGCTAAGAATTTTATCAGTCTCGTGTCGCATAGTTTTTCAAGGATATGGATATCTTCTTGAATGGACAGAACTTATGAATTATGATGGAATCACTAGTGGAAAAGAGCTGCTATTTTTGGTGAACATAATGAATCCATAGTGTAGAATATGAGTAGCTAAGGACCGAGCACACATCCTTGCTTGACGTCAGTAATGATTGGATGTAAGGAAGAGCAATAGTCGCGCAAGTCGATTGTCTGAAAATAAGTAATTTGATGCGACTGTACACAGTTCAGTAGATGGCTCCGACTCCAACGGAGTATTTCTACCTAAGTAGAGGCTTGCGAGGAATCCGGTCGAATGATTTCGCTTGCCTAAGAATAAGGTATGACTGTACACAACTGCACTCCATCGATTCTAGAGCATAGTTAGGATAATGCAACAGAGTCATTAGAGGGTCAATTATGATTTGTCAAGCGGCCCCACGGAGTAAATTTTAGCATGTAGCTGTAAAATGATTGTTCGGACAATGTGGTCATTGTGGGTATGCAATGAATTGGTTGGCAAATGTTCGCTTCTCGTACCTCCATGTTTCTCCGCACGAACCTCTCTAGATAGCCATTTCTATCGAATGGGCTTCGTAGGAAGTTAAGCACATTCGGAAGCATGTCCTCGCCCCATTTACTTCTTGCTCGCTCGGTTAGGCAGTGAAAAAGTTTCCGTTTCTGGCTGAGCGGATCGAAGCTGGCCAAATGAGTATATTGCCCGTTCGAAGTTATCTTTCTACAGACCCTGCGCTGGATAGACCCGTCAGATCTTCGGATAATATGAACGTCTAAGTACGACTGAGTTGTTGTAATCAGATTCAAAGGTTAATTTTATGTTTTTCTGGGCTTCAATTGCCTCACTAATTCCTCTGTGCAAAGACGACTATCTGAGATGCAGAAAATATCGTCCACATACCATCCGTAGTGGACCGATTTGTCGATAACTCCGTTCATAGTTGTTCTCTAACTTACACATAAATACGTCTGCTAAAAATGGTCCTAACCGAGAGCCCATCGCGACTCCGTCTTTCTATCTATAGATCTTCCCCGTCGAACAGGAAGTGTACATTCCTGGAACACATCAGAAGCAACTGTTTAAGTCGCTCGTTCGAGAGACCAACCTCTTCATTGTACAATCGAACAGCATTGCATAGATAGTCTATCGTCTCCTCCAGCGCAACATTGGTAAAAAGCGACACTGCATCTACAGAAAACATTTTCCTTCTGGTTAATTGTATTTGGCTTATGGGGTCTACGAAGCTGAATGTATCACTGAAGCTGTGTTTGCATAGGACTTTTCTGCTCGGTTCTAAAAGTTTAACGAGCCATTTCGCTGTTAAATAATATGGAAAATTACACATGTGTATTATTGGCTTCAATGGAAGTCCTTCTTTATGCAGTTTCGGTAAGCCATAAAGGCGTGGAATCATTGTCCCGGAGGGACGCGTGTACTCGAACACCAGTGAGTTAATCGCCATCTCTTTCTTCAGGCAGCGTAGTGGTTTTGTGACTGCCTTTTCTATAGAGGCCGTCTTGTCTTTCTCTTTCCCCATTATCCGGAAGTTTAAATGAACGTTGAGGATGGCATTCATCTTAGTGATATAGTCAGATTTATCCATAAAGACAATCCCTGCTCCTCTATCCGGCCTAGAGAGCAGCACATTGTCGTCTCGTTTAAGTGCTTTGAGGGTGTCTAAGTGCGTGTTTGTCAGTAAATGCCTGACTTTGGGTTTGTGCTTCAGGTACTGGTAGCCTATATTGATCATGGTGGATGTAAAATGTTCAGCAGCTAACGCTGATGAGAGTGTAAGCATAGCTACTTGAGAATGTGTATTTTGAAACTGGACTTCTATTTCTAGCTGACTGGTATTATTACAAAGACAACAAAATTTCGGACCGATCGAAAGTGCCTCAAGTAGTGTTGTATCAATAAGTAAAAAGGAAAAATTGTGGACATGCCTTTCCGGGTCCGATGGAAACAGGGTGTTTGTCTTAATCGTGCCAACCTGTTGACGCATTGAGATTAGTCGTCGGTCAAAGTGCTTTGTGACTACATGTTGAACATATGCTTCGAATCGCGTGAGTTCCTCTGCATTCAGATGGCCCAGCAAGAGAGAGTAAACGAACTGATTACGCTCCAAATCGTCAAGTTTAGAGGCAACTGTGTCACGTTCCTTTAATGTATGACGCTTCGGTGCAGTATTGATAGCATTAATCCTATTCCGTAGGAGTATTTTCCACAATATTTTCGGATACTTACAACACAAAATACATTCATCAAAGCACTGAACCGAGGACATGCTTCCGGACGAGATAAACTTTGTACGTAGCCTAGTTGATAGAATTGCTATCCGGAGAGGTTCGTTCTGAGAAACATGGAGGTACGAGAAGCGAAAGCAAAAGTGGTTTCAGTAGGAAAAAGCGATCTACTTATTGTTCTTTCAAGGGTGACGGGATAGCTGAATCGACGTCTAGAAGGCTTTCTGACGACATCGCCCAAAAGTTACTATGTAGCAATCCTAAGTTTAAGCTTCTACTCAGTGCCGACCCTGAATCAACAACTTAAGGACAGAATTCCAAGGTCAAGTACTTAATTCTGTGCATACCCTTTCTCTTGCTTGTGTCGATCAGTATATCGGAAGAACTGACAACAGACTGTCCGAGAGAACCAGGGAACACTGTCCAGCTTGGCTGTATAGCGGCGTGACTGGATCAGTGTCAAGCGTAGTGCCCACACACCTGGTCAACTCGAGCCACCAGGTCAGAGCGCATGAGACGTTCCAGCCCATCTACCGCGTACCCAGATGTCACACCAGAGCGGTTAGATGTTGTCTACTGACAGCGGCCGAGGCAACAGCCATCAGGTTTCATGACCCTAATGTATGTGCGCACAAGAAATTTGTCCAGGCACTAACTCTGCCCTGGTCCCCTGTGACACGGACACATAGTATGGACAACGCCTCACACACACAAATAAACAGTTGATCGCCGTGGGGCCAATCGCCTAGCTTGGTCACTCAGACCATCTGGGTCTTGAACTTGTGCCCCTATCTGACGTCTAAGTTCATGTCATTCATTAGCGGTGTATTAGCCTGACGAGGAACCACTGAAAACGAGCTTGTTCGCTAACATTTATTCTGATGTCTACTCCCGGGATATTTTATCAGTTGAAACAGACCAAGGATCCCACTTTGCAATATTGTCAGATGTTGGCATATCTGTCTCTGCAACATACTTGTGTTCATTTTCTGTTAACTAATTGGAGTTGGAAACCAATTCAAAATAGCTGAGCCCAATGGCAGCGCGCATACGGCCACCACTGTGGGGGTTAACCACATAACTTGGCATCGGTAATATCAACCTTCTACCCCACGACGCACCCAAAAATCATCCAAGCATCTGAACCTCTTTCAAGATAAAAAGCACACCGGTAGTCGGATTGTTTATACCCTTGGCACACAGCCAGGGCTTTTAGGTGGTTATTCACCAACCCCAAGTCTTAACCTGGTCTGTTTCAGGTTTCATTCTAAGAGATAAACTTGATCTCATATACCGTTTGTGTCTCTTTGGTATCCGCATAGCAGAGAGTCGCTTAACTCCAGCGCCATATTTGCCTTGGAGAGTAGTTCCGTAAGGATACACCTGTACTCTGATCCCGACATGTGTCCGACTGATTCAAGTGCCCTAGTTGTAATCGTCGCATTACCGTTTTGAACCAGTGTGAAAGGGGATGGCTCTTCAAACTCTTAGCCCGCGTGCAGCCGCTTGCAAGTACCTAGCGAAGCGTCCGTAGGGGGTTGCGGCTCGATTATGACAATTCTGTTTGCTAGCCGGTGGTGGAATGCTGCAATTGTGTTGCTTTTTAACCTACTGGTCTCCGGATCGAGCATTCGTGGGTTCTGCCGACCTCGCAGTATTCTAACCAGCATGCTGCAGCGGGTAGCTACGTAGCATCCAAGTGTCGGCGTGGGGTTCCGGGGTGCTACTGGTACCTTTTTATTTTGTATCCTGATCAGCTTTTCATACAGTCTTGTTTAAAATTCTTCTGAGGACGTGGACGTTAGCACAGCGATTCTCAATCTTCGTACCTTACACAGCTGATCCAAGGCAAGAAGATATGTCACGTGCAGTTAAGTATAGAATGTGTCGAGACTAGGATTTTCTGGAATGAGGAACGGGTGCTCGGAGTAGCTAAGCACAATTCAAAGCTCTGCGGCGGAACAGTTGACATAGATTGCCGCAGTCAACATTCCGGTGATTGGTCAGTAGCTTTACAACCACATCCCGAAACCACGTCAGCGACAGTTACGTACGTGGAGTCAATGGGCTAGGAATTTGTGGTGAGCACTGTTTACTACCTGTTCTTCACACTGCTACACATAAGTATGATGCATGTGTACGGAAACATTGACAGAAGCGCGACCTCGCTAGGGCGCAGTTACCGGAATTGTTGGAATACTCGTACGGTAAAGCATAATGGGTTATCGCGAGCGATTATAGACACCTATGATTTGCTAGTCTGGAAGGATAACTCCAGGTCACTAAAGGAAATGTTCAGGGATGGATTACTTTAGTCTTCCTCAGGCTCTCTGAATCGTTATCTGGGCCGGTGTATGATATCATAAGACAAGCAGGGGCATGGAGACAGATTTCTGGACCGTCCCGTCTTGTGCATGTGTATGTGTACCTTAACGTGGTGCGTTAATTTGTGCCCCAATGACTCACTGAGCTATGCTGGGTAGTGTTTTTTCACCTACAAAACCATTCATACCAGGTTGGTCAGTTTCCTAACCCTCCAGGTAAGGGTGAGGGTGGCTTCTTACTCTATAAAACGGACACTTTGTAGCCCAGTCGCTAAACCCTACCGACTTCTGGTCAGGTTTTTTTATCCAACTGTTTTGGTTGAGAATTCTAATCGTTCTCCTGTCTAGACCTGGGAAACCTGACAGTATCCTGTCCAAGCAATACAATGAATTGTATTTTATCGATTTCTTGATACTCTGGCCGACGCAGAGCGTAATCAACAGCGCCTTATCGGCTTCATCCAGCAGGGTGGATAGCGGTTTGGATGCTGCTGCTCACTTCCCGACTTCTTACTCCCACTTGAGTTTCTTCATCCTTATCATTCCGTTCCAACTTCATTTTTATCTCACCTTCTTTTAACCTCCCAATTCTTGGCCCTCACATCTTACTTCAATAAGGGTTTGTTTTATAATTTATATTCACACGCAAAAGCAGGGCATCGATCCAGTCCAGTAGACAAGCATGTTCAACCAAGTGGACAAAGGCAGTTCACCCATTTTTCTTTGGAACCCTCGATTCTCCCTGAAATTAGCATGCCTCAACGTGCGCACGTTGTTACTGATTGGCCAGCAAGCAGCACTTACCCGAACATTGGCTCAGTGAAAGATGACTCCACCACCAATCGAACAAACAGATTTGTGATTGTGGGTGATCTGAACTCCCAAGTTGGAATGTTGTCCACTTGTAAGAACCCGAGGTACAAGCGGAATTATTCCAGTGCAAAAATAGCCATATATATATATATATATATATATATATATATATATATATTCACGATCTGTTAACACATTGCGCCAACAGAAGCGTGGCAGAAAAAAGATGAAGAAGATAGGAACACGAACTGCGATTAAAAATTGGGAAACGATTTTTTTGGTTTTACACACGCCATTTTGAATTTTTGTTATGTGTTTTTTGTGTGTTTTAAAGAGGGGAGATAATGGCAGAACAACATTGACGTCGCTAATATCTGTCGCAGGCTATGACGTTCAATGTTTCCAACCTACGCGATTCAGCATCTCGTGGTCACCAACCTAGAAGACGGACTGGTCCGACTGCCGCCAAACTTGAGGTTGTCTTCATGCTCCTTCTCTACGTCATTGTCTGTGCACTTTCTGTGTTCTGTACATTTTTCCAATCGCTCCCTGGGAGTGCAAACAGCGCTCGACGTGGAAGGCGATCGGCTGGCATGCGCAGAACGTGCCCAAGCCAACGCATGCGATGTCGGAGAATAACGTCCTGAAGACTGGCACTATTCGCTCCAAGCACGCCGTCTTTCACCTGTGCGTTGCTTAAGTGGTGTTGCTACCACGCCCGAGCAATCCTTCGTAGACAGCGATTGTCGAAGACTGACAGCCGCTTCATGTCTTCCGAGCGAATAGGCCAAGTGTCACAGCCGTACAAGAGTGCTGCACGGACGGAAGCATTGTACACCCTGCCCTTGGGCTTGAGACTAAAATCACGACGACGCCATAGGTGTCTCAGTTTGATGAGTGCAAAGCGGACCTTTGCAATCCATTGTGAGACTTCATCTCCAACACCACCACCAGCCGTGATGCAACTCCCTAGATAAGTAAAGCAAGAGGCTTGCTCCAGAACATGTCTAGCAATGGTGACTGCGGATGCAGGCACCTGCTAGTCCTGGAGCAGAGTTTTATGTTTTCCGGGAGTGAAGCATAAGCCGTAATTAGAGGCCTTCATCACTAAGCAGTCCAAAGCGCCCTTGACGGTTTGTGGGCCGTCCGCCAGCAAGGCGATATCATCGACGTAGTCCAAGTCCGTGACTCTGTTTCCAGAGAGGAGCTCAACACCGCAACCCTGGACACCTTTGGACAATATCTTCGATGACGAAATTGAAGAGGGAAGGTGGAATAGGGCAACTTACGAACACCGCTGGTCACAGCAAATGGAACAGAGCGTACCGTAAGCTCTGACCTTGCCCGACGAGTGACTGCAAAATACTTTTAAAGGTGGTTACAAACAGATAAAAAGTAGCGCACCCGTCTCGACCAACAAGACATCCACTCCTCATCGAGATCTCTGTTGGAGGTTGCACGGCGCAAGCTTCCTTCTGTGTCCAGGGAATGTGTGGTGCGCATTGGTTGTGCGTTCATTCCTTGCGCGCATAGAACTGTGGTTCAAAAGTGTTCCTGGCTTTTTGGGAAAGTCATTACGGCTTGCTGTTGGCTGGTTGTCGTTTCGCATCCTGGCCTTTCCACGATACTGATAACCGGTGCAGTAGTGTCTGCTGTTAGTCTATCACACCCCTTCAATGCACTCTGCCCAGCTGCTTTCAGTCGGAGTCTTTTTGACTGTCGGGGATGTTCGCAGTACAAAGGTCCCTCTTTCAACTCGTGCCACTTCCTCAACTCATTGGCATGCACTAGCGGTGAGTCTCTTTGCCGAGCTACTATATACACTGAGTCTCGCCTGTTGACCACCTCCCACGGTTCCTTCCACTTCGGTAGGAGTTTCCCCTCCCCTGCGCCACAAGTTGGAGCGCGTTAATGGTCCCTGTAATTCACTTTCGAACTGATCGGAAACTCGGCACTCATCTCACAATTATTGATCTGGGACTTCGCTATCCTCTGCAGCTGAGTTGCCTTCCTGTTATCCTGCGCCCCTTTAGGATATTCGGCAAGTTAGCCACATTCCGCCCTCTAGATTCACAGGTAGGTGAGGTGCTCGACCGTACATCAATTGGAATGGTGATTTCTTTGTGGAGGCTTGCTTGCATACTCGATGGGTCAGCAAGTGCAGTGGCAAAGCTTCCTCCCAGTCCACCCTGGGCTGCTAGCCACACACTAATCGTTCTATTGTTATGGTCCGTCAAGCCATTTGTCTGCGGTTGGTGTGGGGTTGTCTGCAGTTTCTTGATACCAAATTTCTCAGAGCAGTTCCGGAATGCCTCACTCTCGAAGCACGGACCCTGGTCTGTTAATACAACTTTTGGGATTCTGTGATCCGTTACCAAATGTTTCATGACCGCATGGGTGATGGTGGCCTCCCGTGGATCCGGGACCCATTGCTTCATTCCAGCGCATTGTCATCAACAAGATGTATTGGTTGCCCCACCTGATCAATAGACACGTTCCCATCACGTCGATCGACCACAGTTAAACAATTTCCGATACCGGAATCGATATCATTGGATGTTGTGCTCATCGGCAGTCGGTTTTCAAAAGCTGATATTACTTGCATGAAAACATGTAGGTCTCAACGTCCCTCTTCATGCCCGGCCAATAGGCGCGTTGTCACAGAAGATAGTAGGTCCTAAAACAACCGGTGTGCGCCATCTCGTGACAAGAAATCACCAGCCTCCGCCGTAGTTTCGTCGCATTAACCGGCACCGATGTGTTGCTACCTCCTGGTATCCACATCAGTATTCCCGCTTCATTTGATTATAGCTTTGTAACAGTTCTCACAAACAGTCTGAGCTGCTTGTGTTGGCTCTTGTCTAGGACTGATTGACTGGTTATTCGTGCGATGATCACTTCGCGCGAGAGTTTGTCACCGTGTTGTTCGGCCGCGAACTGTCCAGGGTCCTGCTCCAAGAGTATACCATTAACACAGAAAGCCACACTCAATAGGTCACCACAGTTCACCAAACGTGACAAAAGATCCGGTTTGCTTCTCCTTCCCCGGCAAGCGGTTTATCGTGAAATCGTATTCCTGTAGGCGCAGCGCCCATCGCGCTAGTTTTCCCCGGGGTTTTCGGCAGATTTTAGCCATTCCAAATGCTTGTGGTCCGTTTCGACATGAAATCGCTGATCTAGCAGATATAGCTATTTGTTCAACGCCCAGATGATCGCGAGACATTCTTACTCTATGGGTGAGTTTTTGCGTTTTGCCAGTGACAAAATTCTGATGGCGTACTCAACCGTCCCATGGCTCTGTTTCAAAACCGCGCCGACTCCAAAAACGCTGGCACCCGTGGCCACCGTGAACAAATATCCAGTAATGGACAATTTCAACGTCAGACACTGCCTTCTCAGTTCCTGTAGAATGCAATCAAAGGCCAGTTGGGTTTCTGTAGTCCAAGTGAATCTTTTATCCGGTATTAGCAGCTCCTACAAGGGGAGGCCAAAGTGTTGAATTCTTTGACGAATTTTCTATAGCACCCAGTACGGTCCAGGAACGCTCAGAGGGCGGTTTGAGGCAGGAAGTGGGGTGCCTCGTATTGTCATTTTCTCAGATAGTGGCTTCAGCTCAGTTCGTCTCACTTTACCAGTGTCTCACTTTACCAATGTCTTTCTGATTTGGGATTTCAGTCCATTTATTCGGAGTTGACTGTTGAATCCGTTAAAGGGCTGCTTCGTGATGACCGCTATACTCCGCCTCTGATTGGCTGTACATCACAATATCAGCCTTGTACACCCGCACGTTCTTAAAGCCACTCAGCAAGCGCATCATTAAACGTCAGGAGGTAAACGGGGCTTCTGAGATTCGAAAAGGCATCCTCTTAAACTGGTATCGTTTCTCACCGAAGGTCAACGATGTTTTCTCGGTCTTCTTGTTTGCTCATCATTTGCCAGTACCCAGATTTCAGATCCAGTAAAACGAATAGCCTCGACCGTTGCAGTCTATCAAAAATGGCAGCAACTAATGGCACTGGAACGAAATGTCAAGGAAATTGTATTCAGCTTTCGAAGTCCCCACCAAGACGACTAGACAATTGTATGGGCTGTGCGCCTCCCCAATCACATCCGCGTCCAGCATCTCCTGTACTCGCGTCTTAAGCATAGCTTCACATTCATTGGTATCCATCAAGGTCCCTGTGGCTGATAAATCTGGCGGGATAGCGGGATGATGTGCTCGATCAAGTCACAAAATCCATACGGGCTGTCGTCATCTGCAAAAAACGGATGATCCTTTGTGATCAGTGACTGCAAGATCGGGCTCAAATGTAACGCGGCATAAACCGTTGCCAATGATTGGCAACGACTCTTATTCATACAATAATTTCCCACCTTTTAGACCGACGATAGCCTTGTTGAAATCCAGGAAATCTGCCCCCAATACGGTTTGTTTCGCCTCTGGTGACACGATGAAGAGATGCTTTAGTTTCCGTCCCCCAATTCCAGCGATGTGTTCGGCCATACCATCGATGCCCACTGAGTAACCGTCAACGGTCCTCACGAGCGTGAAGCGAGATTGCTTTCTGCCTTGCTGATGGTTGACCAATGACACCGCGGCACCCGTATCGATCCGACACCGTTCCATCTACTTCCACCATCGCTTCTATCGCCCCTCTACTCAGTTCCCCGAGTACATATTCCTCGATATGAGAAGAAAAACAGGTTACATGTGTATATATCGTACACGGACAGAAGCCCGCCTCACCGGACTTTGGTTTTTTCCAGTTTTTCGCTTTCCCGCAAAGGAAGCAAAACCCCTTGTTCGCTTTTCCTAGCGCTACACGCGAAGCCCATTGACGTCTTCAGTGATCCGGACCATCATCCCTTCCAGTTTATCCATCCGCTCCATGCCTCCATGGTGTTCCTCCTTTAGCGCAGCGTGTGGTGAATCGCCCATCACTTGAGTAGCCAGCGCCAACTACTCCAGATGCATTTGCGCGTAGCCTTCGCAATCCGGACGCTTTCCGCGATTGACTGTGGGAGACCGGACATGAACTGACCCACCAGTAACTGCTATTTTGACGGCTCGTCCATTGTCAGCAAGGCCCGGTCCAACAAGCTCCTGATGTGGACTGCAACTACGAGGAGATCCGGCCCTACACCAAACCATGCTGCCTGTAACTGACGCATCGCCTCCCGGCGGTAGGCCGGTGTGTCTAATTCGGAGACCAACGCATCCTTCACTGCTGCCCACTCCAAGTTGACGGGCCCTCTTTGTGCCGCTTCCAGGACTGCCTTCGTCCCACCCTTGAGGAGACCCCGCAGAGCCACCAGATTCGCCCAGTCGGTCTTGACTCCAGCCGCTTCCGCCACATCCTCGAAGTGACCCAAGTTCCTCACACCCCCGTCTTCAAACGGCTCCAACCAGAAACCTTCAATATGAACCTATGTTGGTCAAGAAACCATTCCCTTGGACCTGCCCTCACACGTAACAGTTGTACATGAGATACAAATATTAAACTAGAATAAGGCCGCACGACCTGATGAATATGCTCCTGCCCTCTTCAAATTCAGGGGACCAGCTTTCTTGAATGTTTTGCCCAACTTACTAGTGAAGCTGTGGGAGCAGGATACCGAAAGCACTCCGCTATAGTCCTACTTTTCAAGGAAGGCACCTGCGGAATGCGACCTCATCGAGGTATCATTCTGATATCAACTGCCTTGACGCTTAATTGCACCAACGTTTCTGAGTTCAAGGCAAAACATCTTATGAGGTTAACAGCTAGATGCTTCTAAGCAATTGAATTTCTTTTGTGATGGAAGCTGAGTTCAAGTCAGGCCGACTAATATAATGCACCTCACTATGCCTTTCTCCATTCCTTGCATCGTTTCCCCAAATGTTTGCATCGGTGGCGCTTGAAGCTGCATCGCGTGCGTCATGTGACTCGCTGCACGTGTGCTCTCATATGAGCCCTATTCATGCACTGTGTTCGAGACGCGAGATCACATGATCGCCCTGCCACCAACCTTTTTATCCAACTACAACATGTAATCAGGTTTACGTTTGGTATGTGTGCAACATGCTTCCAGTCGCGTCCCTCTCCACAAGTCCTGAGTATTAACTTCTTCACCTCCTCCGAGTACCGCGTACCGCGTGACATTCGGAGCAGAGCGAGTTATCACACTAACTGCACCGTTCCACCCAACTTGGCGTGCCTATGGTTAACTTCACAGCTGTTTTTAAGCTAGATGTTTCATTCCACTTTATTTGGTTTGTTCAGCCTAGCTGAAAATACTTGCACACGTTGCGTACGCTAATTGTGCTTATCTTCGATTGTAGAATTTTTGAATAACTTGTGGACATTTTGTAGTTTATCGCGGATTCGTTGCTAACCAACTTACTTCATATGCTAATTTAGCGAAAAGTTATGTCGGCATAGTCGTATGCTTTAACAGATATATTTTATTTGATAATGTCATTTCAAGTGATTGGCCGTTGTTTGATATCCCCGGTGTGGTTGCGCTTGATGTGCACTGTCCACTACCCACTACTTCGTCCATACTGGCTCTAGGAGACAGTTGGTCGTTGCTGGAGGGGACGGGGTGCGCGGTCCTTTTGGCCGTGTTAGACTCGAAGAGTGTTCTCATGCACCCAGTGTTGAGCGGACTGCAGTCCACCCACCGCCTTGTGTCTGCTTGATTCCCAAAATACTGCGTATCTGTGTTTGCCTGTGAAGGATTGTGGGCCGGCTCCGTTGATGAAACGTGACTCCCATCCACGTGCCGCCCGGTCTTTTTCGTTCGGCTTTACACTGGATATGGGGTGTGTTTGAAGCTATGGATGGTACAGTGCAAGTCACCAGTGGTCCCTCTGTAGGCGCAGGCGTCCTGTGGCTGACCACAGTGACAGGCAAATCCGAAACCAGATGCCGCCAACCATGTTAGTCACTGGACCAGTGCAGTCGGTTGCAAGGCGATCACGTGAACTCACGTCGCGAACACAGTCCATATGGCTCATGTGAGTGCACGCATGCAACGAGTCAGATGACGCACGCGATGCAGCTCTAAGCGTCACATTTGGAGGAACGATGCAACGAAATGAGGAAAGGTATAGACATGCAACGTCGATTCATTATATGGAGTCCTGGCTAATGCGAGTAACAGTGTGATCATACCTCAAACAAAACACCAAGGCTGGCGGTGGTGTCCCTGCCTTGTCTCGCTGTGAGCAACTGGACCTAGTTCACGAACATGTTGAAAAACCTAGCCTTTTGGCCCTAGCCTTCTTGGCCCAGCAATATTCCTCGGTCTACTTGTCCGAAAGGCCACTCACGGATAGCGTTGCGCTCACTCCTCCTTCCCTGTTGGAGCACGTGGATGTTAACACTGATACTGTAATTACCTAGACCCGTATTCCTAATCTGGCATTCATGGTCTACACCCATTATTCCTCAAGACAGTGCCTGGGCACATTACCGCTCCTGTCTGTCTAATCTTCCGTCTTTCATTTGAGGTCGGGCGGCTTCCAACTGCCTGAAAGATGTGAATCGTTAAACCTATTTACAAAGGAGGGAACCGACAGGATCTAGCCAGCTATTGTCCCCTCCGCCTGCCCGATTTTGTGCCAATTCATGGAACGGATTCTAAAACGGGCCCTTCGCCTTCATCTCGAAGTTGGAGTTCATCTCTCATGCCCAACACGGTTTCCGAAATGCGCGTTCATGCGCCACCAATTTGCTGGTGTCTAGGGAAAACTGGGCGAAATCTTTAGATGCTGACAAGCGCCTGGATGCTGTGTTTGTCGACTTCATTAAGGCTTTTGACAAAGTCCCGCATGGGCGACTTCTCTTTAAACTCCGGGGAATCGACGTCACTGGCAATTGTCTTTCCTGGATCTCCGATTTCCTGGACGGTCACGCCATGCAGGTTAAAGTGAATGAAGCGCTTTCTGATCAAGTTCTCATGACCAGTGGGATCCCCAGGGTTCTGTACTCGGCCCCGAACTCTTCGATATCTTTATCAACCACCTGCCATCCGAACTGCAAGCCGACTGCTTAATCTACGCAGATGATCTGAAGCTGTGGATTGAGGTATCCAGTCTGGAAGATGCAGACAGATTTCAAGTGACGCTGGATCTACTCCACGATAGGTCAATAAAGTGGTAGTTGTCCATTAACCATGCCAAATGCGCTGTTCTTCCAATCGGTGCTCCCGAGTCATTTGGGACCTACCATATAGGGGATTTCTTACTCAGAAATATCAAGCAGGAGAGGGATCTCAAGCTGATTGTGTTTCCTGATTTCAAATCAATCGGGGACACCCGAAAGAGGGTCGGCGCGGCCTACAGGATGATTCACGCTATACGAAGAGCATTCTCACGTCTGACCCCAGCACCCTTCAGACTATTGTTTGCTTAGCTTGTGCACCCAATTCTCGAGTACGGATTGCCTGCTGCATATCCTCACACCAAGTCCGAACGTGACATGATCGAGTAGGTTCAACGGCGTGGGTCGAAATCCATTCCAGAATTGTGGGACTTATCTTTTCCCCTACAGCTTCAACGGTTGCACCTGGTCCCTTTGAATTACCGTCGTCGCCATGGAGATATGCTATTCACTCGACGTATGCTAAGATGTGAGCTGGGGAGTGAGCTACAACAGTTCTTTCGTCTCAACACAGTGTGCAGCTCGAGGCCACCGGTGGAAACTTTTCAAACCGCGGCGACTCCGTGTGCGGTCCGATCTCGCCCTATCCACTCTAATAGTGTGTGAGTGGAACAGCTTTCCGGAGGCCGTCGTCGATGCGGAGACAGAGGAATGTTTCAAATGACGGTTGGATTCTCACTCTCTGAGTGCGCAGGGATTTTGCTGATCCAATACAACCACAGCGGTCTCTGCGAAACCTTGTTCCGCAATGATTCCAGCAACCCTCGCAACGATCAAGAAGTGACGGAGCTGACAAAAGAACTTTCTTTTGTTCTCTACCAACCAATGAACAACACGTGATGTGGAGGCGGTGCTTATGTAGCCACACCGCCTGCGGATTGAAAACAGTGGGATATGCATTTTCCGTATGTTTCATGAAGCTAGCGCAAGCGGGACAAAAATACTTCAAACGAACCCAACACGGAGAGTAGCATAAGAATTATTTTCGTTCATTGCGTGCCTGCATTACCAATATCTTGCAACGAGAAAGGCCACGCGCATGACCTGGAAGAATGGCGTTACATCCGTGAAGCTCTCTGTGCGCGTGACAGCATACTTCGCAAAACTACAGAGGCTGTGGCCTGAGGATACTGAAACTAACGGTGTAATCACAACAAATGGTCGTGAAGGTTATCCGTAGCTAGTAGATACTAGGCAAGGCACTTCCTTTGGAACTACGACTGAAGAGAGCAGTTAGAGTCGCAGATAGTCGCTGTTCTGGCGTAAACGGCACTACCCGCGACTCAATATAACCACAAGGGCGATCCAGAAACCTGTGCACTAAGACCCTTAGCTATCGAGAAGGCTGCCGACGGACTACATACTGCAGGTGCAAGTGCGACCAAAAGCAGCTTGCGTACCCTTCGAGATTCGACATTTCACCCAAAAAGACCATTAGGCACCGGCCTCTCATCCGTCAGCACAAATCCACATCATTCATGTGATCCTAGTTAGCAGCTTTTGACATCCGAGAAGCTTTCCTGTATGTACATCAATGCCCAAGGCTTACTGAATTAACCATCCGAAATGCGGCTACGTCATGAATCGAAAGGCTGTAACCTCATTATTATAACGGAGATATGGTTACGTCCTGACATAAGTAACATTAAGATCGCATTGCCAGACATATCCATTATTCGGCACGCCCGACTCAGCAAAGGTGGAGGGGTTGCTCTGTACTTTCACAGCGACCTCCAACGTGAGCTCATCTGGGATACGGTCAGCCAGATACATGATTCCCTTGGGTGCAGTCTACGTTTAGAAGCCGACGACACTTGCTTAGTGGCGGTCATTTGTCGCTCACCTTCCTCCACTCCGAGATGGACTTCTCTCTGGCATCCGCACTAAGGCGGGTGACAAACAAAATTTACAGTCACATTCTCATTCATGACGACTTCAACCTCTATGCTGTGGAATCTCAACTAGCTCCCGAGAACAGTTTAACGCCGATCTGCAAGTTAGTAGCCAGTTACTCGCTGTATAGCCACATCAACACTCCCACGCGATTCCGACAAAAAGATAAGCAATTACCACTGGATCGGAAATTCACCAACGAAGAGCTGATGGTCGAGAGGGTGATCGCCGACGTTCCCTTGGGCCGCAGCGATCACGTAGTCCAATTATTCGCATACATTTGTTATGCAACTGCGTCGGCAACTGCCGACGCATTAAAAACGATTATACGCTACAACATATATGTGCAACAGCTGATAAACTGTAATTTCACGGAGACAAAATTTTCCTAGTAGTTACTCCTTCCAACATCTTTTGGG
>OX104068.1:21738639-21762172 GCA_944474145.2 Dicrocoelium dendriticum | reverse complement strand
TCGGACTCCAGACCGGCAGTCAGGAGACACCAACCGACGCCAACTTCGAAGTGAGGGTTTTCATTCCTTCTGACCAGGTCAAGTATTGGTCTCCGCTCCTCTTCTTCCATCCACACAACAGCTGCTCAAACAACGCAAGTGGTGGGATTCTTTGCTGTTGCTGGCGCAGCACACTCGTTCACTTACACTCTTAACCATATACACGAAGCGGAACACGTTCATTGCCCACGCCGTGTAACCACCAGACATGAGTCAGGCTGCGAAGGTAGCGATGGTCGAACGTAACTAGCCCCTTTCTATCTGTCATCTTGATGGGCCATGTTTCGCAACCGTACTTAAGGGTTGAACGGACTGCTGTATTGTACACTCTACCCTTCAGGACGAGAATGAAGTCCCACCGGCGTCACAGGTGGCGGAGATTAGCAAAAGCGCCTCGAGATTTTGCTATACGGTTCGTGACTTTATCTTCTATTCCACATGCGCTAATATAGCCACCTAGATACTTGAATTTCTGAACGCCTTCTAAACGATCACCATCAAGAGTCAGTGCAGCGGTGGGTCTGAAAATCTTGGAGAACTTTGCATTTCAAGGGAGCAAAGCAAAGTCTGAGAAAACTGACAGCCAACGCTAATCTGTCCAGCGCTGTTTAGCACGTTTGTGAACTGTCACAAATGAGGGCCATGTCCTCGGCGTCCAGTCAAGAAGTCGATCACCGGAAGCAACTCCACGCCTTGCAGGTCATGTCCAGTGAAGGCACTTTCCATAACCTCATAGACGGCGAAGTTAAAAGGAGGGGTGATAGCGTGCAACCTTGTCCCACACCACTGGAAATATTGAGTGGAGGAGACACTGCCATTAACTCTCACTCTGCCCGAACTATGCACGTAAAACGCTCTGATAATATCTACCTATTTATTTGGCACACATTTCCTGAGCAGACAGCTCTGCAGGACACGTCGATTTACTGAATCAAAGGCACATTTGATGTCTAGGAACATGACTATTGTGGGTCGCCATAAGTCCAACCAATCACCGCAGAAAAGCGCTTAATCTACTTATCACTGCCTTTCAAGGGTGATGTGATAGCAGAACGAACTACCAGAACGCTCTTGTTGGGGTTTTATAGGAAAATATGATTGCGTATTATTACGTAATTAACGACCCAACAAATAATAGTGAAAACTCCGAGATTAGGTAGGAAAATAGATTGTCAAAAGTGACAATAGATTGACACAATTTAACAATGTATCACGGTAGGGTACACTCTGCAATGCAACCGCGATAATGTACTTTTCAGCTGACCTCCGTGTCAGCTTCACTTCTACGCCAGTCGTGAGTCAACATCTCAAGGACTAGATACCGAGGTCGAATTTTTCCTTCTGTGTCTACCATTTTTCTTGCTCGTGTCGAGCAAGTTATATTGGAAAGACGATCAGACGACAGTCTGAGAGAGTACGAGAACATTGCCCGGTGTGACTCTACGCTGGTGTCAAAAAGACGGTAGTCAGCGCAGTGCTGTGGCATTTGGTCGATTCAAATCACCAAGTGAATGTGCGAGAGGTCTTCCGGCCTATCTACAAGATATCTGGACTCCACACGCGAGCCTTCCGATGTTACCTATTAGCGATAGCGGAGGCAATCGGTATTCTGATCCATAACCTCGACTTATGGGCCCAAAAGAAGTTTGTACAGGATCTACAGCTACCATGGTCTCAAGCTTCCCCATGTCATGACGCCACGCTTGACCCTTCCACTAATGTTGCCCAAGCCAGTGTCGTCACTTGATCTCATTGACTGGTCAATTCACTTCATTGATTCATCGTATTTAAATACCCTGTGTTTGTTTTATTCCTATTTTCTGTGGTGTATTGGCCTGATGCGAACCACCGAAAATGAGCTTGTTCGCCTACCCGTCTTTTGCTTCTGATGCCCTCTTCGGGATTCTTTACTCAGTTGAAACATAACAGTGTTCCAGCAATGGATGGGATGCGAACATGCGGTCATTGCAACTCTGACTTCGACGTAATCAGGCTTTCCGCTGGCTAAGCTGGCTTTCATGAGTGCCAGCCACTCTGTGGAGAACGACAGATTTAAGCAATTTGGAATAATAGAACCACTGCTTAGCAGATCCCGTAGAATGGTCATTGTGAAACTTCAAAATATAAAAACAATTGTTAGCAAAATTGGTTTGACATAGGTGAACTCACTGAGATATACGTAGTATAGACCGTAAATCCAAGATAAATCCAAAACAAATGATGACAAATCGGATGTCGTTAAAACCGTGTCTCCTCCGGACGTATCCAGAAATCAGGTGAGAAAGTGACACGAAATCTGACATTTGATCGCCAGTGAAATCTCTTACAGACACTTGTGTTTATCCATGGAAAATGAGTCAAGTAAGATGGTGCAGCGAAATAATTGCACGGTCAACTCTGCTAGCTGAACTCTGCTAGCGTGGGAGCACATATGACAGATCCCGGTGGGTCATTCCACGTTTTGCGGACGCGTAAGGAAAAGAAATTCCGACGGCATTCCAAACGACTGTACTGCTCTACCAGCTTGAGATGGTGGCCACTCAAATTGCCGTTTTGACTGGACTCTAGCAAGTAGCGTCGGGAGTGGTTGGGATCTCTCAAAAGCTGATAAGTCAAAATGAGGTCCACGCGTAGTCGCCGATACTATCCGCTGAAGACCCCGAGCAATTGAAGCCTACGTTAGTACGGCAACTTATACAGACTTCTGAGGTTCTTGGTTCCACGACGTTGGGTATCTCCAAGACGGTAAGATCTCTCCTCAGACATGGCTGTCAGACTTGTATTGCGTACTCCACATGTGGACGTATGCATGAGCCGAGAATTTGTGGAATATCGAAGGGTCGAATCGTCTGAATGCACACTTCTGCAGACCCACTATTGGATGATCCCACCTTGACGCCGTTTCAGCCTGATTCGGACATCCAAGGCCGATCTGGACAAAACGTCGCAGATCCTTCTCGCTAAAAGATCCTGGTTGCCGAGTTTGTATGTGTACACCAACTTGTACCGTAAGTGCACTATCCTACGTTTGTCCACTTATAATCGAAGTGGATTCTGGATTGACCACGCGTATACCATATCCAGATTGCCTTAAGTGCTGTGATATCGTCTGATGTATTGATTACCCTCCACACGTTGATTTAATCCGCATAATGTAGGCAGTTCGAGCTTATGAGGTGTGTGATATCGTTAATAACTATTAAAAATACTCCGAATCCAACTCGGATGGGATCCGACGGTGATTCACGCACTCATACTTCCAAGCGACGATGTAGAAGAAATCTTTTGATCCATCATGGGAGACGATCAGCAATATCAAAGGTCTGGAGATTGAAGACAAAATAGCAGGATCTTACTGGTCGAACGGTTGTGAGGAGTCGAGAAAGAATGCAACGACTCCTGTGCCAGAGTCTACTGCTTCAGTCCAGCTGGATCGTGCCAGTAGTAGATTTGTAGTGTACGATCGACTTCGTCGGAAGCCATGCTGTTTCTGTGGGAGGTAGTTAAATTCTTCCAAGTAGGCAGTTGACGCATCAGAAATAATTGCTTTCATGACTTTTGAAAGAAGCGGTAGAAAGATTATGGGACGGTAGTTGGCTGGATTAAAGCGACTACCTCTCTTGTGAATAGGATTAATCATCCCGTGTTTCCACATGTCGGGCACGTACATTTCTTCAATACAGTGTTGGAACAATCGAGCAAAATGCTCAACTAAACTTTCTCCTACCGCCGCCAGCGATTTCGTGTGTATATTGCTAACTCCAAGTGAGCTGTGCTTGCGCATACTCAACAGCCTTTTAATACAGCTTCTGCCTTGTTATGCGTGAGTATTGGAGGTGCAACTACGATTGTCACAGAGTTATGTGGTCGGTGATTGCACTAAAATTTTGCAGCATATTGTAGGCGCAGGGTATTCGCCGCATCCTTCGGTGTCCGTGTGGTTCCGTCGGCTGTATGAAGAGGAGAAATGCCCCGTTTCACCTTACGTAGACTGTTGGTATGTTGATACAGAAGCTTGTGATTTGAGGCCATACGCACTGCCAACTTCAGCTGGTACGCCATTTTATCCTCGCTAATAAGCTGAGTACAGTGGTTACGTTTGGTCGCATTGGCCATCCAGTTCTAGGTGTTCGGAGAGAGTTTTAGAAATGTCAAATTGAGTTTCGTACCGCTATACCCTTGCGTGTCCTACTTCGCAGAAACGAGACCACGTTTCTCGGGCGGAAAGTCGTAGCCGCTGCTGCTTCGGCAACCAGAGAGATAAACTGGCTGACGAAATGTTCCAATGCGTTAGCGGATGCCGCTGACAGAAATGTTCACTTGATTGTCTCACCTAGTCGAGCTAATAAATAAATAATCAATGGATAAACCTTTTATTCCTCGACGGTGGGAGGCCCAGTCCAGCTGTGTGGAGTGATCAATATGTACATCCGGATCGCATAAAATAATAGATTCTTCATGTTGAGTACAACGGATCCCAAATGGGTTTCTGAAGTGAATGGCAATTCGAGAGTATTAGCAAGAGCCAGAAAAGGGGAACTATGACAAATGCAGCTTTGGCTAAAATTTCCAGCAAAGTAATACGGCCACCTATGTAACTGTCCCACAGGGACTTGCTTCCATGCGGGTTATTCCTTTGGTGGGTTTCACAAGCGACAACTGCGGACAAAATATTGGAAACGGTCAGGTGAATGTCGATCATCTGTTTGAATTGCAAATAAGAAGAACGTTTGATGATATTCAATGGAAGTTTATTCCATATAAACGTATATTTTCCTGAGAAAATATTTGAGCGGAGCTTGGTACGAGACTTTTAAATTTGCAGTTTGCACTCGCTATTTCTTACGTCGTAGCACTTGAGAGCCTGAAACTCGAATTGCAGCTGAGTCGTAAAGCTTAAGCCGGATATTAAGCGGTAGAGAAGGCACAGATTTGATCTGAGTCCTCGCTGCCATAGCGACTGCAGTTTTAGAGCCTCGCAACACTCGCGCTAAGTCATCCAAGCATCTCTTTGTAAATGATCGTTGGATGTTTTCCAGTGCGACGATGTCCACTTCGCTCAGATTTGCCTGCACCTTTGTACAGTACTCAAGCTTTAGTCTAACACATTTTAAAGGCTTGAAGCCTGGACTCCCTCAAGATAAGAGTTCGGTTTATGTAGGCGGTGGTTTTTCTGGCAGAAGCCTGCAAGAATTGAACCTGCTCTAAAGAATTAAATGGGGCGGAATTTCTTAGACCAAGATCTCGGACTGCGCCACACACATCCTAATCTTAAGTTAGGATGTTCGGTGGAGTGTCACAGCCGTAGTACAATAGATTACACTTATAAGTGGCAAAGTGCAACTTCCAGGAATTACTCTGGTGTTTTAATGCTGATAGGTCAGACTGAATACAGGCTAAATTAGGAGTGCCTTGCCCAGGGACGGAACAATACCAAATTTTAACGTCATCAGCAAAATGGGATGGTTTTCCGAACATAATTTCATCAAGGAGATCATTAGATTAAGAATAAAAGCGGACCGAACACGCTTCCCTGAATCACGCCACTAGATATTGAAGTGGCTTCAAGTGCAGTTACCAATTCCGACTGCTTGCTTTCTACCATCGAGATAGGAAGACAACCACTTTAGAAGCGAATTTATGTTACCATGAGACTTACTCTTCTGCAGCAATAAGTCGTTAGGGACACGGTCAAATGTTTTTGGATTTAAAGAAATATTACAACGAAGGCACTTGCTCTAGTTACATAATCATGATAAGCTAACTGACAGGTGGTGCATAAGCTATCCTTTAACAATCCATGCTGATGTTTATTGCTAAATCACATAGAACACACTAGTATTCTAGTTTACGTTCTTTAACTAACCTCTATGATTCTGGAAATAATGGATATATGTTGGATTGGGCGGTAATTCTTTACATCTTGCATACATTCACTTTTGTGTTGTGATTATACTTGATATTTTCCAGTGCATAAAACCCTCACCATGAATCATCGTAAGCGTAAATACATTAAGCAGAAACAAGAGGATGTCTGGGTCTCCTTGTTTTAGTAGAATTGGTGGGATGTTGTCAGGACTTGGAGAGCATGATGAAGGAACTAATCTGATTTGGCGACATTTATCACTTTGAATTCAACCGTTTAGAGTGTATTGTTGCTTTTGGTTATCAGCTTAGGTTGAGGTTCCTCTCTCTCATTGGTACTAGAAGTAGACATGAAGAAGTCATGGCAGATCGAACATACGATTTCGCGATCGGTTATGGTAGTTCTATCAGAGTTTACAATCGCAATAATATTACATGATATCCTGTTCTATCTACGAACAAAACGTTTTGAGATGGAGCCAGTCCCGTTTGCGCTGTTCAACACCATTACCTCATCGAAGCAAAACATCTTGTGATTATCATGATATCACGCTGCTGGTATCAGTAGGGTAAAATCTTGTTTTCTGAAACATTTTTCTCTATTTTATGTAGTTTGACGGCTACCTTTTTTCGAGATACTTGCTGGAGCGCCAATCCTTTTCTACCTCCTAATGCATTCTGGAGCCACAACTTCAATGCAAATCTGAATACGGTGGGAGAGCTCATCACAGGCAATTTGTACATCCTGAGTTAAGCAACATTGATCCCAATTCGAAGACCTTATGAGATCTGAGAAGACTGACCAATTCACAGAAGAGAATGGGCGGTATTTGGTCACTGATTCTATTGATTTAGCAAGAATTTGGAAACAACAACCAACGATGTTGTGATCACTCCGCGGTAGTCTGCCACTGATGTGTGTGGACGCATTTGAACATCGCATAGTAAATATTTGATCAAGTGTGTTTCCAAACTCGGTAGGCTCTTTGACGTGCTGTACCCATCCCAGTCGACCAAGCGTAGACATAAAAGTGCTGCGCATTTGTGGTTCCTTTTTATGTGACCAGTTGATTTCGGGCTTATTGAAATCCCCAGCGATAATTTTCTTAGCATATGAGAGGTCGGCAATAAAAGAAAAACTGTCTATCAAGTCAGAAGTTACGGTGACCGAAGATGAGGGTGGTCTGTAGATGTAACCTACTAAGAGATTTGTTGGAGAACTAGAAATAATAATCCACACCGAATCAGGAAGTGTCCGGAGGAGTGGTTCATACAAAGGAAGCATCAAGTTTATGTCTTTGAGACAGATTAGACAGCCATCACCTTTACCAGAAGTCCGGTCATTAGGAAACATGTTATATCCCAATATCCCAGACAATGTGTATAGCATCTCCACTGAACACCATGTTTCTGTTATTAGTACTACATCAGTAGGTACGAACTAAAGAATACTACGCAAAAGCGCATTTTATTAAACAATGACAAGAATTAATTAGTAGTAGATGCGGTGTCCTATTCTCCTTTGGATTGCCTACAGGGATCCAGGTAGAGTACAACAGCGAGGTGGGGTGGTGGATACGGAGAACATAGAATTCGCGGAATTATTGTCATTTGGGAGTGTAGAGAGTACAACGTCACGGTACCCAAAAGATGTTGGAAGGAGTAACTACTAGGAAAATTTTGTCTCCGTGAAATTACAGTTTATCAGCTGTTGCACATATATGTTGTAGCGTATAATCGTTTTTAATGCGTCGGCAGTTGCCGACGCAGTTGCATAACAAATGTATGCGAATAATTGGACTACGTGATCGCTGCGGCCCTCTCTCTCGACCATCAGCTCTTCGTTGGTGAATTTCCGATCCAGTGGTAATTGCTTATCTTTTTGTCGGAATCGCGTGGGAGTGTTGATGTGGCTATACAGCGAGTAACTGGCTACTAACTTGCAGATCGGCGTTAAACTGTTCTCGGGAGCTAGTTGAGATTCCACAGCATAGAGGTTGAAGTCGTCATGAATGAGAATGTGACTGTAAATTTTGTTTATCACCAGCCTTAGTGCGGATGCCAGAGAGAAGTCCATCTAGGGAGTGGAGGAAGGTGAGCGACAAATGACCGCCACTAAGCAAGTGTCGTCGGCTTCTAAACGTAGACTGCACCCAAGGGAATCGTGTATCTGGCTGACCGTATCCCAGATGAGCTCACATTGGAGGTCGCTGTGGAAGTAATGAGCAACCCCTCCACCTTTGCTGACTCGGGCGTGCCGAGCAATGGATATGTCTGGCAATGCGATCTTAATGTTACTTATGTCAGGACGTAACCATGTCTCCGTTACAGTAATGAGGTTACAGCCTTTCGATCCATGACGTAGCCGCATTTCGGATGGTTAATTCAGTAAGTCTTGAGCGTTGATGTACCTACAGGAAAGCTTCTCAGATCTCAAAAGCTGTTAACTAGAATCACATGCATGATGTGACTTTGTGCTGACGGATGAGAGGCCGGTGCCTAATCGTTTTTTGAGTGAAATGTCAAATCTCGAAGGGTACGCAAGCTGCTTTTGGTCGCACTTGCACCTGTAGTATGTAGTCCATCGGCAGCCTTCTCGATAGCTAAGGGTCTTAGTGCACAGGTTTCTGGATCGCCCTTGTGGTTATATTGAGTCGCGGGTAGTGCCGTTTACTCCAGAACAGCGACTATCTGCGACTCTAACTGCTCTCCTCAGTCGTAGTTCCAAAGGAAATGCCTTGCCTAATATCTACTAGCTACGGATAACCTTCACGACCATTTGTTGTGATTACACCGTTAGTTTCAGTATCTTCAGGCCACAGTCTCTAGTTTTGTGAAATATGCTGTCACTCGCACAGAGAGCTACACGGATGTAACGTCATTCTTCCAGGTCATGCGCGTGGACTTTCTCGTTGCTAGCTATTGGTAACTCAGGCACGAAATGAACGAAAATAATTCCTATGCTACTCTCCGTGTTGGGTTCGTTTGAATTATTTTTGTCCCGTTTGCGCTCGCTTCATGGAACATACGGAAAAAATGCAAATCCTACTGTTTTCAATCCGCAGGCGGTGTGGCTACATAAGCACCGCCTCCACATCACGTGTTGTTCATTGGTTGGTAGAGAACAAAAGAAAGTTACTTTGTCAGCTCCGTCACTTTTTGATCGTTGCGAGGCTTGCTGGAATCATTGCGGAACAAGGTTTCGCAGTGGACCGCTGTGGTTGTATTGGGTCAGCAAAATCCCTGCGCACTCAGAGTGAGAATCCAACAGTCGTTTGAAACATTCCTCTGTCTCCGCATCGACGACGGCCTCCGGAATCTGTTCCAGTCACTCAATATCCGAGTGGATAGGGCGGGATCGGACCGCACACGGAGTCGCCGCGGTTTGAAAAGTTTCCACCGGTGGCCTCGAGCTGCACACGGTGTTGAGACGAAAGAACGGTTGCAGCTCACTCCCCAGCTCACATCTTAGCATATGTCAAGTGAATATCATATCTCCACGGTTACGACGGTAATCCAAAGGGAACTGGTGCAGCCGTTGAAGCTGTAGGGGAAAAGATAAGTCCCACAATGCTGTAATGAATTTGGATACACGCCGTTGAACCTACTCGATCATGTCACTTTCGGACTTGGTGAGAGGATATGCAGCAGGCAATCCGTACTCGAGAATTGGGTGCACATGCTAAGCAAACGATAGTCTGAAGGGTGCTGGGGTCAGACGTGAGAAGGCTCTTCGTATAGCGTGAAGCATTCTGTAGGCCGAGCCGACCCTCTTCCGGGTGTCCTCGATTGTTTTGAGATCAGGAAACACAATCACTTCGAGATCCCTCACTTGCTTGATATTTCTGAGTAAGAAACCCCCTATATGGTACGTCCCAACTGACTCAGGAGCCCCGATTGGAAGAACAGCGCATTTGGCACGGTTAATGGACAACTACCACTCTATTGACCTATCGTGGAGTAGATGGAGCGTCACTTAAAATCTGTCTGCATCTTCCAGACTAGATACCTCAATCCACAGCTTTAGATCATCTGCGTAGGTTAAGCAGCCGGTCTGCATTTCGGATGGAAAGCCGTTAATAAAAGTATTGAAGGGTTCGGGGCCGACTACAGAACCATGAGGGACCCCGCTGGTCATAAGAACTTGATGAGAAAGCACGTCGTTCACTTTAACCTGCATGGAGTGACCGTCCAGGAAATCGGAGACCCAAGAAAGACAATTCCCAGTGACGCCGATTCCCCGGAGATTGAAGAGGAGCCGCTCATGTGGGACCTTGTCAAAAGCCTTGCTGAAATCAATAGACGCAGCATCCATGCGCTTGTCAGCATCTAAGGATCTGGCCCATTTTTTCCTAGCCACCAGAAAATTTGTGGCGCATGAACGCGCGCTTCGGAAACCATGCTGGGCATGAGAGATGAACTCCAACTCCTTGAGATGAAGGCGAAGGGCCCGTTTCAGAATCAGTTCCATGACTTTGCATAAATTCGAAGTCAGTCAGAGGGGACAAAGCCGGCTAGGTCCTGTCGGTTCCCTCCTTTATAACTAGGTTTAACTATTCCCACCTTCCAGGCAGTTGGAAGCCGCCCGACCTCAATCGAAAGACTGAAGACTAGACAGACAGGAGCGGTAATGTGCCCAGCCACGGTCTTGAGGAATAATGGGTGTAAACCGTTAATGTCAGGTGAGGAATACGGGTCTAGGCAATTACAGCGTCAGTGTTAACATCTACGTGCTCCAACAGGAAAGAAGGAGTGAGCGCAACGCTATCCGTGAGTGGCTTTTCGGACAAATAAACAGAGGAATATTGCTGGGCCAAAAAAGCTAGGGCCAAAAGGCTAGGTTTTTCAACATGTTCGTAAACTAGGTCCACTTGCTCACAGGGAGACAAGGCAGGGACATCACTGCCAGCCTTGGTGTTTTGTTTGAGATATGATCACACCGTTACTCCCATTAGCCAGGACTCCCTATAATGAATCGACGTTGCGCGTCTATACCTTTCTTCAATTCGTTGCATCGTTCGTCCAAATGTTTGCATCGGTGACTACTAGATCTGCATCGTGTGCGTCATCTGACTCGTGGCACGCGTGCACTCTCATGAACCATATGGACTGTGTTCGCGACGGGAGTTCACGTGATCGCCTTGCAAACGATTACACTGGTACCGTGACTAACATGGTTGGCGGCATCCGCTTTCGGATTTGCCTGTCACTGTGGGCAGCCACAGGATGCCTGCGCCTACAGAGGGACCATGGGTGGCTTGCACTGTACCATCCACAGTTTCAACCACACATCCCATATCCATTGTGAACCCGAAGGAAAAGCACCGAGAGGCAGGTGGATGGGAGCTACGTTACATCAACGGAGTGGGAGCACACTCCTTCACAGGCAAACACAAGCACGCTGTATTTGGGAATCAAGCGCACACAAGGCGGTGGCTGGACTGCAGTCCGCTCAACACTGAGTGCATGGAAACACTCTTCGAGTCTGACACGGCTACAAGGACCGTGCACCCCGTCCCCTCCAGCAACGACCAACTGTCTCTTAGAGCCAGTATGGACGAAGTAGTGGGTAGTAGACAGGTAGGCACCTTGTCAACATGCACATCAAGCGCATCCACACCGGGGCTGTCAAATAATAGCCAATCACTTGAAATGACATTAGCGAATAAAATATATATGTTGAAGCATACGGCTATGCCGACGTGACTCTTCGCTAAATTAGCCCATGAAGTAAATTGGTTAGCAACGAAACCGCGATAAGCACAAAATGTTCAGAAGTTACTCAAAAAATTCTACAATCGGAGTACAATTAGCGTACGCAACGTGTGCAAGTTAGTAGAAGTATTTCAGGTAGGCTGAACAAACCAAATAAAGTGGAATGAAACTTATCCAACTTAAAAAACATAGCGGTGAAATTAACCATAGTCACTCCAAGTTGGGTGGAACCGGGCAGTTAGTGCGATAACTCGCTCTGCTCCGAATGTCACGTGGTACGCGGTACTCGGCGGTGAAGAAGTTATTACTCAAGACTTGTGGAGAGGGACGCGACTGGAAGCATTTTGCACACGTGCCGAACGTAAACCTGATTACCTGTTGCGGTTGGATAAAAAGCTTGGTGGCACGGCGATCACGTGATCTCACGTCGCGAACACAGTCCATGAATATGGCTCATATGAGTGCACACGTGCAACGCGTCACATGACGCACGCGATGCAGCTTCAAGCGTTACCGATGCAAACATTCGGGGGAACGATGCAACGAATTGAGAAAGGTATAGTGATGTGCAGTATATTTGTCGGCCTGACTTGAACAGCTCCCAACACAAAAAATTTCATTGCTTAGAAGCATCTAGCTATTTACCCCTTAAGATGTTTTGCCTTGGACTCAGGAACGTTGGTGCAATTAAACGCAGGTGTGTTCCTTGAAAAGTAGGACTATGGCGGAGCGCTTTCGGTATCCTGCTCCCACAGCTTCACTAGTAAGTTGTGCAAATCATTCACGAAAGCTGGTCCCCTGAATTTGAAGAGGGCAGGAGCATATTCATCAGGTCGTGCGGCCTTATTCAAGTTTAATATTTGTATCTCATGTACAACTGCTACGTGTGAGGGCAGGTCCAAGGGAATGGTTTCGTGACCAACAAAGGTTCATAGTGAAGAGTTCCGGCTGGAGCCGTTAGAAGAAGGAGGTGTGAGGAACTTGGGTGGAATCAAGACCGATTGGGTGAATCTGGTGGCCCTGCGGGGTCTCCTCGAAGGTGGGGCGAAGGCAGTCCTGGAAGCGGCACAAAGAGGGCCCGTCAGCTTGGAGTGGGCAGCAGTGAAGGATGCGTTGGTCTCCGGATTAGACACACCGGCCTACCACCGGGAGGCGATGCGGTGGTTCCAGGCAGCACGGTTTGGTGTAGGGCCGAATCTCCTCGTCTTTGCAGTCCACATCAGGAGATTGTTGGACCGGGCCTTGCCGAGAATGGACGAGCCGTCAGAACAGCAGTTACTGGTGGGTTATTTCATGTCCGGTCTCCCACAGCCAATCGCCGACAGCGTCCGGATTGCGAAGGCTACTCGGCAAATGCATCTGGAGTAGTTGGCGCTGGTTACTCAAGTGACGGTCGACGCACCACACGCTGCGCTAAAGGAGGAACACCATGGAGGCATGGAGCGGATGGATAGGTTGTAACGGATAATGGAACAGCTCACTGAAGACGTCAATGGGCTTCACGTTCAGCGCTCGGAAGAGCGAACAAGGGGCGTTGCTTCCTTTGCGGGAAACCGAAAACTGGAAATAACCAAAGTCCGGTGAGGAGGGCTTCTGTCTGTGTACAAAATATACACATTTAACCTAGTTTTTCTTCTCATATCGAGGAATATGTACACGGGGCACCGAGTAGTGGGGGCGATCGAAGCGATGCTGAACGTAGATGGAACGGTGTCTGATTGATATGGGTGCCGCGGTGTCCTTGATCAACATCAGCAAGGCGAAAAGCAATCTTGCTCCACGCTCGTGAGGGCCGTTGGCGGTTACTCAGTGGGCATTGATGACATGGCCGAACACATCGCGGGAATTGGGGGACGGAAACTAACGCACCTCTTCATCGTGCCACTAGAGGCGAAACAAGCCATATTGGGGACAGATTTCTGGATTTCAACTGGGCTATTGTCGGTCTAAAAAGGTGGGAAATTTTTGTCTGAATATGAGTCGTTGCCACTCATTGGCAACGGTTTATGCCGCGGTACCTTTGAGCCCGATCTTGCAGTCAGTGATCACAAAGTATCATCCGTTTTTTACAGATGGCGACAGCCCGTATGGATTTTGCGACTTGATCGAGCACACCATCCCGCTATCCCGCCAGATTTATCGGCCATAGGGACCTCGAAGGATACCAATGAATGTGGAGGCTATGCTTAAGAGGCAAGTACAGGAGATGCTGGACGCGGATGTGATTGAGGAGGTGCACAGCCCATACAATTGTCTAGTGGTCTTGGTGTGGACTTCGAAAGCTGAATACAATTTCCTTGTCATTTCGTTCCAGTGCCATTAGTTGCTGCCATTTTTGATAGACTGCAACAGTCGAGACTATTCGTTGTCCTGGATCTAAGATCTGGGTACTGGCAAATGAAGATTAAACGAGAAGACCGAGAAAACATCGTTGACCGTCGGTGAGAAACAATACCAGTTTACGAGGATACCTTTTTGATTCTCAGAAGCCTCGTTTATCTTCTGACGTTTAATGATGCGCTTACTGAGTGGCTTTGAGAACGTGCGGGTGTACAAGGCTGATATTGTGATGTACAGCCAATCAGAGGCGGAGCACAGCGGTCATCACGAAGCAGCCGTTTAACGGATTCAACAGTCAACTCCGAATAAATGGACTGAAATCCCAAATCAGAAAGACATTGGTCACTTTATTGGGTCGTAAAGTGAGACGAAGTGAGCTGAAGCCACTATCTGAGAAAATGACAATACGAGGCACCCCAGTTCCTACCTCAAAGCGCCCTCTGAGCGTTCCTGGACCGTACTGGGTGCTAAAGCAAATTCGTCAAAAATTCAACACCTTGGCCTGCCCCTTGTAGGAGCTGCTAATACCGGATAAAAGATTCACTTGAACTACCGAAACCCAACATATCTTTGATTGCATTCTACAGGAAATCAGAAGGCAGTGTCTGACGTTGAAATTGCCCATTGCTGGAGAGATGTTAACGGTGGCCAAGGATGCCAGCGATGTTGGAGTCGGCGCGGTTTTGAAACAGAGCCATGGGACGGTTGAGTACGCCAGCAGAATTGTGACACCGGCAAAACGCAAATACTCACCCATAGAGTAGGAATGTCTCGCAATCATCTGGGCGTTGAACAAATAGCTAGATCAGCCTTTTCAAGTCGAAACGGACCACAAGCATTTGGAATGGATTAAATCTGCCGAAGACCCCGGGGAAAACTAGCGTGATGGACGCTGCGCCTACAGGAATACAATTTCACGATAAACCGCTTGCCGGGGATGGAGCAGCAAACCGGATCTTTTGTTACGCATGATGAATAATGATGATCTATTGTGGCTTTCGGTGTTAATGGTATACTCTTGGAGCAGGACCCGGGACAGTTCGCGGCCGAACAACACAGTAGCAAACTCTCGCGGTGATCACCGCAAGAATAACCAGTCAATCAGTCCTAGATAAGAGCCAACAAAAGCAGCTCGGACTTTGTGAGAACTGTTAAAAAGCTACAATTAAATGAAGCGGGAATCCTGATGTGGATACCAGGAGGTAGCAACACATCGGTGCCGGTTATTCCGATGAAACTACGGCGGAGGCTGGTGATTTCTTGTCACGAGATGGCGCAAACCGGTTGTTTTAGGGCCTATGATCTTCTGTGACAACGCGCCTATTGGCCGGGCATAAAAAGGGATGTTGTGACCTACGTGCTTCCATGCAAATAATGTCAGCCTTTGAAAACCGACTGCCGATGAGCACAACACCCAATGATATCGATTCCGGTATCGGCACTTGTTTAACTGTGATCGATCAACGTGATGGGACCGTATCCATTGATCAGGTGGAGCAACTAATACCTCTTATTGATCACCCTGCGCTGGATTGAAGCAACGGGTCCCGGATCAACGGGCGGCCACCATCACCCATGCGGTCATGAAACATTTGGTAACGGATCACGGAATCCCAAAAACCGTATTAACAGACCAGAGTCCGTGCTTCGAGAGTGAGGCATTCCGGAACTGCTCGGAGAAACTTGGTATCAAGAAAATGCAGACAACCCCATACCAACCGCAGACAAATGGCTTGACGGAGTGTAACAATAGGACGATTAATGTGTGGCTAGCAGCCCAGGGTGGACTGGGAGGAAGCTTTGCCACTGATGTTGCTGACCCAAAGAGTATCCAAGCAAGCCTCCACGAAGAAATCACCATTCCAATTGATGTACGGTCGAGCATCTCGTCTACCTGTGGATCTAGAGGGCGGAATGTGGCTAACTTGCCGAATATCTCCTAAAGGAGCGCAGGATAACAGGAAGGCAACTCAGATGCAGAGGATGGAGAACACCCAGACCAACAATGGTGAGATGAGTGCCGAGTTTCCGATCAGTTCGAAAGTGAAATACAGGGACCATTAACGCTTTCCAACTTGTGGCGCAGGGGAGAGGAGACTCCTACCAAAGTGGAAGGGACCGTGCGAGGTGGTCAACAGGCGAGACCCAGTGTATACAGTAGCTCGGCAAGAAGATTCACCGCGAGTGCATGCCAATGAGTTGAGGAAGTGGCACGATTTGGAGGAGGGACCTTTGTACAGCGAACATCCTCGACGGTCAAAAAGACTCCGACTGAAAGCAGCTGGGCAGAGTGCTTTGAAGGGAAGATGTGGTGGACTAACAGCAGACACTACTGCACCGCTTATCAGTATCGTGGAAAGGCCAGGAGGCGAAACAGCAACCAGCCAACATCAAGCCGTAATGACTCCCCCAAAAGACTAAGAACACTTTAGAACCGCAGTTCTATGCGCGCAAGGATTGGACGCACAACCAACGCGCATCATCCAATCCCTGGACACAGAAGGAAACTTGCGCCATGCAACCTCCAACAGAGACCTTGATGATGAGTGGATGTCTCGTTGGTCGAGTTGGATGCACTAGGTATTAGCTATTTGTGGCCACCTTGAAAGTAGTTTATTGTCACACGTCGGGCACGGCCAGAGCTTACGGCTTGCTCTCTTGTTCACCACCTGTGACCAGCGGTGCTCGCAAGGTTGCCCTATTCCACCTTTCCTCTTCAATTTCGCCATCAAAGATGTCCAAAGAGCAGTGAAAGGTGTCCAAGATTGCGGTGTTGAGCTCCTTCCTGGAGACAGAGTCACGGATTTGGACTACGCCGATGATATCGCCTTGCTGGGGGACGGCCCACAAACCGACCAGAGAGATTTGGACTGCTTAGCGATGAAGGCCTCTATGTACGGCTTATGCTTCACTCCGGAAAAATATAAAACGCTGCTCCAGGACTGGCAGGCGCTTGAACCCGCCTCACCATTGCTGGACATGTTCTGGAGCAAGTCCCTTGCTTTCCTTATCTAGGGAGTTGCATCACGGCTGGTGGCGGGGTTGGAGATGAAGTCTCACAACGGATTTCAAAGGCCCGCTTTGCATTCATCAAACTTAGACACCTATGGCGTCGTCGTGATGTTAAGCTCAAGGGCAGAGTGTACCATGCTTTATTCCGTGCAGCACTCTTGTACGGCTGTGAGACTTGTCCTATTCGCTCGGAAGATCTGAAGCGGCTGTCAGTCTTCGACAATCGCTGTCTAGGAAGGATTGCTCGGGTGTGGTGGCAACACCACGTAAGCAACGCAGAGGTGCGAGACCGCGTGCTTGGAGCGCATAGTGCCAGTCTTCAGGACGTTATTCTCCGACGTCGCATGTTTCGGCTCTGGCACGTTTTGCGCATGCCAGCCCATCGCCTTCCACGTAGAGCGCTATTTGCACTCCCAGCGAGCGAATGGAAAATATGCCGCGGTGGACAGCCAATGATATGGAGAAGGAGCATGAAGGCAACCTCAAGTTTGGCGGCAGTCGGACCAGTCCGTCTTTCAGGTTGGGGACCACGAGATGCTGAACCGCAGTGGTTGGAAACATTGGACGTCATGTCCCGCGACCGACATCAGCGACGTCAATGTTGTTCTGCCATTAAATCCCCCTTTTAATACACACAAAAAATTCACAAAACAAAAATTCCAAATGTCGTGTGTAAAACCAAAAAATCCTTTCCAAATTTTTAATCGCAGGTCGTGTTCCTATCTTCATCACCTTTATTTCTACCATGATTCTGATGACACAATGTGTTAACAGACTGTGAATATATATATAGCTATTTTTGGCACTGCAATAGTTCCGCTTGTGCCTCGGGTTCTTACAAGTGGACAGCATTCCAACTTGGGCGTTCAGATCACCCGCAACCACAAATCAGTTTGTTCGGTTGGTGGTGGAGTCATCTTTCACTGAATCAATGTTCGGGTAAGTGCTGCTTGCTGCCCAATCAGTAACAACGTGCGCACGTTGAGGCATGCTAGTTTCAGGGAGGATCGGTTGTTCCAAAGTAAAATGGGTGAACTGCCGTTGTCCACTTGGTTGCACACGCTTGTCTACTGGACTGGATCGATGCCCTGCTTTTGCGTGTGAAAGAATTATAAAACAACTACTGAAGTAAGATGTGAGGGTCAAGAATTGGGAGGGTGAAAAAAGGTGGGATAAAAATGAAGTTGGAACGGAATGATAAGGATGAAGAAACGCAAGAGTGGGAGTAAGAACCCGGGAAGTGAGCAGCAGCATCCAAACCGCTATCCACCCTGCTGGATGCAGCCGATAAGGCGCTGTTGATTACGCTCTGCGTCGGCCAGAGCACCAAGAAATGGATAAACTACAATTCATTGTGTTGCGTGGACAGGATACTGTCAGGTTTCCCAGGTCTAGACAAGAGAACGATTAAAATTCTCAACCAAAGCAGTTGGATCTAAAAGCCTGACCAGAAGTCAGCAGGGTTTAACCACTGGGCTACAAAGAGTCCGTTTAATGGAATAAGGAGCCAAACTTACCCTAACCTGGAGGGCTAGGAAACTGACCAACCTGGTATCAGTGGTTTCGTAAGTGAAAAAACACCACCCAGCATAGCTCAGTGAGTCATTGGGACACAAACCAACGCACCACGTTAAGGTACACATGCACATGCACAACACGGGACGGTCCAGAATACTGTCGCCATGCCCCTGCTTGTCTTGTGATATCATACATCGGCCCAGATAACGAGTAAGAGAGCCTGAAGAAGACTCAAGTAATCCATCCCTGAACATTTCCTTTAGTGACCTCAAGTTATCCTTCCAGACTAGCACGTCATAGGTGTGTATAATCGCTCTCCATAACCTATTATGCCTTACCGTGCGCGCATTCCAAAAATTCCGGCAACTGCGCCCTAGCGAGGTCGCGCTTCTGTCAATGTTTGCGTACATGTGCATCATACTTATCTGTAGCAGTGTGGCGAACAGGTAGTAAACAGTGCTCATCACAAATTCCTATCCCATTGACTCCACGTACGTAAGTGTCGCAGACGTGGTTTCAGGATGTGGTTGTAAAGCTGCTGACCAATCACCGGAAGGTTGCCTGCAGCAATCTATGTCAACTGTTCCGCCGAAGAGCTTGAATTGTGCCTAGCTACCCTTAGCACCAGTTCCTCATTCCAAAAAATCCTAGTGTCGACACATTCGATACTTAACTGCACGTGACATATCTTCTTGCCCTGGATCAGCTGTGTAAGGTGCGAAGATTGAGAATCGCTGTGCTAACGCCCACGCCCCCAGAAGAATTGTAAACAAGACTATATGAAAAGCTGATCAGGTTACAAAATAAAGGTACCAGTAGCACCCCGGAACCCCACGCCGACAATTGGCTGCTACGTAGCTACTCGCTGCAACATGCTGGTTAGAATACTATATGGTCGGCAGAACCCACGAAGGCTCGATCCGGAGACCAATAGGTTAAAAATCAACACAACTGCAGCATTCCACAACCGGCTAGGAAACAGAACTGTCATAATCGAGCCGCAACCCCCTACGGACGCTTCGCTAGGTACTTGCAAGCGGCTGCACGCTGGCTAAGAGTTTGAAGCGCCATCACCTTTCACACTGGTTCAAAACGATAATGCGACGATTACAACTAGGGCACTTGAATCACTCGGATACAGGTCGGGATCAGAGTACAGGCGTATCCTTACGGAACTACTTTCCAAGGCAAATATGGCGCTCGAGTTAAGCGACTGTCTGCTATGCGGATACCAAAGAGACACAAACGATATATGAGATCAAGTTTATCTCTTAGAATGAAACCTGAAACAGACCAGGTTAGGACTTGGGGTTGACGAATAACCACCTAAAAGCCCTGGCTGTGTGCCAAGGGTATAAACAATCCGACTACCAGTGGGCTTTTTTTCTTGAAAGTGGTTCAGATGCTTGGATGATTTTTGGGTGGGTGGTGGGGTAGAAGCTTGATATCACCGGTGCCAAGTTATGTGGTTAACCCCCACAGTGGTGGCCGTATGCGCGCTGCCTTTGGGCTTAGCTATTTTGAATTGGTTTCCAACTCCAATTAGTTAACAGAAGATGAACACAAGTATGTTGCAGAGACAGGTAAGCCAACATCTGACAATATTGCAAAGTGGAATCCTTGGTCCGTTTCAACTGATAAAATATCCCGGAAGTAGACATCAGAACAAATGTTAGCGAACAAGCTCGTTTTCAGTGGTTCCTCGTCAGGCTAATACACCACGAATGAATGACATGAAAGTAAACATCAGATAAGGGTACAAGTTCAAAACCCAGATGGTCTGAGTGACCAAGCTAGGTGATTGGCCCCACGGCGATCAAGTGTGTGTGTGTGTGTGTGTGTGTGTGTGTGTGGCGTTGTCCACACTGTGTCCGTGTTACAGGGGACCAGGGTAGAGTTAGTGCCTGGACAAATTTCTTGTGCGCACATAGGTCAGGGTCATGAAGCCTGATGGCTATTGCCTCGGCCGCTGCCAGTAGACGACATCTAACCGCTCTTGTGTGGCATCTGGGTACGCGGTAGATGGGCTGGAATGCCTCATGCGCTCTGACCTGGTGGCTCGAGTCGACCAGGTGTGTAGACACTGTGCTTGCCACTGATCTAGTCAGGCCGCTATACCGCCAAGCTGGACAGTGTTCGCTGGTTCTCTCGGACAGTCTTTTGGTAGTTCTTCCGATATGCTGATCGACACAAGCAAGAGAAAGAGTACACACAGAAAGAAGTACTAGACTTTGGGATTCTGTCCTTAAGTTGTTGATTAAGGATCGGCACTGAGTAGAAGCTTAACCGTAGGCTTGCTGCGTAGTACCTTAGGACGATGGCGTCAGAAAGCCTTCTAATCTTCGATTCAGCTATCCCGTCCCCCCTTGAAAGAACAATAAGTAGATCGATATTTTCCTACTGAAACCACTTTTGCTTTCGCTTCTCGTACCTCCATGTTTCTCCGAACGAACCTCTCCGGATAACAATTCTATCAACTAGGCTACGTACAAAGTTTAGCTCTTCCGGAAGCGTGTCCTCGGTTCAGTACTTTGACGAATGTATTTTGTGTTGTAAATATCCGAAAATGTTGTGGAAAATACTCCGACGGAATAGGATTAATGCTATCAATACTGCATTGAAGCGTCATAACTTAAAGAAACGTGACACGGTTGCCTCTAAACTTGACGATTTGGAGCGTAATCAGTGCGTTTACTCTCTCTTGCTGGGCCATCTGAATGCAGAGGAACTCACAAGATTCGAAGCATATGTTCAACATGTAGTCACAAAGCACTTTGACCGACGACTAATCTCAATGCGTCAACAGGTTGGCTCGATTAAGACAAACACCCTGTTTCCATCGGACCCGGAAAGGCATGTCCACGATTTTTCCTTTTTACTTATTGATACAACACTACTTGAGGCACTTTCGATCGGTCCGAAATTTTGTTGTCTTTGTAATAATACCAGTCAGCTAGAAATAGAAGTCCAGTTTCAAAATACACATTCTCAAGTAGCTATGCTTACACTCTCGTCAGCGTTAGCTGCTGAACATTTTACATCCACCATGATCAATATAGGCTACCAGTACCTGAAGCACAAACCCAAAGTCAGGCATTTACTGACAAACACGCACTTAGACACCCTCAAAGCACTTAAACGGGACGACAATGTGCTGCTCTCTAGGCCGGATAAAGGAGCAGGGATTGTCCTTATGGATAAATCTGACTATATCACTAAGATGAATGCCATCCTCAACGTTCATTTAAAATTCCGGATAATGGGGAAAGAGAAAGACAAGACGGGCTCCATAGAAAAGGCAGTCACAAAATCACTACGCTGCCTGAAGAAAGAGATGGCGATTAACTCACTGGTGTTCGAGTACACGCGTCTCTCCGGGAAAATGATTCCACGCCTTTATGGCTTACCGAAACTGCATAAAGAAGGACTTCCATTGAAGCCAATAATATACATGTGTGATTTTCCATATTATTTAACAACGAAGTGGCTCGTTAAAATTCTAGAACCGAGCAGAAAAGTCCTATCCAAACACAGCTTCAGTGATACATTCAGCTTCGTAGACCCCATAAGCCAAATACAATTAACCAGAAGGAAAATGTTTTCTGTAGATGCAGTGTCGCTTTTTACCAATGTTGCGCTGGAGGAGACGATAGCCTATCTATGCAATGCTGTTCGATTGCACAATGAGGAGGTTGGTCTCTCGAACGAGCAACTTAAACAGTTGCTTCTGATGTGTGCCAGGAATGTACACTTCCTGTTCGACGGGGAAGATCTATAGATAGAAAGACGGAGTCGCGATGGGCTCTCGGTTAGGACCATTTTTAGAAGACGTATTTATGTGTAAGTTAGAGAACAAATATGAACGGAGTTATCGACAAATCGGTCCACTACGGATGGCATGTGGACGATATTTTCTGCATCTCAGATAGTCGTCTTTGCACAGAGGAATTAGTGAGGCAGTTGAAGCCCACAAAAACATAAAATTAACCTTTGAATCTGATTACAACAACTCAGTCGTACTTAGACGTTCAGATTAGCCGAAGATCTGACGGGTCTATCCAGCGCAGGGTCTGTAGAAAGACAGCTTCGAACGGCCAATATACTCATTTGGCCAGCTTCGATCAGCTCAGCCAGACACGGAGACTTGTTCGCTGTCTAACCGAACAAACAAGAAGGGTTTGTAGCGAGGACATGCTTCTGGATGTGCTAAACTTCTTACGAAGCCTATTCAATAGAAATGGCTATCCGGAGAGGTTCTTGAGGAGAAACTTGGAGGTACAAGAAGCGAACATTTGCCGACTAATTCATTGCACACCCACAATGACCATATTGTCCCAGCAATCATTTTAAAGATAGATGTCAACCTTTACTCCGTGGGGCTGCTTAACAAATCGTTAATAACCCTATAATGGCTCTGTTGAATTATCCTAACTGTGCTCCAGAATCGATGGAGCACAGTTGTGTACAGTCATACCTTATTGCTAGACATGCGAAATCACTAGACCGGATGCCTTGCAAGCCGCTACTTAGGTAGAGAAATCGTTGGAGCCGGAACCATCTACTGAACTGTGTAACATCGCATCAAATTGCTTATTCTCAGACAATCGGCATGCGCGACCGTTGCTCTTCCGTACATTCAATCATTATTGAAGTCAAGCAAGGAAGTGTGCTCGGTTCTTTGCTGCTCACACTCTATAGATTCTTCAAATATAACAGCTCTTTTTCACGAGTGATTCCATGATCATAAGTTCTGTCCATTCAAGAAGATATCCATATCCTTGAAAAACTATGCGACACAAGACTGATAAAATTCTTAGCTGACAAATCATGTAAAGTGCGTCAACTGTCTTCGCTCCCTGAGGGATCTAGCAAACTTATGTGTGTGCGACAGGAATCCTGTACGCTACCACCCTCCGAATTTGCGAACAAGCGAAATATCAGCATTCTTGGGCTAGCCCGAAAATCTTAATAATCTTAACGTCCTTTGCGGCTTCTGCAAAAGTTGTGCAACTTAAAAATTAGTGAAGTCCCCTGGTTGAATGCT
>OX104068.1:21712640-21738143 GCA_944474145.2 Dicrocoelium dendriticum | reverse complement strand
GTAGGCGATAGACGGACGGAAAGTGCCTTTTGTTCCACCAAATCAGCGAGAACGTGTGATGCGTATAACTCATGACGGCGCCCATATGGGATTCGATTGGTCTTTGAATTGCTGCGGAGGTGAGTGTTTTGGCCAACCATGAGGAAGGACGTCGCGGCATACATTCGGGGGTGCCCAAACTGCCAAACGAGTCGGGAGATGGAGTCCCCGAGACCGCCGATGCGATCGATGGTGGTTGGTGAGCCACTTCAGTGTTGGGGACTGGATGTCTTTGGGCCCTTACCAGTGAGTCGAACAGGAAACAGATACATTCTAGTGATGATTGACCACTTCACTCGATGGGTGGAATCCATACCAATCAAGGACCAAACAGGCGAGACAGTGTCGCAAGTATTCGAATTCAATGTGCCTGCAAGGTATGGGATCCCACAGTGTATCATCACGGACCAAGGGCCCTGCTTCGAGTCAAGAGCGTTTAAGGCAGTGTTAGACAAGTGGGGCATCCAGAGACGGCGAACCTCACGGTACCCCCCACAAACCAACGGGATGACCGAGCGGTTCAACCGGACATTGAAGACGTGGATGAACTGCACGAACTTGGCATGGGAAGATGCTTTGCCTCAGGTTCTGATCGCGTATCGGACCAGCATGCAATCAACTACCAAGGTCTCGCCATTCGAATTACTGTTCGGCAGAGAACCACGGATTGCGCTCGATACTTGCCTACCGAACCAGGATGAGTGGAAACATCCAGCTGAGCATCAAGAGCGACTGCGATGGAAAGCTAGAAGCGAAACCAAAGCTCGACAAGCGCGGAATAAGCGAAATTACGACGCCAGGCATGAGGCTTACAAGTGGAGGCCATTCAGGATTGGAGAACAAGTCAAGTTACGGAACAACGATCGGCCGGATCATGACGTGCCGGGCGCAAGCAAGTTCAGAGAACGCTGGAAAGGCCCCTACACCATTATCGACCAAAAAGCGGGCAACTTCTTAATCGACTGCGGAGGAATGAAACGTTGGGTGAATGCTGCTCTCCTGCGACCATGGTACGAGCGGAAGAGAGGTGCTCGAGGAGGGGTGGGTGTAGAGGGGCCGCTTCCAAGAATGGCTCTGGGGAGCTCTTCGGAGTTAGCTGAGAGCGCATCGCGAAGGACGGCTAGCAACGAGCCTGGGCCCGGAACTACGGAGCGGGAATATGTGGACAGCGCAATAAATCAGACATATACGCCGCTAGCGCAGCCCACAGGACCGACGCCGAGCCGATTGACACAGCTCAGAACAAGCAAGTCGAGAGCTCTCGAACGACTCCTGGCCGATCCAAATCGGGTACAGAGAAGTGGGGATCGAGGCGAAAACAGGAAGGCGGATCTTCCAAGTCAGAGCTTCCGAGGCGAAAGGACTGGCTCGTCTCTAACATCCGTACCTGTGTTGCGTTGCGATGGCGCGCGCGAGACCCTCATGTGCCCATTTTCGGTGTGCAATAAATGTCTACCCCCCTGTCGTGTCGTTTTCGCTACAAGACCACACGTGGTATAACGACTCCCAATGGACGGCAGTTTTGGCTCACTTTGACCATTTTTCTAGTTTCTGACGGCTTTTGGACTGTGGAATCATGAGCGCTTTAGCGTAATTACTCTTAGGAGTTACTCTTCGCACTGCCGTCAGCATTCAGCCGCTCATAGTTGATTCTATGAATTTCCTTTTCCTCTTACAACGTTGATTTTGCCTTGCTTTGCTCAAGCATTCGGTCTCAACCTAGTTGTCCTTAGTTTCACCTAAGTTGCCTCTCGTATTCGGACTGATGCCATCATCATCGGTTTACCAGTTTCTCTCCAACCATCGCATCATTCGCTTAACTTTGTCAACACGCTTTGTTATATCGGTCTCTTGACCCTGCGCGTGCAGAACCTTCTTCCTACCTAGTAGTTGTAGTCTGAGTCACACCAGCAACATATTGTAAAGAACGCGCTTGCAAATCATGTATACTAAACAAAATCACACAAGTTTTAATGTATCATAGGCACCGTTGCGCGCCGCCAGTCTGTGTTAGTGCTTCTTGATTCATTGCTGTCTCTCTGTTTGGCTGCCTCTTGTCCTTTGCCCGTTCTTTCCCGAGATTTCCACAGTTACATCTGCCAAAACAAGAGGGTTTATCCACTGCAACTTGTCGACCCATCCTCAATTGCCAGCTGTTTTACACGCTTCGTCCTTTCTGCGGGAGATAAAGAAACAACACATCGTTCCAAATGGAGCTCTTTCCGTCATTCCGGAGACTCTAACTTCAAGGTTTTTAAACAAATGGCTTTAGCTCGCCTCGTACTCAGAGTAGAACAATTTATTCACCTGGAGTAATATATTTACATGCGTCCCTCGTTCCAAAACAGATGACAAACAATTCTGGCGTGATTACTTTCACTGCCTCAGACATTGCGATTCTCCAGTCACTGGGAGCTATTCTGATGTCATTTCACGGACAGCTTTGCGCTCGTGTACGTGGCTTTTCCGATGGCCTTTCATGGAATTTTCACCTGGCCATGGGGACAGTTACGCTTACTTACATTTGAAGGAATTCCGAATCCACGTTGCAGAGAATGCCATTTTCGACTGTTATGGACATATTCAGCCACAAGAAACAACTTCACTCACCGTCCCCATGACAAGTCCAACGTGGATAGCTGGACACGGTTTGCGAGCCGAACAAGCATATAATAGAAAAGCCGACCTCTATTAACAATGTGTTTACTCACCTACATCATTTATCATTCGACTCTTCAATTGTTTTGTATCATTGACTGCTGCCGAATCAGTACTAAGCCATTCGGACAAACCCAGGAAGAATTTTGGCTGTCAACGGCTGCGAATAACAGAGTGCAAAATCGGTCTATACGATGCATAGCCGACTAGCACTACTGTTCCAAAGAAGCTACGGCAGTGTTCCAGGACGTGGTGGGTTTTCGTCTGGCAGGCGTTCTCCCTATAAAAAGCCACAAATGTCCGCTTAACAACGCTGCAACGTGGCGGATGTGACTCGCCACAAAATAAAGTCACAGCTATACATTTCCACTGACGCAGTCCTCAGTCTTCTACATCCAACCTGTGCAACTGATTTTACTATGAAGAATGCTTTGATGTAGCACAGATCATCCCGATTTCGTAACGGTCATTGAATGCAACAAAACATTGTTTGGGCTCCTGTGCTCGCGGATCAAGGCTAGCTTTCTCAGCGTCTTCGTATACTAGGTCCAAATGCTTACAGTGAAACAAGGCAGGGACACCACTTCCAGCTTTAGTGCGGCAACTTGACGCTCTTGGGTGGCAACACGAAACCTTTCCACTTTCCTGACTAACTCGCATCTTCGTACTTCGATTTTCTTTTCTCTACTTTTCTTCACGCATTGGTATTATTTATTATTTAATTGCACCTCCTTATTCTGTACCTTCGATTTCTCTTCCTATACTTTGCTTACTTCACGTGACTGTCACAGCAAGAATTGCTAGGGTAGGAAACGTGGGCATTAACTGTTTGGCCAGGGTGCGATACGGGTGTTTCCGTTTTAGATCCATCGATAACAGAGCACCTCATCAATTCCTGGGTCAACGATCCACTCAAGATGGAACACTCACGGGGTTCTCCTATCGCTCCAGCCCCACCTGAACCGAACTAACACCACTAAGTCCCTTAATGATCTTAAACGTCTCTATCAAATCCCCTCTCAACCTACGCCGTTCCAGCTAGTCGCCATAGCTTCCAGTTAACTGCGGATATCCGGAGACCTGTAGGAGTAGCTCCATTCTTACAATGTTCATTATCTTAGAATGTTTGCGGCACAGCTCAGATGTTTTGTTGACCTATTATGTGCCACCGTAAGATCCACTAGTTACTGAAGGCTTAGCCCAAACTCTATTGCTGGTCACTCTTCTCTCTCCTAGCGCGCCGTTATGTGTCGTTCGTCCCACTCGCATCAACTCCTCTTGACAGCAGCTAGTCATTGTTGGCTCCATGTAGCTTACAAGTAGCCACTCCCTGACTCTCCAACCTTCATTCTCTTTTGCCGTCTGTCTCTCTTAAGCTTCGCTCGCATGTTGATTTCTTCATCGAAACTGTAGGTATCCAATAGTAGACAAACGTCTTAATACTATGGCTGCACCAGCCACTGATTCATTCTTTTCTAGAGCCACTATCTCTGCTTAGCAGCAGTTAGTCACCACAGCCTTCATTTAACTCTGCGGATATCCGGAGCTCTGTAGGAGTCGCTCTATTCTTACAATATTCATTCGCTTGGAATGTTTGCTTTACAGCTCAGATGGTTTGTCGACTTATTATGTGCCACCGTAGGATCCACTAGTAACTGAAGGCTTAGTCTAAACTCTATTGCTGGTCACTCCTCTCTCCTAGCGCGCCGTTATGTGTCGTTCGTCCTACTCGCGTCAACTCCACTTGACAACAGCTAGTCATTGTTGGCTCCATGTAGATTACAAGGAGCCACCCACTGACTCTCCAACCTTCATTCTCTTTTGCCGTCTGTCTCTCTTAAGCTTCGCTCGCATGTCGATTTCTTCATCGGAACTGTAGGTATCCAGTATTGGTCAAACGTCTTAATGACATGGCTACAGCAGCCACTGATTCATTCTTTCCTAGTGCCACTATCTCTGCTTACCAGCAGCTAGTGGCCATAGCTTCCATTTAACTCTGCGGATATCCGGAGCTCGCTCCCTCTTACAATGTTCCTTCTTTTGGATTGTTTGCGTCACAGCTTAGCTGATCTGTTGACCTATCACTTACCTTCACTGGCCTATAGATACACTCATCGACCCTATAGGCATACACTAGTGACAAAGCGTCTGATTGGAATAGCTGCATCTGGCGACTGAGTCACTCCTAGCGCCAACATCTGTCGGTCGTCATAAATTCGGCATTTCTCTTCAGAAGTAGCTAATGGCCATTGGCCCCATGCATATGCAATGATCCAGTGCTTGTTAGTAGCCACCCGTATCTCAATAACCTTTACTCCTTTGGAATATCTGCATCCAGTCCCTCCGCTGCCCTGCCACCAATTGATCTTTAAGACTCTCTCGCAGCAACCTATTTATTTTCGCTTGTTATGCCCCCTCTCGGATTACACTAACTACGTGCTGTTCATGCACCTGACAATCACTACCAACATTCTAACTCTCTTTGCTCTATCCCCACGCAACTATCGACTCATATCAAACGGATACTCGTACTTTACTTACTGGTGCAACGCTCTTGTCCCTACGCAGGCGATGGCAATCCACCTATACGGCTAATGATTCTATAGGATACTCAAAAGACATTTTCAGCATAATTATTGTTGCACAGTGTACATGCTTTTGTCTCAAGCCCAAATGTTATAACACAAGACATTAACAATATTCAACTCCATGCCTGTTCTTGCGGTCTTCTCTCGGTTGTCTCTCACTTTCCCTTTTCTCTGAGGTCCGGGACATCTTGGAGATCTGGGATTGGACTGAGGAACAATTTTGGCCCAAGACGGACGTAACAACCCACAAGGACTGACATGGAGGATGGTAAAACTCCGCAAGGACCAACCTACAATCACCATAACCCTTATTCAGTATGGAGAACTGGACATATCCTCATACTCCCATACATTATACATCTGAAAAATCTGGACAGCGCAAAAATTGAAACTTTTGCTCACCTGGACATACAACAAGAAGAAAAATCGCGATGTCCTTCTCCTCCACCGACCTCAAAAATCATGGCGACCCAGATCAAAATACCCGTCCAACTAACAGAGGAAATTAGAAGCCATTACCCCGCGAAAAACCGAAGGTGAAACCAGTCGTCAAGCGGCTTTGCCAGTTCAACATTAATGTTCAAAATGCCTTACGGCAGTGTAGCAGGACGTGGTGGGTTTTCGCCAGGCAAGCGTTCTCCCTATAAAAAGCCACAAATGTCTGTTTAACAACACTGCGACGTGGCGGATGTGACTCGCCACTGAATAAAGTCACAGCCCACAACTACATACTGGCAAGTCGACTAGATTCACATATCAACTCTTCTTGACACCGTTTCAACTATACACGATTGAACCCGGAGTATCATCGTGATACACAACAGTTTTTAAACCTTGATCATGCCTAAGTTGGTGCGTCTCTATGAAACTGAGAATAAATTATCTATTTATTTATTTTATCATGGACATACGACCAATTTTCCACTATTACTGTCACAGTTGCCATAAAATGTTTGTACAGTTGTACATATCTGATCATGCCTCCATGGGCGTGCCTCGCATAGTCGAGAATAAAGTATTTATTTATTTATTTATTTATTTATGATCCTAAGCTACTTAGACGATCTTCGTAAGACTTCCCACCTTGACCTTCGATCATCCTGGTCGCAAGTTTCTGAATATTTTCTATGCAAATGATGCCACTCTGGAGGTACGGTGACCAGGCCTGAACACAATACTCTAGATGTGGCGTAATCACTGCTTTATATAACGGCAAGAATACTTCCGCTTTGGTGTTACTCAGCGCCCTCCTAAGACGAAGTAACCCGTGCCGCGCTTTATTGGCAGCATGGCGATACTGTGCCGAAGGCTTAAAATTGTTCACTACGATGACACCTAGATCACAGGCTTCATCAGCGGACCGGGATTCTAACCAGTGTGAGGTGCGTAATTTGGTGAGGGTGGTATGGTACGCCGTGCTAAAAGTGGACTATGCCGTTTATTGATGTTGTATGCTGTATAATGAGTTAAGGTATAATGAGTTAAGTTACGTGGTAATATAAAAGTTTGTGGATTTTAACACCATTGTTGTTGTTGTTTTTCAAGTGGATAACGAAGTGCAGTTTTAAACCTTGGCGCGTCGTTGGAAGCTGTCATCATGTTGGACGATCTTCCTACTTTTAATCGTTTGGTGAGATTGTATTCGCGAAAATTTGCGGACATGGAGCAGGATGTGAAGAGCTTTCAGCAGGCTACTGCGACTGCGTTTTATAAGCGGTCCGTGGTTATTGGAACTCGGTACAAACGCATGACGGGGGTGGTTTGCCAGAGGGGTATCCATATCAATATGTGCATTACCAGTGTATGCATGGTAATCAACGGAACGTTCATGGTAAAAGGTAAGTGTGTTATTGATAATGCTCTAACATGACGAAATGGTTATAGAGTGCTGGGCTGCAAAGCGAGGTTTTCCCTAGTATTGAGGGGTGATTATTACGAGCGTGGTGAAGTGGAGCTGCGGCATAATCATGATTTCCATTTGGGTATTCCGTGGCTATATCCGCAGAATCGGCACTTGACGGAGGCTGAGAAGCAGGAGATTGTGAGCCTAATGTCAGTGTTTAGAATTACCCGTGAGATTCGTCGGTACATGAACCGGAAGCATGGGCTAGTGTTGACAGAGGACGACATAAAGACGGTGACACAGCGTCACAGTAAGCAGCAGGCGGGGGAGGTGTGCGAGGTGACGGAATTTATTGAGAAGAATGGCACATGTCGGGTAGTGAGGGAAGAAACGATAGTGAAATATGTAGTTTTCGTGCCGTCCTGCATGGAATCCATAGCTGCCCGTTACTGTGAGGTGTTGTTGGCCTATACAACGCACCAGTTGAACTATGGCGGCTATATACTGTGGCACTGTAGGTTTATAGATGTAACGGGACTAGCGTATTCATTTTTTACGCGTTGTTGCCAAATGAGACGGTCTACAGCTACAGACTGGTGGTGGAGTCGATGAAAGAGATGCTGCCTTGCACATCGTCAGTGCAAACTCTGGTTATGGACAAGTGCATGGCGCAAATTGGCGCGCTGGCGTCAGCTTATCCGAAAGCGGCGGTGGTATTTTGCCGTTTTCACGTCCTGAGGGATGTGTACCGACGGTGTGCGCTAGTTGCTAATTTAAATCCCGGTGTGGGAAACCTCCTTCGGCAATGGCTGATGTTGTTGGTTTACACCCGTGATGCTGGACATTTCAGCGGTATTCCGCGAGCGCTTGCAGACAAGAGTGCGGAATTGTATCGTTACCTTCGGCGTACATGGCTTCCATGGGCATCCGCATGGGCGGCTCATCGTCAGTGCGCGGTTTGTTTGTATGGTTGCGCAACGACGAACAGAGTGGAAAATGAAAATAAACATTTGAAGAAGCAGTTGATTGAGCAATCATCCATACGATCGTTATTCACAGTGATTATTGAGAGAGTTACTGCTTGGATGCAAGACCGGCAACTGGCGATTGGGAGACACAGTGCGACGCCATACGTTCCACCTGTGGAGCTGTCTCTTGCAACCCCCATCTTGACCCGGTTCATTCCATACGTTCGTAAGCAGATGTTGAGACACTGGAGAAATGCGGGGATAAGATCAATGCATGATGCGGGCAGGCACTGGGTGGTGGAATGCACCCGTGGTGCAGAGGCTGCGGTATAAGGTGACGGATGACTGCTGCGAATGTGAATTTCACCAACAATGGCGAATGCCATGTGCGCAGATGTGCTACGTCACCGCCATGAAGGGGAAGCCTATTGCCAGTATTGTAGGCGATTGTAGATGGAATGCTCCATGCAGTCGGCCGGTTGACTTCTCCCCGGAGGCTGCAGGATTAAGGGATGTGACCTTCTTTGGTGCGAGAGATGTCCTTGAGGTGCGCGCGGTGGACAGGGCGGCAAAACTTCGCAAGACGGAGGAGGTGATGGCGGAACTGAAAACGCAGGTTTGCAGCCTTGGATCGGCGCGGCACGACAAGGTACTGAGGAGTCTTAGGAGGCTGGCGTAGTTGATGTCCTAGGATAGTGATGTATCCCTGTACTGCACTACGCGGCACTGCAGTGACCCTATTCCGCTGGACGTAGAAGACTGACACGATCGAGTATTGGGACGTTCGTGCCACAGAACGGCGAAATGTGGACTGGCAAATGATGGGGACCTTGTGCCGAACACAAGCTCCGTGCCGGCTACCGACGGTGTACGTGACGCGCCGGCGGTTATTTATTCAGGGGACGACAGAAGAGAGAATGGGAAAGCTGCATGGTGTGGCTCCAGAAAACGGAAATCTCCACTTAAACTGCGACTGACGGAGTTACCTGCGCAATACACCTCTGCACGTTTTTCGAAATTTCGGCGTCTCGGAACCACCAACGCTGCTCGTTCTAAAGCGGAAGAAAGGAGGCGCAGGATACCGGATCCGTCGGTATTAGACCTATGCGCTTTTTGTCTGAAGGAAGAGGATAACGCAACGGTTGGTAATGAAGTTCAGTGGGTTATGTGTGACGTATTCCATCGTTGGTTGCATCAAAGTTGCGCAGCATACAACGGCGAAGAGGAGTATACCTGCCTGCACTGTGATCGCTGAATGGAAGGCTAAGGCGGTTCTTGAAGGTGCTTGTGCATGGCAGCCATTTGGTAAGGTGTACGTTAAGCAAAATTTCCAAATAGGCCCCCTTGCAGTGAATCATTGCCGCCGTAATGCGCAGTCCGAGGATTGATATCCACGGAAGTACACTTTCCGCACCTAGTGTTTACCATGACATGTCATTGTAGAATGAGTTCCCGCGGAAGGAGTGTTTGCGCATCATCGTCACATGTGAATTATCCGTTACCCATGATGTTAAGGATTATGTGCAGGACATATGCGTTGCACCATGAACCACGCCCCTACGCATGGGATTAAGATGGATAGGTTGCTCACTTAACCATGGTAACCATTTGTACGCAGTTATTCCCATATGCAGCGCTGCGGAGGGAGCAGCGGTATGGGTCATTATCACTTTCACCACCAGCGCTTCTGGTGTACCGCTGCACACAGAAGGATAAATGTCAGGTTCGGTTCCCATGCAGTGCGCCGTTTCATCTCAGATCTCCGTGTTGCACGGTAAGTTTAGAATCACATGGACGTAAGTTTGTTGTAAAATGATGCGGTGGCTTACTATGAATACTTAGGAAGATTGCCTCCCTTATGTGTATCGCACCTATTGCCGCATGTTTTCAACCTTACCATGTTCCTTTGTGTGAATGTGTTGTGTACGCTAACTAATATGATAAGTTATGGGCTAAGGTACGAAAGTAAACGCCCAAAAGTAAGTGAAAGCATGACGAACGCATGAACTAGGCCACAAGCAGCGGTGGTAACGCGTCGGTGGTCTAAGTAGCTCAGAAAAATAAGTGTATTATCTGTTTGAAATGCCTTTAGATGCGAACACGTGGTAAGAGGAACCATGGAAGCAAAGGAAAAGAAATGATCAGTGGATGTGATAATCAATCACTATACGTAAGTGGCGCAGCACCTGCCCATAAACAGGGGACATTGCTCAGAGGAGACTGCCTTATGGATATGGTGGAGCATAATCCCGCCAGCAAAAATTGGGGTAACTTTCGAGGAAGGAAGCAGGGATTAGTGATGGACGTATGGTTGATGTAAGGTGCATTTTATCTACCGAAACGCAGCCAACTTTATCAGCGGATTCAGCGGTACGAGAAAGTGTTAGGAGAGGCGGTTTGTAACTAATTAATCTCAACAGTCTATTAACTGGACACAGAGCCTGCATAAAACCATGGAGATCATCGGATAAGGAAGAGTCATCGAGTCATAATCATCGCGGCATGCTAGTTGAAGTTGAGCGACACACCTCAACTAATATTCCCCAGGAAGAGTGAAACATTTTGATAAAAAACGGAACAAAACATTTTTAGTTTGTGTTGCACACGCCGCTTTTGCTCCTTTTTGTCAGTGGAATGTTTGTAGTATTAAACATGTGAATCAATACCATACTGTACACATTTCTTCCACTGAATCCGTTTGCGAGCCATGTTATTTAGTGTGTTAAGCCATTGGCACTCCTCATATTTGGGTCCCCATTCTGGAAGACGTACGGATATACCAGCGGCTACACACGTCGTCAGCGAATTCATGTGTTGCCGCCAAGTGGAAGACTGACCAAGCGGTGGTCTCCATCCATGTCCTTGACGAGCGAATAGAGCGCGACGCGGTAGACGCTCAGGTGTCATGCGTAGGACGTAAAGGAGCCATCTTAACTGGCGCAACCAAACCAGTTGGTTGAAGGGAATACTCGCATTCCACAAGGTGCCACGTCGAATGTCATTACTATTAACTTGATGTTGCCACCCATCGCACTGATGCTGGACCTTACCGTGGTGCGATGGTTTGCGTGCCTCAGTGTTCCATTGAGCTATACTGGGTGGTGCATTTTTGCACATTCAGAGCCACTCATACCGGATTGGGCAATGGTTAGAGGCCAGAGAAACTCAGCTTCCTGGTCCTCCAGGTTGGGGGTTGGAATGAGGGTGACTTCTTATTCCTTAAAACAGACTGCTTGTAACCCAATGCCAAACCCGCTGCCTTGCGGACAGGTTTTTGAACCAAAGACTTTAGTTGAGGATCCTAATCGTTCTCCTGTCTAGGTCTGGGCAACCTGACAGTATCCTGCGCAGGCAATACTATGAATCTCACTTCAGACAAATTTCTGGTGCTCTGGCCACCGCAGAGGATAATCAACAGTGCCCTATCTGCCGCATCGGGCAGGGTGGATAGGGGTTTGGATGCTACTGCTCAAGCCTTCCCGTCTTCTTATTCCCCTCTCAAGCTTTTTCACCCTTATCGTCCAGTTCCAGCTTCACTTTTATCCCCCTGTTTTCAACCCCCCAATTCTTGGCCCTCCCCCATCTTGCCTCAATAGTCGCTTGTCTTTTAGTTTCAACTCACATGTGAACGCGGAGCGTCATTCCTGCCCTGTCAACAGGCCCACGTCCAAGCAAGCGCCCAATTCCAGTTCATTGGCTTCCATTTGGAGCCCTCGATCCTGCTTCATAATGGCATGCCTTAGTGTTCGCACATTGCTTCTGATCGGTCAACAGGCAGCACTTGCTCGAACATAAGAGGCCCTCTCAATCGATATCTGCTGCTTATCGTAGACCAGCCTGCAAGACTCGAGTTTTGTGCTCACTCTACGATCCCTTTCAGGTGACACTAGCAGCACTTTCTAGTTGCGCCAGTCCGGTGACGATGCAGCTTCGAGCACCGGTTAAGCCGGTGTTGGTATTGCCCTGAGTCCCCGGGCTGAAGCTACTCTAATTGATTGGATTCCAATCAGTAGCCGGATGTGTGCGGTCCGATTGGCTGGCTCGTTCAAAGCTTCGAATGCACGTGGGACGAACAGGTGTTTATTCGTTATCGCTGCCTATGCACCGACAAAGTGTAGCAATGGCTCGGTAACAGACGACTTCTACGGCCAACTGAACGAGCTCCTTAGCCACAGAAGAAGCTCGGACACTGTAATGCTGGCTGGGGATTTGAACGCTCAAGTTAAAAAGTTATCCACAGCTAAGCTGCATCTGGGCGGCCAACATGGTATAGGCTCCCGTAATGATAACGGGGAGCGGTTACTTCATTTGTGTGGAGATGCTCGCTTACTTCTCGTGAGCAATAATTTCAGACACAGCACCCGCCGGAGGGTGACTTGGCGCCTACCAGCGTCGAATCAGCTATGGACGCAAAGCAATCACATTGCGATGAGTTACCGATGGAGAGGCTGCGTCCAATACTGTTGCGCGAGTTGGAGCACAGGTGTGGACACTGACCATGCACCTGTAGGTGCTGACGTTAGGATGCCTTTTGCCGGACGCCCACGACGACTTTGTGAGCGCATTGACACCAGCCAACTGGCGAAGCCATCTTTTCTGAAGGCCTATCAAATTACGCTGTCATCCGAGTTGCATAAACGCTCACTGGATGCAATTGAAGGTCACTGGTCTCATATTCACCAGACCTTACTAGCAGCAGGAAAATCCTCATGTGGTATGTCTAATCGCCAACATGGACATTGGGTCTCTTCACAGTCTCTGGAACTTATCAACGTTCGCCGGCATATTCCGGCTGGAAGCGAACACAATGAAACTCGCAAAGAGCTCCGGGCAAAACTCCGTGCTAGCCTGAAGAGAGACCGCGAATCCTGACGGTCTCATCGTGCAACGGAGATGGAAATGGCAGCTGCCCTTGGTAACCATCGTAAGTTATTCAGTCTGATACGGGAAACGGACAGCAGGAGACCTGGCTGGCTGGCCGAACAACCTCCTCGTGGTGCCAGCTGGGTGGTTGGGGTTTACCCCCTTCCAGCAAATAGTTCGGCGGCAGTGTTCCAGGACGTGGTGGGTTTTCGCCTGGCAAGCGTTCTCCCTATAAAAAGCCACAAAAGTCCGTTTAACAACACTGTGACGTGGCGGTTGTGACTCGCCACTAGCTAAAGTCACCCATCGCTTATCCGGACAATCGCCTCAAGTCCACAGATAGGAAGCCCCCATTTAGCACTGGCGACACCTTCAAACACATTCAAGCAAAACAACAGGGAAAATTTACTAATCCCATAAACGAAGCTAAAAGCGCCTACATGCAAACTTACATACATTCATATTTAAACATATGCAACAATCCCATTGTACATTAACTGATCACATTTTGTACTCATAACATGATCATGCCTGCGCAGGCGTGCCTCGCTTAGTCAAGAATACAAAATTTATTTATTTACTTATGCGTGACGAGATTGGACAGCCTATCCACAACTTATCAAAATGCTTAGAGCGTTAGGCTGAGCACTTTAAATGCAAGTTAATCGTTCGGAATGGTTAGATTTCTCGCGGGCCACTGATCGCCCCACTCCCTGGGCTGTCCCTTTGGATCCACCCTCTCGCTCAGAAGTCGAACGTGAGATCGGACTGTTGAAGTTAAACAAAGCAGCGGGACCAGGTGATCTTCCTCCAGACCTCTTCAAATTCGGGGGACCTGCTCTTATGGATGATTTACACGAGTTACTAGTCAAACTGTGGGAAAAGGAAACTGTCCTAAACCGAGTCAGTAGGTGGTAATTTGATACACAAACATTTTAGCGCCATGCCTCCGAACCGCCCACCAGCCGCCAGTGCACCGCCCAGGTGAATGTCCACATTACTGCACTTTGAACGTCGCGTCAGTACGTCGTTACGTTATTACCATAGAGCAATCAGTAACATGCGTCCCCTCGGCACCCTAGCTTCAGTGCCCTGCTTTCAAGATCTCCCAATTGAGTACCTCGCCCAACATCTCGCCGGCATGTCAATCACCGTACCCCGTCTGCTCAATCGTTGCGCCTTTCAGAGTTCACATAAGGTACCCTACTGCGATGTTTACCTTCGCAGTCCCATGACACTTGCCCGTGCTTCTGTGCTTCGTATCCGAACCCGTTGCAACACCACTGGTATTGAATTGGCACAACTACCCCCTGGCACCTCCTGTTCCTGGTGAGTCCGCAATGATAAATACGTCCGCTTTCCCATACCTATGTGAACGACCCACGGCCCTTTTTAGGGCCACCCTCTGTCCAATCCCCTTCTGGTGCCTCATTCCAAGCCCTTAGTGTCTACTCATCGGCTTGCATGCAATGCACCACTTGGCGGTTGGTTCAGTGGGTGAGCCCGTAATCGTCACCGACATCCGCTACCCTCGTATTATATTGCACCTTCCTGACCATATCACCTCGCTCTCCTGGCCGCGATGTACTAAGCGCCTTTATTGCAGTTGGTACATCATCATGTGTTTGTTACTATTCCCATCCACCGCTCCCCTTTTAGATAATTATCCAATGGACATTTATGTTGCCGCATACGCAGCCTAACTGCCCCCTTTGGGGAACATGAGTGTAACTTGCTTACGTAAGTTTACTTTCTATGAAGCGCACACGTATTTCTTTCCCATGTTCGTTCGAAACACCATTTACCATTCACCGTTCCTCAGTGCTTGCGCGTTGTGCGTCAAGAGCGTGGAAACCGCTCCCCATAATGTCGCGAATATTTGGAATAGGTACAGACGTCCGCGTTGCATTCCATGCCACATTTCAGAACTTATACAGCCGAAGGGATGTGAACAGTTCGCATTCAATGCTCCACACCATCAACCTCCGTGTCACACACGTATATATTGCATGCATATAATTTACAAACAAAACTCCGTCCCTGCTTCTTGAACTACCACTTTAGCCCAACTCAGTGGCTTACAGCTTAGGGATGATAACCTCCCATATCGCAGGTATATTTCCTTTGTCCATATTCATGGCGGATGCATGCAATATCTATGGGGCATACTTTGACAGTTGTCATTCCTACAACAAAGGTGTAGGACCTACATACGCCTCTCAGCAAAGCAAGTGGAAGCAATTGCGGCTGCTTACATGGTAGCGGTGTTTGTGCACCTGCCAAAACACTTACTTGGAAACAGCAAAACAACGTTCATGGAGCCGTTTAACATTACACTTACCCCTCATTACCGACCGTAATGATAACACACGTGTGCCGTCAGGTAGGGCTCAATAAACGCCGGGCCACAACGTCTGTGCAGCCAACTATATACCCTAACGTTGTACCTATGATGAAACACATAATATGGGACAAACGGAGGATAACCACGAATTTGTACTCAAGGCATGTTCACCAAATATTTGAACCTTACCTTGAGGTAATCCTGATGCCAGTGGCTTAGAACATACATGGTCTAAGTAAACACCGTTGATGGAGGCAGGTACGGTTACTAGCGTTATACTTGTTCCTCCATTGTACATACATACGCTTCAGCTAGTGACGCCTATATAGCTACCACTTATTTTGCGAACATGCGTCCCCTCTTATGCCATCTATAATACTTCTCCGTGCAATAGTCATGCGGGGCAGGTAACAAAGAAAGCACTCTTCAGTGCACACAACCATACCACACCTGCAACAATTACATACGCTTACTACGAATGGCAAGCATTCCTTCGCACCCAATTCCGTGGATGGGTCCGTAATCCTACACCACATTCCCTACGCCTCTAGTACACCTCCGGTTCTGAAGCATAGCCATTCTATGACGTGAACCAAACTCGACATTCATTTCCAAGCGTTGTCCCTTTGCTAGCTCTGAGAATTCGAACATGCCCTACTCTAACTACAGCAGCGCCATTTCGTTGTATTGCCTGTTCTCACTGCTAAACTACTGTCCCAGTGACGCATCCGTCTCCATCTGCTGTACACCTTCTTCCTCATGCGCAAAGCTTCCTATGCCATTGAATTCAGCAATCGATTTCATTATTCCGTATTCCTCAAGTGTGTCAACGTGACCACATTTAGTTTCACATACCATGCATGCGTACTTACCTGCTCATTAACATTTAGTAACGTTCAGTGCTTGTTGCTTACAGGAACTCAGTATGCAAGCCTACGTCGCAGTTCACAGGTACAGGTAGCATCATTCATGTCTATAGCCTGTTCTTGTGCTGCATGAGGACTCCCAGCGCTGACATTCCACGGAAGATTATGGCCTCCACACATACGAAACACACCCAGTTACCGATCGAGGAACGCGTTACCACATTTCCCTAAGTAAGTCATAATTGAAAACATACATTTGCACTCCATTAATAAAATAGGTTTAAATAGATATACATGTGTTGTCATGCATTCATATATCCATATATAAATATTTATATTTATATATAAATATACGTGTATATGGATATCATTTTTTCACATTTTTCTGGGGAAATACACTTATCCTCATAATATATTGCACCATTTTCCCTCATTTCCATTATCATAATAGGTATGATATAAATACTTGAAAAATTATCCCTACCATTCGGACCACATACATATATCCATACTACCTGGGGTATATGGATTTCAGTTCTCACTGCAATGTAAATTTACTTCACAAATGCTACCGCTTATACATTATATATCAAGCTATCTTTATACATCATTCCACTTGCACCACCTTTCCTTTATCCCCAGGATGTATGGCCCGCACATTATTACTTCCAAGTTAATTCAACGTCAATAATTAGCTCATACTTATACACCGTACACAACTGTGCACTGCTTATTCGGTTAATATAACCCTCTTCACATTCTTAGCACGCAATTTATGCAGAATATTATTTCGTCATCTTTAGTTCTCATACGGAATTTACAACTTCATCCATTTCATTGCATACTTCACAATATCATGCCTTCACCATCTCCGTCCCAGTTTACATTCTAAAACCCCACCATTAACGTTCAATATTTCTGCCTGCTTTCATTTAGTGCACGTTGCTGATTCCCTGATTTCTCCGTTGCAGAAAATGAGATTTCATAAGAATTCATCACCAACGAACAATTACAACACATCATGCAAGGTAAGCCTTGCTGATACATTCTACACATTATTTCAGCAGCTTTTAATTCATTGTATACTTGAAATACGTTTACGTCTATTAGACGACTAAAATATTTCAACGTTCAAGACACAATTGAAACAACAGTATTTCGCTGTACTTCATCACTTCGGATTTGCAGGGCACGTGTTACCATGGATACCGTAAACTACTACACCACCAAAGTTAGATTACTTCACCTCCTTAAAATATAATAAGTGCATTCCATTTGATTATTGAAACCTTATTAATCATTTATTAACGCAAGCCATTGCTTTCTTCATGCTTGCTGTTCCATTTCACCTTGGCCCGTAACGAAAATTCCGCTCTTGGTTAGAGCCCAGCTACCCTTCATCAGTACACCGCAATGATAGAGATCCCGCAGGAGAATGAATTGCACTTCCGCTACCACTACTAGTCAATAGTTGACAGTTATTGGCATTTAGAGGTAGATCCAATTGACTTGACCAATAGTCTGTAGTGTACCGGAAAACAAGCTCTTACAGTATTTTGTAATATTGGATTTTAGGGCTGTTTTAACCTTCGGAACGTCCACTAGTTTTACTGCCTGCACATCCGTTGACACAAAACCATTTTAGTGAGTACCCCACTGCACGTTTCTCGCTCTGTCTGATTCGATTCCTATTCTTGTAGCCTGCACAATATACGTTGGGTTCAGTCGCCTTCGACTTCTATACTGTCGTATTTGACAAGTATTACATGTCATTGCTTACCGACTAGTATCCCAGGCTCCGCCCAACGATTGGTGACCCAGTGTCAGGAACACGCCGCCAGCCATTTTGCATTTTCATTCTGGTGAGCTCGTTCCAGTGGTTTTGTCATTCATTACTTATGATCATATTGTTTTCCCAACTACCATATTTTTTATCTGCTCTTTACATTGGAGTAGCTATAGGATAAGCCGTCTCCCTGCGCGGTTAACGCCGTTCAGCCTGTCATGGTCAATTATGTTGCCTTAGCCCCTCCCCCTTTTTGGGAGGATGATCCATTATTAAGGTTCTTGCACCTAGAATCCGTATCTTATACTCGTAAGATTTCTTCTGATTTCGCCATGTATAATCTGCTAATATCTTGCCTTCCTCAGAGTATATCCTCGTAGGTGAGAGACATCATACTGTGCCCCCCTCTAGTAATGAAATACGAGACACTTAAACAGGCTATTATTCAGCGAATCACGCCTTCTGACCAGGTCCGTCTGCAGCAACTGTTCAGTGATCTGCAGCTAGGAGACAGGATGCCCTCAGCATGTTGCGCGAAATGCAACTGCTCATCGGCACGTCCAACATGGACGTAGGGATTCTCCGCGAGCTATGGATGCAACCCCTTCATGAAAGCACACAGGCTATACTTGCAGTATCAAGTAACGCCCATCACAGCAATTGCAGATCTAGCAGACCGCGTCATCGAACGGCACCAGCCAGAGACTGAAACCAAAGCGCCTAAGCAGCTTTGCGCTGGCGCAACCACAACGACAGGCGCGACTAGCCTGCCGTCGGCAACAGCCCAATTATCACTGCAGATAGCGTCGCTTCAGCGCCAGATCGAGGAACTCACTTTAAATCGTAAGCACCGCAACCACTCCGGATCAGCGCCCCGTCGCACAAAACCTGATTCCATAGGTTGCTGTTTTTACCACTCGCGTTTCGGTACTAAAGCCCGTAAGTGCCTGCAGCCGTGTAGCTGCTCCGCTGTAGATGATCCGCCAAGCCGGGCTGTACTGTCCACGAACGTCGGTAAAGCCCAAAGTCGTCTCATCTACATTAGGGATTATGACTCCGATATCCAGTTCTTAGTTGCTACCGGGGCGGAAGTCAGCGTCATTCCCCCTATGCCAGGTGAGTCTACCACTTCTCTGTCGACAAGCCTCAGTGCCGTGAATGGCACGCCAATAGCCACTTATGATCATCGATCACTTACCCTGGCCCTAGGTCGTCGGCGCACTTTCCCCTGGGTATTCACTGCCCCCTTTGCCATCATCGGCATTGACTTTCTCAGGCATTTCGACCACTTGGTCGATGCGAAACGCCAGATGATAATCGACGCTGCAACAAAACGCAGTGTACGTGGCATCACCGCCGATGTCACATCTATATCCCCGGTCTATGCGTTTCCCCATACATCGCCAGACTACGCTAATCTCTTTTCCCAGTGTTCAAAGCTCGTTCAGCCAATGAACGCAGCTTTGCCCGTGGCAGCTCAAGTCACGCACCACATACGGACGAATGGCCCACCTGTGTCATGCCGTCCACGCCGACTACCGCCCGAGAAACCAAAGGTAGCTAGGGCGGAGTTTGAGCACATGCTCGAACTTGGAATAATCCGCCCTTCCGACAGCCCTTGATCCTCGCCCCTGCAGATGGTCCCCAAGAAACCTGGTGACGGGCGCCCTTACGGTGATTACCGCGCACTCAATCGCCTAACCGTCCCAGATAGGTATCCCATCCCACACATGAAGGACCCTACCGCATGCCTCACAGATAAGACCATCTTCAGCAAGATCGATCTGGTTCGCGCCTATCACCAGATACCTGTGGAAGACAATGCCCGGGCGCTAGAGTTGAAGATCGGACTGCGCGTACTTTCTTCCAATGTGCGCAGCCTCAGAAACAAACTAGACGAAGTGCAGCTGTTTGCCTCCATGAATCGGCCGGATCTTATAGCTTTCACCGAAACCTGGTTGTCCTCGGATATCCTGGACTGGGAGGTGCAGATCCCTGGATACCACCCTTACAGGGCAGACCGTCATGGAGGAAGACCTGGGGCGGTGTGATACTCTATTGGAAGACGGACTTCAAAGCTCATCTGGTTTAAGCTACCTGTGGCAGCGATGGCGACTTCGAAACTCTCTGGTGCCGTGTTCATGACGGATGCAGATCTCTCGTGGTCGGTGTTGTCTATAGGGCCCCATTGGGTTCCGGAACTTGCCTGCTGGACGCGATCAAAATGCATGGTGGAGGCAAGGACTGCTTGTTACTGGGTGACTTCAATGCACCGAGTATCGACTGGGACCAACTGCATTGTGTTCCCTCTTCAAACGCTTTTGATTGCGCTCTTTTAGGGACGGTTATCGAATGTAACTTGTTCCAACATGTCACAACACCTACTGGTATAATTGCAGGACAAACACCCCATATTCTTGCTCTTGTACTCTCACCGGCACAATCAGATGTCACCGGCCTAGCCGTTCTTCAGCCCATTGGTAAAAGCGATCACTGTGTGGTTGCATTCCTCTGGACGCGACGACTTACTTTCCACAACCAAGGTCGCATCTGCAGAAGTTTCTGGCGGGTTGATCCCCAACGCCTACAAACGGCCGCCAGTACTGTGGACTGGAGTATACCTGAACCCCTGGATCTGGACAATGAATGGAACCTCTTGTATTCCAAAATGATTTCGCTCACTGAGCAGGTCGTTCCTGTCTACAAATGGCCTGTTGCCAGAGGTCCTCCATGGATTGATCGACAACTGAGGGGCCTAATGAACAAAAGACGGAAACTGTGGGTCCGATTCAAGCTCACGCAATCCGAGTCTGACTATTAGGAATATAAAGTGTCCAGTAATATCTGCAACTTGAATAAACGAGAGAAACGGCAAAAGTACGAACTCGGTTTGGCTGTGCATTCCAAAACAACTCCCAAGGCACTCTTCTCTTACTTTAAGAGGAGTACCAGAGCGGGAAGTGGTATACCTGCTCTGTATTCCTTGACGCATGTGGGTTTACTTGATGATGACGCTGCAAAGCCAGTATCCTGGCCATGTAATATTCGTCTGTTTACTCGATGGAGACGCCGTTTTCCAGTGACAGCGGGGATCGTTTTTATGGTTCCAACAAACGGGAACAACGTTCCAACAGGCAAACCGAACAGTTCCCTAATACATAAGAAAGCTATATTTAATATTTTAGAATAGTTTACACAGTCATGCGGGGGGATCGCCAGGTCGCTACAAGCTAGGGTTGTACACCCGGCCTTATCGTCAGATGTGGGATTATGTTATCATGACGTAGCGGCTATTTCTTCTGGGCTAATACCTCGTGTTTATGCCACAGCGGCACCTGCGCGCATCCAGCAGCATTCGAGGACATTGGTACAAGCTTGGAGTACCAGATTTGGAGCGGGCCACCCACCATCTTTGCTTCGAGTGTAGGGTAGTGAATAGTTGGAACAACCTGTCTGCAGAGATAGTCGAAGCAAATGCAGTTTCGGAGACTAAGAAACTCTCGGACCCACACTTTGCTAAACTTGAGTTATCGGAAATACTCACCATCACAATAGGTAGATTTTCTTGCAAAATATAAGATGCAATTGCAATGCATTTCCCCGAAGCAGTATTGGTATAATGATGAGTAGAATGATAATGATAAACTGTTGATGATTATGACGATTATGTTGTTTTTGATAATGATGTTCAGCTTCAGCATTACCATACTCATTATCAATCTCAGCATCAGCACCACCATTATCATCATCATGTTGCAGTATCATCATCTTTAACTGCAGCATCATCCTCGTCAGCACCACCTTCTTTGACGGCTATGTGCACATCATTTCTATCATTCTCAACGTCATCAGCGTCACCACTATGGCACTATCATCATCATCACTAACATTATGGTCATCAACTTCACCAATATCATCACATTCGTCCTCAACTCTGACTTCGGCTTCATCACCTATACTCATTCATTATAATCAGTATCATTATCGATGTCGCCAGCTTCATCAGCATTATAATTATCATCATCGAAATCATCACTATCACCCTGTTTATCATTTCCTCATCATTATCCACTTCATCATTTTTATCAGCATCTTCCTCATTATTGTTATCACTTCCTCTTCATCATCACCTAGGCGTCAGCGCTGTCGTCGTATTCAACATGGTCATCGTCATCATCATCGCCGTCATTATCCTCATCATAGGCATCCTCATCATAATAATATGCATTATCATCATGGTCATCGTCATATTCATCAACCTCAGCATCGTCTGCGTCGTCCTTAACATCATTATCATAATCATCATAATCATCGACTTTGTCGTCATCGGCAATCTCATCACTGCGTCAACATCATCAACTTTTGCATCACAACCGCCATTATCTTCACCATTATCATCATCGTCATAGACGACGTCGTCTTCATTATCAATCAGCATCGTTATATATTAATCATTATCGATATCAACATCATCGTCATCATCACCATACTCATCATGACTATCATCCTCCTCATCCTCATCATCATCGTCGCATTCGTAATCATCCATAGCAACATCATCCCCATCATCTTGATCTTTAAACTCATGATAATCCTTATGTTTACCATCGTCTGCATCATCATACTCATCAGCATTACCACCTTCACCATTAATGATTACAAATTACTGGTTGTAAGCAGCAAGTAAAGCATTTTGTGTAGGTGCATCTACGTTCACCCCGGGGCAAAGATTCATTGTGCTGTGGTGCGCTCAATATATTTTATGTCATCAGGGTTCGTCTGGGCAATTCTAACATTCCGACACCGACTGTGTCTCGTACGTGCTCCGGCAGGTCGTTACATACATTCAGCACTCTGAGTTCTCAATACAGTTGGTGAGCGACCCGCGTCAAATACGGTACGAAAACCTTGTACCAGTGTTCTCTTGTGCTCCTTTGTGTGCGCAGATGAAACAGCGGCTTCAACATGGGCAACCGTTCAGGTGTGATATGCAGTGCGTCCTGATGAGGTGAACCCGCAGTTGACGATAAGCTACGGTGTACAGCCCTAGTTTCTTACGCCGGTCTTCTTACGGTACACCACTTAAGTTGAAAAGCATCATGGTGGCTACTTGTTGCACTCGCTCAATCTTTTCTACCTCCGCCGACGATAGGACAATACGGGGGAGAACCGGTAGGTACCATCATCATCAGCTTCATCATTTTCGTTGTCATCATCATCCTGCTTCATCATCCGCATAATTCTCATTTATCGTCATCAACCTCTTCATCATCAACATTCTCATTTTCGTAATTATCGACAGCATTTCTTATTATCGTCACCTAATCATCACCCTTATTCATTCATTTCTAGCACATCCATCTCCTTATTATAAGCCTAATTAACATAATCTTTCTTATCATATCCCTCAACCTCTTCACCATCATCAAGTATCATCATCTTTATCTTTAGCATCATCATCCTTATCAGCATCATCGTTATAATCACCAGTAGCACGCTCAACATCATCAAGCATTCACATCCTTGGCATCATAAACAGCATCAACCTACTTAACAATCACTCATCACAGCAGCTTCTCTATCACCTTCTCATCATCATAGTGGTCAGCACATGCCACAAAAAAAAAGGTGGGGTATATAATATAATTAAAAAAAAAATTTAATGGGATTTGTGGGGGGGGTGGGGGGGGGGTGAGGTTGGGGGGGGGGGGGGGGGGGGGGGGGGGGGGGGGGGGGGGGGGGGGGGGGTATATTTGGTTGTTTTGGGGGGGGGGGGTTTTTTTTTTTTTTTTTTGTTTTTTTTTTGTGTTTTTTGTTTTTTTTTGTTTTTTTTTTTTTGTTTTTTTTTTGTGTTTTTTGTTGGGGGGGGGGGGGGGGGGGGGTTGTTTTTGGTGGGGGGGGGGGGGGGGGGGGGGGGGGGGGGTATTGTAGTTGGTAGGGTGGGGTTGGGGAGGTGTTGTAGATAGAGATGAAGTTGTTTTTTTGTGTAAGATATGTGTAAGATGAGGGAGATGGAATGAAGTGAATGAAGGAATTTGGTGATGATTGGGTGTGATGTTTAGGAATGGGGAGTTTTTAGGTTGGGGAAATGAATTTGGATAGTGAATTTGGGAGAAGGAGTGATGTTATAGAATGAATTAAGTAGTTTAGGATTTGATTAGGTTATGTTTTTTTGTAGTTAAATGTGGAAGTGTGGGGTAAGTGATATGAATAGTTTTTGGATTATGGATGATAAGTGGGTTGGGTGTTGGGAGAAGTTGAAATGATATGTGTTGATAAGATATGGGAGTGGGGAAATTTTGGTGTAGGTGGAGTAGGGGAGTAGGTGAAGGTTTGAAGGGGGAAATAGTATTGAAAAAGTGGAGGAATTGTGGTAGAATTTGTTATGGTGGTGTAGTAGTGGGGTTTTAGTGTAGGAGGCGCTATTTGTGGAACTTTGGTGTTTCGGCTGTGTTTTCTGTTATCTGCCGGCAAAGCGGGCAGCCATTTTTAACGATAAAGAATAACGGCGTTATTCGTAGATCACCATTCAATTGTAAATAACTGGCAAACTACTGTACGTATTGCGTTGTTGTTACTTTTATCGTAATCAACGGTTAAAACTTGTCCCGAGCAGCTTATTTCGGCGCGACCGTACGCAATATTCTAGCCCTAGAAAAGGATTTTCCTTTTTCTGATATTTACTAGGTTGAAACTTGGCGCCGGAATATAATATTAGCGCAAGAAAGGTTTGGCTATATCTTTTGTTAATTTGTATTGTTCTTGTGATGCACGGCGCCTTAGTATGTCACTTAACCTATCCATTTTATATTCATCTACACTGCTTGAACTTATTTTTCACCTTTTCGTGATCCTTATGCGCCGTCACTCTTATATCTTCCATGTGTGCACCAATAATTGTGGCGACTGAGCGGGCCAAAAAAGTCCAATGAAATTAAAGTGACATTGTGGTGAATTGGATCCTGTATCAAAGAAATCCGGCACAACTACCTCTCTGCGCAACTTTCACAGCCAAAGAACATTGTGCAGAAAGCGCCCGAAGGAACCAGAAGCATTTTAAGATGGGCTTCTACGACCTCAACAACTGTACACCAAACAAGGCCAATGCAGTTGTAATTGCCAACTAGGAACATATACTCGTAGGTTACCTACTTCCATGCAAGAGCACAGCATTAATATAAAGATTGATCTGAACCCTTAAGGGTGCAGCCTCTAGCCAGTCTAGAAATATACATATTTATTTAGTTATTTATTTATAATCATCATAACCATTTCTTCATCATTCTCGTCATCAATAGCATCAGTAGCATTTTTATATACGATACAATCATCCTTGTCTTCCTGCTCGTCATACCCGCGCGTCATACGGCGCACGCTTTGAAATTTTGAAAAAGCTCTATCTTGAAGTTTCTACCTTCAAATTTGGCTTGGAAGCGTGATCTAAACTGACTGAGTGGGAAATCTTTACTCTGCTCCATCAAATATTGATCCAGGATATCTTGGATCTTCGGTAACCGCGTGAGTTTGTTCCAGGGGTTGATCTCTTTT
>OX104068.1:21412501-21712141 GCA_944474145.2 Dicrocoelium dendriticum | reverse complement strand
GTAGCGCTCCACCAGGTCTGGTGCTAACAAATACCTCCACATACCGTTGTAACATGCACAGCCCAGGGACTAAGATGCGCCCGTTCGGTCTCCTTGTACCTGGGTGTCATGTCAGTGCACTAGATTACCGCGGCCAGGCTTGTCCGCCCTGCCTCCTCACAGACAAAATGGACTTAGTGAGTGCTTTACGGGTGCGTACTGTGTTACTCCTGGGCTTACGGAGACGGACGTACCCCGAGCATCAAAAGCTGTTCTGGGGCTTCGTGATCTCCCGTACCCCATTCGACAGCAGCAGCTTAATCTGTTCTCCCTCGGGCTCGGCCGTTGTCCGGGTGATCTCAGCTACACTGGACGCATCCTCCGAAGGGAAATTCGGAGTGAGTTACAGAAATTCTTCCGGCCTTACAATGACTGTACCACACGAGGTAACACATGGAAACTGTTAAAGTAAAGAAGACAGAATTTGCATGGACGTCCCCCTATCCACTAGAGTGGTGAATGATTGGAACAGCCTACCGGAAGAAATTGCAAACGCTCCATGCGAGGAAAGTTTCAAGCGGCTGATAGACAAACATTCGCTGAGAATACTGGAATCTTGTGGCTGTCACTGCAATTGTGAGGAATCCTCTAGGAGCGTCGTAATGCAACGACACGCATCAAACCCAGCATGATACGGAATCGATGGGGCTGACAAGAGCTTTTCCTCCTGCTCTGTACAACTCAATGAACATAAACAAAAACTTGGTCAATATGTATCTGAGCTATTTACTCCCGCTACATTATCCACCCTACACGGTCACTCCTTGAAGCTGCACAAACCGCGCTTCATCGTGCTTCCGCACAGTGTTAACAGGGAATTCACCGGTAAAGGGTTTCAGGGACAACTTCACGCCCTTGCGTGGCAACACAAAACTTTCCATTTCCATGAGTAACTCACATCTTCGTACTTCAACCTCCTTTTCTCTACTTCTCTTCACGCATTGATATTATTTTCCTTTTTTAAAGTGCACTCCCTTTTTCCGTACTTTCCATTTCTCACCTCCTATCCTTCAATTACCTCACGTGACTGCTACAGCAGGCACTGAGAGGGCAGGAAACGTGGGCATTAACTTTTCGTCCAGTGTGCCATAGGGATGTTCCTCATTTAGATCCAAAAATACCTCAGCCTTGCATCAACCTCTAGCTCAAACATTCACCAAAAATAGAACACTCACGGGGTACTTCCATCGTTACAGTCACATCGGAACTGCACCCCCGGATTGTCCACAGTATTCCAGTGCCTGATGTCTTATAACCATCCATTCATGAAGTAAACCATATCCCCACATGAATCGCTTGATAATGATTGCAGCTGCATGGAACACTACACAAGAAGATATGCAGAGGAGTAAACCGTTAAAAACAAGTGAAATAACACACAACAGATAACCAATTCCCTACCTGCAGCGACTCTCTCACGTGATAAACCATGCCCGCTGATGAACAAAGAACATGGACTAATACAAACTATGGGACATTTAACCAGTGACAAAAACATGCTTTTAATAAATGCCTGGCAATTATGTTTCCTTACCCATTTACGTTCGAGAAATATGCCATGTAACATATTAAAAGGCGATTAAAAATAGAACATGAATGTATCATATACTTATATATCTTACATATATGCTAAATAATATTAATATAATATTAATATATAACATCCTAATATATATGTATTTTATATATCATAACAAAAATACAAATTATGATAAAAACCACGTACATCGAAATCTCCTAGACAGAAATTGGATCAATGGATTGCAAGGATGAACTATATCGCTAGGACTCCCCATTTCCCTCTAAATTACATTATAAAACTTTACTCATTATCACATGTTGCGTAACTATCCACTATACAATGCTGGTCAAAGTATTTACCCAAAACATTTCAAACTACGAATGATATCCTTTGTTGAAATCCCGTGCAATATATTTTGGCACGGTTGCAAACTACAGTTCATTTAACCCATGCTGTAAACAAACTCGTTGAATATGGAGTTTCAGTCCGCATTTCCCTAGCGGTTGCAGCATGAAACTTATTAACTTAGTAATATAGCACATCACACACCGCATTATAACACTTAACAAATTATTCATCTTGCTTTTCGCTAACACGCATAAAGGGCATCAAACAAAAGCCTATTTTTTATGTATACCTACATTATTCGTGCCGTCAACGTAAACATCACCACATAGTAATTCCCTCCGAACCATTTAAGAAGGTGTAATTCCTATAAAACATAACGCAGCTCCCATAGCTTCCATTTATCAGTGTTTCCTTTCGCTATATGTTCCATTTCAGATTACATCACCAATTACTCACTCAGCAACGGTTGCTGTCATGGCAACGAAGATTCCGTATTTCGTGACTCCATCATTCGATCTTCGATCGCTCATTGCAACACATACATGCTTTAAAGTGTAACATCATCCTAAGGCGTTATTGCTCATCTTTTCATACTTTCCTTCAATGTTCACACGCCAAAGCTTGTTCATACCATTCCTCTTATTTGCCAATATCGGATGTACCCTTGGACTGTTATTTTTTATTCATTGCATAGACCGTTGTGGAGCACGTTCCCCGCGGATTACAGCATACACGTTTCGTATTTACGCCCATTATTTGCCCCTACATAACCACTCATTAAAACCGAAGTTTATGCCATTCAAAAACACAAAATATTATTGGTTAAGTATTCTTTTTCATACCTTGTTCACACTATGCCCTAAGTGTTGTTTGCCTTTGCATCTCTTTGACAATTATGTACGCAAGTTCCGCGGCCAGCAACTTAATTTCGCTCGTCATACCGATTCAACATTCCTCCTGCCTAGCAGGTAGACAAGCAGCAAGAATCTTGTGCGTGATGTTCAAGTCTTAGAGCCCCTGGCTGTTACTGACCACTCGATGGTCATGGCGAGCTTAGACCTATCACGGCAGCTCGCTACTCCTCTTGTGCCAATCCACAGCTACCGCAAGGCTGATTTTAATGGCCCCACACGCGCCGCGAGCCTGATGGACTGGCCGCTGCTAGAAGAAGTATCAGTTGGGGCCAGTTGCTTTTTAATGAAAGGGTGAGTAAAGTCACTCTGCGCACGAGTTATGCACCTTAAATTTCGGGAAACCGAACCAGTCAAGCCACACTGGTTTGACAAGGAGTATTACAAACTAGCTCAATGGCGCCGCCGGCGGGGAATACATTCAAGCAACCTGGCTCTGCCGATGGTTACGAAGGGTACACGAAGCAACAAAACCTGCAACTCCTCTAAAACGAGCAAACGTCGATGATATAACATGCAGCTTGCAACCGCGGCGAACACAGATCCCAAGGGGATCCTTGCGAATGTGCACCAAAGCTTGGAGCCGACAGGCGATGGGCCTGTGTAGAAAAGCTCGTAAGTACAGCCCCTAGTTTCCAACACCGAACATTGGCAGCGCACGTTGCTTCCGTTTTTGCAGATAACAAGGCATCCGTACCAATTTTGACACATACCGCTTCTAGCGAGCTGGACGGCCAGGATTGCAGGGTTGAGGTTGTGCGCAAGTTGCTCGCCAGTCATGCCGGCGCTAAGCTTGCCGAGCGTGATGGGCTTTATCCGTTGGTCATCACTTTGTTATCTAGTTGTCGGTGAACGAGCTATGCAACAGGTGGCTGTCCGCCGGTCCATTGCCGAGCGACTGGAAATGCTCAGCTGTGATACCGATTCCGAAAGCATCAATCCAAGCAAGTGCACTTATACCTCTCGAGTTGCTCGACCTATGTTTTGACTAAGAGCCTAGAGGATTGAGTATCGTGGTCTACTGCATCATCTCGACATGAATCCTGACGCCCCGTCGCACGGTTCCGTGAAAGGTCGCTTACGCATCACAGGCCTGTTGCTCACGAAGAACGAATGATCGCAAGAACTAAAACGATGGAAGTCGGGTTGAGTCATTTACCTAATTTTATTGGGCTTTTAACCAGGTGAACCTTGAGTTCCTCCTTCGGAAGCCAAAGATGTGGGGCATTGGCAGTGCACTGCACCAGTGGATCAGTGACTTCCTTGTTGGTAAGATTTGGCAAGTGCAGGTGGACAAGTACCATACCGAGGCGTATCACTCAACAACTGGCGTCTCGCAGCGCACAGTATTTGGATACATCCCGATCCTTCTCCACATCAACGATTTGTTTTAACGTATCGTTTTACCTTGCGTATTGTTCGTAGGGGACCTTAAGGTATGGAGTGTAGGTTAGGCGCTCGACGATTGCCGGCTGCTTCTTCGTGACCATAACAGCCACTCCATGTGGCTAACAAAGGTCAGAATTCCGATCAATCCGGTCACGTCGGTATTCATGTGCCTGAGCTAGGGTGGTAATGCCAAAGTCTACAATCTGGCCAGCAAACCGCTACTCCAATCACCGTCCGTGAAAGAGCACGGCTACATTCACGCCGCGATTTGCAATTCATTGAAAGCGCTAACAGGCTTTACCAAACCGGACTGCGCATGCTCTGGGCGTGCAGAAGCTGCTTCTATACTTAGTCCAGAGACCGTTGCCACCCACCTCTTCTCATTTAGCAGCAGCTAGCTTACAGTGCACACGTCTGTTGTCCGCGCACCTGGGGCAAGTAGAAATGGATTCACTGACACAAATATGGCCACCAGGCCTATCCCCAATTGCCGAGGTGTGCATAAAGAAGACTGATACAAGTGCCTATGGTGTTATACCCTGTATTATCGTCAAATTCGGATTGACCTCATCCCAAAGTACCAAATATTACATCTGGATGAATACCCCAGGTTGAGCCCACTGCTTCCTTTAAGTAAAGTATGCAGCACAGGAGAATACTGCAAAAGCTTGTCATACAGGATTTGGAACGGATCGCTCACCAACCGTGTTTCAAGCGGAGAATGATGAAGGTTCGGAACGAACTGCCTGCAGACCTAGTAGAAGTAAAGCCAGTGTAGGAGTTCCAAGATCTCGACTTGCAATTTGCTGGGTTGAGATTTAGAGAATAATAACCTCCTCTTAGTGTCAGCTAAGTTGTTCGGGTTCGCCGCGTTTCAGCAAATAGTTTGGCGACACTGTTCCAAGACGTGGTGGGTTTTACCTGGTAAGCCCCCATGAAAGTCCACAAATATATAAATATAAATATAAATTTAGGTATATTTCTAGACAAGCGCTAGATGCTGTTCCTGCGTGGGATCAGATCAAATTGTACATAACATCCATGCTCATGCATGGAGAAGAAATATCGTTAACAACTGCTTTTGATCGTGTTTATCTTTCCGAACAGTAAAGCAGGGATAAATACAAACGTTTCGTAGGCCTCGACGTTTTTGAAGTTTGGGTTTCCGTAGCTTATGTACGAATTCTGCGCTTTTCACCGGCTGCCGCTGCCAAACCTTGAGGTGCCTGATTCCATTGGTAAACTATCAATCTAGTATGCCAATGGATTGTGTTATTTTCGATGGAAAATGCACCACTAGAGAAAATTTGATCCATTTTCTTTGGTCACATCACCGCATTTCGAGCATCCATTAGTAGCGGGCGGATGGAAAAGAATAAGCAAGCCAAAATTAGATCGTAAAAGTGGAGGGTGGAAACAAGGGAAATAACAGTAGTGGCTAACAATTTAGCCTTTCTTAGAAAAGTGCGACTGAAAGGCCGGCCCACTTAACTAGAAAATGCACTAATATTGGAAAATGGAGCCAAAATATAGCCCAGAAACAACCTACCAGAACCGCCAACCTGGCGTGAATTTCAAAGTATAAATCTCCAAACTAGCAGAATCAACGCCGTTTTGGAGCCGAAATGTTAACTAAAACGGGACAACAATAAGCGGTCTAGGACAAACCCTGGGCGCTGGTTACGACAAAGGTAAAATAATTAAGCTAGGTCCAGTGGTTATGGAGATATTTGCATTTTTAGCGGTCGGCTGCGGATAGCGCCATTTTCAAGCCTTCGCTAAATTCACGTTCTGCTTTGGAAGCAGATACAGAAAAAAGACAGAAAGAATACAAAAAACGGCTAGGCGTAATAAGTTCCGAATATGGAGTAGTAATTGGGAATGCCTAAGATAACGTGTAATTCGCTGCAGTAGCGAAGTATGACGCAGAGAGCCGAAAAGCATACTTTCTCAGTAAACGTAGTAAAAGTTGGGAAAACAGACGGAAAAGTTTTAAGGAAATACTAGGTAGGCTGTAAGGATTATTATATAGGTATAACAGCACAGGATATGGTGTAGCTAGCCCACAGCCAGAATGCGACCATGTGCGATTTTCAGAGTATATTGGGCCGCAGAATCCATTATGAATGTGGAATTCAACGTTTTTAATGCTCCGATGTGGATGCGAAAATTATACCAAAGCCGCATGAGCTGAGTCCATATGGATAAGACAAGGGAACATAAAACTCATTTGCCCCGTCTGAACTAGGATAACGCAAGCATTTCCTACAGAAATATTACCAGTTTCGACTCTTTGAAACTATTTTATACGTCATTATGGTTGTATCACTGGCACTAATGAGCCAGGGTGGTCTTCCAGTGATAATAAAAAAAACTAATGTGAGAAAATTCACAAAATGTGTCCAGGTGAGAAACACCTTGGGTTCCGCTTTGGTTAGACACGAATACCACTTCTTTTGGGGGTTGCGCCATCTCAAGCATGACCGATTAGTGGGCCACAGGTGCTAAAGCACACAACTGCGCATTAAGTTGCTAGTTTAGAGCTCTATTTCTCTTAGCTGAGAGTCGGATGCAAGTGCCTGTGGTGTTGGACCAGAATAACGCAATCGTTCCCTGTAGAAACATCATCAGTTTCAGCGCTTTGAGGTTATGTTATATATCTTAATGGATGTGCCACCAATGCTAATGAGCTAGAGATGTCTTCTATTGATAATAGAGAAATAGGTGTCCAAAAAATTAGCGAAATGCATTCAGGTGGGAAATACCACGAATGCCGCTTTGGTTAGGCATGATCACCTCATCTTATAGAGGTTGCACTTTCCCATTTGTGACGGATTATTGGGCCTCGTGTTAAAACACACCATTTCTACATCGCGTTGCTATTTTGAGCCCTAACTCTCTTGGTGGGGAGTCCGATGCAAGTGCAAGTGATATTCACCAGTGTAAGGTAATAGAAAACTGGGAGATCACAACAGCTATTAACTTGGAGGTTTCCTGGAGGGAAGCTTCCACATTGTCAGGCAACGTGAATGAACAATAATATAACGCAAGCAGAGAAGATAACGGAAAACAAGTGGGAGCTGGTTGTTCACCCACCATTACGCATTACGTATGGTAGGCTTTGGAGCCAGGTAAAGGTTAAAATTACGTACCAACGGCCAAGGAAAGAAGAAGTGGTGGTCAAAATATCTGGGTGTCTAGCTTTCCAGGTGACAGGGGCTTTTTGCCAGAGAAAGGGAATCCGGAAAAATTGTTGTGCAAGCATTAACTACACTAATGTGGCGGTTGTGACTCGCCACCAACTAAACACACCCGTTTCTTATCCAGGCAACCGCTCCAATTCCACAGACATCAAGCATCCGTTTAGCACTGGCAACACGTTCATGCACGATTAAAAGGACAGGAAAGCAGTTATAAACCTCACACTCACAGTTAAACACGCCTACGTGCACACGTGCATGCCTTTATATATCATCATACTTGACAATCCTATTGTTCCATTGTACAGTAAACGATCACACATGGTACTGCTACCATGCGCAAGTCACTGTGAGCGTGCCTTGCGCAGTCGAGATTAAAAATTTTATTTATTTATTTATAATATTCCACAGATTTGCTGAAGTGCTATTAAATGCAGTTGCATAGAGGCAACCCTACGCGCTGCATTTGCTTAGCATATATATATATATATATATATATATATATATATATAATTCAAGCATAACGAGAATTGGCCTACAGCAACTCGTGTATAAAAATACCTTGACTGACTTGTAAAACATACATATGTATGGGTAGTTTTCATTCATTTTCAAGTGCGTCTACATAATAACAGTCTGCAACGTTAAACCAAAGTTCCCACTTTGCGCTTAGTTATGTGCTACCTGGCAATCGTTATCGGAACCACGGTAAACCCACGCTCAGTGGTTTGGATCCAGCGAAAAGCAATGCAATTACTGCAACCGATTAGGAAGAAAGTTTATCATCGGCCCAGGGACTCACTGACCATGCTAGCGGATCCCAAGGATGAAACGACCTTTGAGTCACTGTATTCTGGTTGGCAAAGTCCGGGTATAAAGAAGCACCTATGTTAAAGGCAGTTCCAACCGAGAACACTTTGGTAGCACCAGGTGTTCGGGAGGACCGGCTAGATTCCAAGACGCGATGTACTATCCGGCAGTCCTTCAAGACTATGTTATTTGCCGCTGTTGACCTACTGAAAGCGCGCTGCAGAGTTGAGCTCGAAGTATGACTAGCGATTGCTGGTTCGGAACAAAGTAGTGAACTGACGTGAAGAGATTGCCATTCTAATCATGTGTATCGACGTCGGTATGCATGTGAACAGTGTGATAACACGTGCAAATAGAAAGATTCTTTGAAAAGATAATGCAAATTTATGCATCCAGCGGTTGTTAGGCGTAGTCGCAGGTCTCGGTGAAAAATTGCCAGAAATCAAAAGCTAGATTATGCACTCATTTATTTATCTACCTCTGGACTGGAACAAACTTCAGTGACCTAGGAACGCACTGTAGTAACTGCCATAGAACGCAGTCGCTAGGACATTACTATAGCCGCACTTAACAAAACTCAATTTCCCAACAAGGTAAGTTGCACGAGGAATTTGCTGGCCACGTCTGCCGGTTGGGAAACAGCTACACCACAAAGTGAAGGGAACGTCCGTATTGTAAGCTTTGACAGCCTATGGCCTACCTGCTGGAATTGCCGACTGGAATCAGCACTTGCTTGATGCAGGCAAGCCTACGACGGAGGAGGTAACTGTTAAGTTTATCATCTCGTGTAGTTTTAATGTGTTATTCTGATGACACAAAGGGTCAGTTTTGCCCTATTGACCGTGATACTTTCCCTACCTAGCAGCGACCGGCTAGTGTACACGTTAAAGGCATGCGGCACATATGATACCACACGTCATGGGCTATGCAAATGCTTGTGGTGACTGCGTTACCATAGACTGAGGATACCAACCAAGATTAGTTCCAACGAAAGGTGAGTTATTGTGGCGAGTATCAGTAGCATCTTCTGTGCTTATGGACGCTTTTAAATTAGCAAAACAATTTAGTAGTACGTACTGGAAAGAACTTATGCTGTCGAACAGTTATCATAACCACCACTCGTGTTTTGAGCCTAAAGCATCTTCTCAGTTATCTAGACGAGATTCCTTTTCGATCGACTTGTGTTCGACGCATATTTGATTGCAAATAACTGTTTATCTCCCTTTTGGTACACCTCGTGTAAAATCAAGTATGTACATTGCATTCTTATTTGTATTACCCACGCCGTAGTTTTTACAGCATGCTAGAGGTGCTGCTGTCTAAACGAACCTACGGAATGGTCATGCTCACTTTGAACGACTATGACATCCTACGCTAATGTGCCATACATGTAGTGGGCGTTGAGCATGTACCGTGTAGAGCACAATAGTAATTGGTAACACTAGGCACTATTAATGAACGACAGTCCACCACTACAGATGGCATGCCTTTACCGAGCGCGGACTTATAAAACTGCCGGTAAAAGTATGCTACATAACAAGTAAATCACTTTTTAGATGACTATGCTAAATCAAAAACCTGGAGGCAGCCTAGTTCGAATCCTCTGTGTCACCGTCCAGCGAAGCCACTTGTTTCATGAAGCGAAGCAAGCAGCTTAAAATGTAGACACATCTGTCTTTATTTTACTTTCAGCAATCTCGTCCGTTTCCGTGAGTGACAAACTTCGATAAAGTAGTCCCGTCTAATTGTTTCGCACAGGTGGCACAGCATACTTTTTCTCCACCACCAAAGTTGTAATTGGACTAAGTGCCACCGCTGGAAGACAAAATGATATGGAGTGTACATATGTGAGGAGGTTTAGATAAAAGGCCTAGTGGCAGATTGCCTAATTCTTGGCTGTACCTCTCAGCTATCCACTACCGTCGCTGGATTGTCTGACAGACGCTTACACTATAACAAGTTTTCTCGTAAGTTGCGATTGGCAAAGCATTATTAAGTCACAGTAGTCAACCAAGAGCATCTGCTGCGTGAATTGTGCGCATGTGCGAGCATTCGAATGCATGGGCGTGGAACGTAGAGAAGGTGGCTAGCGCACTACCAATGAGAGGATTACAGCGCACAGTCATGTACCTCTTTCGATGGAATACGTAGAAAAGCACATGACACCTAACCTGTGTTTTGAAAACAGCGCGGACAAACAGAAAATGTCATCAGCAGTGCGGCATCAAACTGCGCCGAAACTTCTCTGCCACGCGACCATCACTGATTGCACATAGGCGGAATATACCGTGCGGATTTCGGCTTCTACGCAATTTCGAAACAGTGACCTAAAATTGAAAGAGGTGTACAATCTATCCGGCCACTGGCTAAAGAAAAATTGGCTGATGAGCCACACATTAAAGCCTTAATACTCAGATTGCTTACTTCAGATACCTTTGTCGAAAGCCCCTGTGCGACTTTGTGTGCAACATACCACTGACACAAATGACAAACACACTGGTGTCAGTTGAACTGGCTAGAGCCCAAGGAGCAGTGCATTGTGCATAGACCGTTGACCTGCGCCCTTGTCGATAGCTGCGTAACTGCATAAATTACCATGCGTTACAGATACGTTGGAGGCACGGAGTCAGATCACTGCTAAGGTTGGACGGCAGATACATCAAAACAAAAAGAGTAAAACCCACTACACACGGTCACCAGCAATACCTGGGCCAAGTACTGAAACGCTGAAAGGTAAGTGCCTTATTACACACCACTTTGTTAACGATTTTGTGCTTTTGTAGATACAGTGACATTTGTGTGTGTCGTTTAAGGAAATAAAACGCAGGTTCATCCGTCACTCGAGTAGAACTATTGTTCATATCCAAACAAGCTTTCGCACAAGCCAACCGGTCACTGGTGCGTCTTGGCCATTGAAACATATAACCTAACACTGTTGATCCACTAGCTGGCTTGGAACTAATTTGCGAGTTCGCTGCAGTAATACTAACGTCCTTTCGATGATCTAAGGTTCTATCCACTTATTGAGAGTAACCCAGGATAAAATACCGGCGACGGAAATAAAGGCGGCAAATATGGCAATACTGGCAACGTAACTTCGTGCGATGCTCACGCAACAGTCATTACAGTTCAAAGTCGCCCAGCTCAGTATACCGGATGTGCTGACAAGTGACCTGTATCTAACTTCCAAGGACAAGGCACTGCAAGAAGAACAAATAAAGGTGGAGTCAATTGTTTCCGCAGTCCAAGACAACACACTGCAGAAATAGGTAGGGGAAAAGCAACCTTACTTTGAATTGGAGCAGGATTTAGTATGGTGGAACAGAGAGCAACATGGTGGATGCAAAGTCGCTCAGATCACATCAGCATGAATACAAGAAGCTACCCAAATGGTGTTGAAATTGCAAGGCATGACGATAGCGACACAATGCACATTTTGCCGACGTTGGTTTGATCAATGTCAACGTTACGATCACAAAGATGGTTTATGCAAGTTGCATAACCGAACCAGAAATGGAAACAGGCGCAGTTGATTTGCGTAACCCTACCAAAGAAGGCAACACTTAGCAGCGTTGCATTCTACCAAGCCAAAGCGAACTCGCGCAGGCGGTATTTTGCAGTGAATACTAACGGCTATCCGGTAACAATCAAAGTGTATACTGGGTTCCGTACCGCAATCATTTCAGTATATTGGGGAAGCAATGTGGTGCTTTCTAATCTTACCCATACAACAACCTGCCCTCAGCGCATCGTAATAACCCTTGGATTGATAAGTGAGCTACACCCATTGGTAAAGTATAATGCTCGTTCATCTTGGATAGTTTGTTAGCTCACTACTCAGCCCGAACTAAGTATTCTCCGTATTTAGTGGTTTGATACTTCCAAACATTGTAGTAATCCTTTGGACAAACGCGTAAATTGACACTGGAGATAAACGTTTCTCCCGGGTGTGCTGGTTCCGTAAACGACTTCAATCTCTCATCCTATCATCGACGCATGCATAGTTAGCCAAACTTTGGTCCACTTTTACACTAAACCGAACCAGTGGGTCTCCTCGCATCACCAAAACAGGCTATTCTCGTCCAACCCCTCACGGATCATGGGATCATTCGGACCAAAGTGCTGGCCGGAGGTTACCTCAAATTTGCCAATATCGATGACGAAATCGAGCAGTTGTGTAACCGGTGTGCACTGGCGTTGGCGTACAGAGCCACCTACCTAATAGGTCGAAAGCGGAACGTAGCGCCGTCAAATAAACTACCTGCAACCGCGCCAAAAGCGACCAATACCGGTAAGGCCTTAATGCAAACCTAGGTTGCTAGGTACGACTTGAGGAGTTTTTGATGCCGAAACCAACACGTAGATTTGAAACAAATCGCGCATGCAGCCAAAGACGTTAGTTGCAATCCGGAAATGCTTCTTAGACGGCCAGTATGGGATCACAGCTTACCCGAGCAATTCTTATGGACCCAAAGAGAGGAGACTGCAGAAAGACGTGCTAAGCGAAGCAGGAAAGGTTGTGTACGGAAGTTCAACTACACGGCGCATCAGTCCCTCTATCCCAACTATTGAGCACATCTAAACAAACAGTCTCAGGACCATCTGTCACCGGTGAGCTATGGCCATTAAACCATATAACCTAACACTGCTGACACAACAGCTTGCTTTGGCTTACCATGCGTACGCGCTGTACCAATATTACTGGTCCTGTCTAAGATCAAGCTTGTTACCCATTTACTAAGCTTAGCAGGTTATAACAATATTGGTAATACAAGTGTTAGAATCCGCAGATAGCTTGCTCGAAAATTCAGTAGAATGGATGCTGGAATACAGCTAAATATTTTCGGAAAACAAGAAATTTGTGTCCATGAAACAAATTTCGTACGCCTGCTGGATATGGGCACAAAGTAATCTAGCTCGTTTAAGCGCAGCAAAATGGATGCAACTGGTATCCAGCAACCCTGGAATGCTGGGGAATTTAGACTTCATATTTGTGTAGACTCGATTAATCTCCGGTCGTACTTTGATCAGTCTATCAATCTAAACGAGGTAAAATGGCTGGATAGTTTCAATCGAATATGGTAGAGTGCTATGAGCTATTTGCACCCTCAAGCTTTGTGTCATCCGGTTTAACTGCGGGCGTCTATCAGGCGGTCATTCTGGCAGTGGTTGCGTATGACAATAACACGACTGGCTGATGGGTGTGGGAAACCAATGCAACGTCAGCTGTTACATGCAGGCGGCTTCCTATGCAACCGTATGAAAGTCCGCAGTAGAATACTTCGAAAGTTCCTGTACAATCACACATCATCGCCACTGCTGACGACAGCTTTCACTTCGGCTTTCTCCAAGTTTAGGTAGCTTAATACGTCAGTGGGGGCGAAGATGTGTAACGTGCATCTTTTGCTGTAAACGTCCACATACACAATTATTCACCGATTTTTTTGAGTTACTGCGTGTGTCAAGTTACCAGTCCATATTGGCGGGTTAACAATGTTCGGCCAACCGCGCTCATATCCCTACCCTCCGCAGTATCTCACGGAAAAGCTGCTGTAACATGCTTTTGGTCGAGGATATCGAAGGCCACGCTGTTCCCTGAGCACCTAAGCCTTAATATGCCGGTGCCTAAAGGATGGAAATATGTATATATGGGGGGTAAACATTCACACATTGCACTTCCTTTATCAAGTATTATTAGCTATTCACTGTAACATTCCTTCTCAAGACATATATACCACTTTTTCATTTCCAATGTACCATACTCGGGTGACTTTAATTCCATAGAATGCACGGGCTGCATCCACATACAGACACTTGGGACCACATAGTACGTTGGTTCTCACATCTTTTATTACATTGACACCTAGTACGGAGAACTTTTACGTGTTATAAGTGAAAGCGTTAGTAAGCATGTTGCAAACCAGCCAGCCGAGGACGCCGACATACATGATATGTACTTTTGGTTTTAATACACCTCTTTAAGTTTAATCAACACCGACCGCGTTGCGTAAGTAAGTGCCACCAAATTTGGCTTTTCTTACAGTTACACAGTCAACTAATCTCTTTCGGTGTGCATCCTGTTTATCACTGGCTGACAGCCAAACGTCTGAGAACAAGTCTTGTCTTTACCACATAAGAACGAGCAATACCAAATAGCTTTTTCAGAACACACAAAGTTTACACTAGAAAGCTGATGTCTGGAGTGCTTCTCAGAGGACGCCAAACGGTTTTGAAGTGAGATTATACTTCATTTCCTCCTACTGCCGGCCAGTATAATCAGATTAGCTGGTTAGGTAATAAGTACTGTGTTACGCAGCGTATGTCTGAGCTTCGCACATGCTAACTTTTTACACTACGTCAAGATTGTGAAGTGTAAACCATGTTTGCACCTTGCTTGCGCATATTCATCAATGTCACAACCGGCCTAGAGTTTGGTGTGTTGCTTCTATTGGTTCAATCTTTAGTAGTCTTTGTTTACAGGTGGAAAGCCTTACGGCCGAACAATGTTTTAGGATTTTGTGCACACAAAAATCATGCATCCCACACCTGCCTTAATGTATTTACAGATATAATGATGGCTGGCTAGCCGAACAACCTCCTCGTGGTGCCAGCTGGGTGGTTCGGGTTTAACCCGTTCCAGCAAATAGTTCGGCGGCAGTGTTCCAGGACGTGGTGGGTTTTCGCCTGGCAAGCGTTTTCCCTATAAAAAGCCACAAATGTCTGCTTATCAACACTGCGACGTGGCGGATGACTCGCCACAAAATAAAGTCACTGGCCCGTGGATATCCGGAAAGTGCTATCCAACCCAAGGACATCAATCGCTTATGCTCTCATTCCTGACAACAACAAACAGTCAAAAATGCTGCGGCACATTCAAAGACACAAGCTACATTCATACACAATTACATACGTATATACACCCATACACTTACATACACAGTTATGCCAAACATGTACTTTTGTACGTTATTGATCACACTGTTAGCTAAACATGATCATGCCTGTAAAGGTGTGTCTCGCATGGTCGAGAATAAAAGTTTATTTATTTATTTATTTATTTAAATTTATAGTTATCTATCCTGTTCAGCTAAATGCTTACCTAAAAGTTCAGCGCGTATAGTCCACTAACGCGACTTGTTTCGCTAGTTCTACATCCGTACAACAATCAGGGAACAAGAATAATGAGTTCACTTGTTATGTTTCAACGGATGGCAAAGTTAACCCCGCGACGGCGAGCAATTAGTTTGTAGTACTTAGTCATAGTATTGTGCATTTCGACAGAATCTAAATTTTCTCTATAAACACCCAGGTTTTTGCGATATCCGACGTCCCATTGGTGCTATCTCGGGCAGACTTAAACTAAATATACTCATTATGGACATCTAACGTTTGTAACGCACCCTGCAACCGATTAAGGTGTGCAACTTGTTTGCAATGACTAATTTGTCGTCTAAGAACGTACGCCATCTGGAGGAAATCATGGCCGTTGCAATTACTCAGCGCTGGAGATAAGATGTTCTATGCAACCTGCCCATGCAGACTTAGTTTGCAATTTCGCATCACTTCAACCGTCCGCTACTCTGTAACTTCATGTGTTGTCAAGTTTATGGGTGCACGCAGCAATTTTATGGGCCTATTGTTGGCTGCATTCCATTGGTACGTGTCCTACAAGTTACTGAACTTGGTTCGTGCAAGCAATTGTAATCCAGTTACCTGAAAACAGTTAGCAGCTACCACACAGCAGTTGCGATCCTTGAAGGTTCCATTCATGAAGCCATTGGCGCGAGCTGGTGTGGACCCAGTTACTAGACGAAAGTTCCATGAACAGTTCAATTATATGCGTTTATCTGACTTCACCTAGGACGTATATGGTGTTAATTCCTCTAGCCGCTTGCAATCTTGCAGAAACAAAGTCTGCTGAGGCGAGAGCTACAAGCTTAAGCATGGTGCATCAACTTAGGAAATTTATAAATAAATAGCTTATAAGTCACTACGTTATTCCCATCAGTGCGTGGCACGCCTGTGATGGCACGGTCATGAGCTGCGAAGTGACATGGGCGATAACTGTAAAAAATATTTAGCGTTAACCGGTAACATACTGGTTTTATGTGCAGGTGTGTATATAGGTGTAGGTATTAGTAGACATGACGAGTGAACGTACGAAATGTGACTGTATCCGTGAGCTTGTTTGCTGTGTTCGCTGTGCTTTAATTACCTTGTGTTTGCATAACGTGTATTTAATGCACAACTCGCATTTTGGGATGGCACAAAACTGTCATCATGTGAAACGTAATACGCTGTGGTCGGAACTATCGTATTTGAGCACTATTATCACCTAGGGGTCGCTGTAAAATTTTCGCTTACTTGACGTTTTTCTAAAGCAGGAAGGTGTCCACTTCGCCGACGAGTATATTTTCCAAAGAATCGCGCTTGTGCTCCCTGGTGGAGAAGCTACTGAAACTCGAACACACGTTTTGAAATCCTACGCAAAGCCGGCAACTCCCTAGGAATCGGTTTCCTGAAGTGCCGTGATATTATTAAGCTTATCTTTGCTGCGTACTAAAAGCGGGGGAGCCGCAGTTCCTCAAATCTGTCCTGTAGAACCTAAAAGGGAAATATTTCATTTCCACGTTCCAGCTGGAAACTTTCACACTTATCGTTCAGAATAATCATGCCAAGTTTGTTCACATGATATAGAACTAGGAAAAGTTACAAGTGGCTAATTTTGCAAGCAAGTTGATGCTCTCCACATTTGGTAAATTTTTAATAGCCCACGAGCAGTTTAACCTACTTATAATACATCGTTTTCTGCAAAATTACGGCAAACCATGCAATAGACTAAAAGTATTTTCTTTCCGAACGCAGCCATTACAAAGTAGTAAAATGGATTTTCTGAACAGCCTGCATTTAAAGAGTTAATAAGATTATTAAAATTTATACGTACGACGCACCATATTAAAAGTAAGCAGCTAACTTTACATGTATTTTGCACTAGCCGTGCAGCTCCAACTAACTGTTTTATTAAATAAATATTTTTTATACTTAGATGACACAGTGCAGTCTGAATTATTACGAGGTTAAAATTGTCATGTATTGTCCGTAAACCAGAAGGTGGACAATCGTTCCACCAGCTGTGGCGGCGAAATTGGTGAAAAATGACGAAACAAAGTCAAATGATTATAAGGGAGTTTGGAAAACTATAGGACACCGAATAATAATTAACTAACATTTAACTGGTATTTATTGATTAAAAGGCCCATTTTTCGCTCCCTATCTAAGTGAGCGAGCTATCGTTATTCACCAAATCTGCTGCCGTATGAATGGCATCTGCTTAATGTTCCCCGTGAAAACGGGTGCATAGATTTGGGGTGCTGATTACGGCTGCGGTAGCTCAATGTCAACAAGCCAGTGTATCGTGTGTGATAAACACTTTTACAAGCTGATGAAATTAACTAAGTAGACCATTGAAGCATACCACAACGTCTTCTTTATATTTCAGATTTGCTGCTGCAGGTCCTTCCTTGTGTACAATACGGGACCTTCTGGCCGATGCTGCCCGAAATCTAGTGTTGTGCTTCCAAAATGAATGGCATTGTTATACTTGCAGTAACTAAATAAATAAATATTTATTTTCGGTTATGCGAGGAGCGCCCATGGAGGCTTGATCAGGTAGGCGCAACTGTAGACATTTTGCAGCTATTGTAACAGCGGCAGTAGAAAATCGTTCAAAAGTTCATGCTTGGAAATGTAGATTTGGTGCAAATGTTAACTAAAGATTGGGCTGTCATGAGATCGGGACCAGTTTGTGAGCATATAGTCACTCCGCAATATATATATCAGTCATACACCAGCCAATAATAGAATAGCAGAATAGAGCAGAATAGACGAATAGAAGGGGATAATATAATAGTAGAATCCTGGATGATCGATAAGATAATTGAACAGCAGAAGAGAAAGTTGATGATATACTGAGTTCGTGGGTACGTAAGGTAAAGCCCAAGGGTGATATCGTGGCATGAATGGACAGTATATATGTGAAATCGCAGAGACGACAGTATAGGTAGACGTAGAAGTGCCAGTGTAACGAACTTATCAAAAATGGTGAAATGTGGCGCGTGTTGCACTGCCAGTGTGAAGTCACGGACTGTGACTTTATTCGGTGGCGAGGCACATCCGATAAGTAGGCATTCCCGCCAGCCTTAAATGCCCGAAGATTGGCTGTAAGTTACTGCACTGTTCGTGATAAAGCTATCCTTTTAGTTACTAGGATTACAACCGGGCCGATCAGGTGACGCGTCGTTCCATCGATGTTGCGTTTAAGATAACAGGTTACGCTATGACCTCGTACCAAGGATTTTAAGTAGAGAAACGCATGTGGTATTCGCCTACCGGTAGGCTCTCGCAGGTTCAAGCGAAGGTCTCTGCCTCACGGATTGCTTATACATCAGGCGCGAAATAAGAAAGTTCCTTACTGTTAGTACTAGGTAAAGCTGGAACGTAAAGAAGTGAAGTTTGTATGCAACCGACAAGCTAAGATGCGTGGAAAGGATGCTGTTCGAGTTGAGAAGCTGTTACAGGGGGAAGGAGTTTGCAATGATGTAAGATATTAAGGCACATGTACTTAGGTGTTCTTCTTTCCACGAAGCGCTACACCACTGTGTAAGTGCTTCTTCAATGGCATCTTAGTGGACGCCACTCATCAGCAGGGCAAAGGAAATTACGTTCAATTGCATGCCATGGTGGTTGGAAAGACAGGGTTCGCCCATGGGTTTGCTATGCCATGTTGCCTAACGAAATTTGTATCCGTTACCATGCTGCTGGAAGAGCATGACGGACCATGGGCCAAGGACTTGTTCAGCCAGAAACCTGGTGGTACATAGTTGCCCAGCACAATTGCGAGCTTACCAAGTCCATTTGTCGCCTGCCAATTTACTGTCCAGTCGCTTTCATGTATTAAGGGGTATGCGGAATCAATGTGCTACTCTGAATAGTAGCAACGTTGTGTATCGCAACAATGTTTGCAGTGGAGGTGCAATTTAGTGCATACAAAAAGCTAGTCGCAATTAAACACCGCGCATACTACAACACGGCACGAATTAAGCAGACATGAGGGTTCCTTAACATCAGGTGTTTTCCATCCACGCAAAACTGGGCTGAATACTGCCCAAGGAGTAAAAACTGATAACTCTACGGAAGTCCGTTTTAATGTGGAAAGTACGCCTAAAAAGTGTTGGTCCCGAGGATACAGTGTGCTGCATTTGTTTAGGGTAGTGTTGCACAAAAGTTATGGGTTAGATCTGGTTAAGGAAAGCCGGCTAGCAAAGCACACATGAGTGTCTCATGTGCGCTGCAGCTAAATGCTGCGCTGCGCATACTAGCAACCTGTCGGCGTAACGTGTTGTTGGAGCACTTGTCTCCAAACATAGTGGCGGATGCGAAGTACACGCCAGGAGCCCGGAAGTTGCACAATTACCTAGGGTGTACACGCCAAGTTCTTTATGCAGGCATGCCAGTTTACCTATGTGTATTTAGTGTACATTTGTTTCTGCCGTGTGCTCATGCACTAAGATGTCTTGCCTAAGTAGCTTTATTGAAGGGCTTTTCACAGGCGGTCACTGACGGTTGCGTGCACAAGCGCCTGTCGCGTTTACCTAGCCTCTAAAATCCACGTATGACAATGAGCAGCGCGTTACACAAAGCATGACTGCGGGGAAGCTAGCCAATCGTAAAAGTGTTGGAAATGCAAATAACGGTCGCATTAAAATCTAAGAGTCATTCAAACTTCAGTAAACACCTGCGCGTGCTGCATTACGTCACTGTGTGGCTGAGAAAGAGGCCAAGACTGTAACTGCTAGCTAGAGATCCTGCCATTATCCACTGAATGTCTACTGGCGGAATTGCTTAAGTTGCTTTTTGTGGCAGTGTAAGGTGGAGACATGTGGAAGTCCGCGTAACTACGGAGAAGGAGAAGAAAGATAAATCTGCGCGTTTGGACCCATCCACTCCACAGCATATATAATGCCAATCGCCGACAAAACGATTCTAAGAGTTTACAAATACAGGTTTCTGAGCCAGGTTTGAAGTGAAATCTTGTCCAGTCAATCGGAACTTCCGAAGAAAGTATAATTGCGTGTTACGAGTGCGCTTCGCCCATTGGATTGCAAGTCTTCAGGTTACACACAAAGCCGACTGTTCCAGCCTTTACAATGTTTGGCTGATTAAGCGGATGTTTCACATGTGGTCCGAGGAACTGCCAGCAGGCTGCAATCCGCCTCAATTCGCAAGCTATTAATATAGAAGGTTGCACCAGCCTATGCTGAAGGTCCCACCGGGCGCTCAGATGCCTGGTTTTGGACTAAGTTCGGTGACCGTGAAATACATATTTAAAGGTTATGAAATATCTATACTTTTATAAAGTTCTGTGTGGACAATTTCCACACCATTCTGTCATTTAGCTTAACTATACGCTACATGAGCCTGGTTGCATGCATTATTATATGTGCTGACATCTCTCCGTAGCTGCGTTATTGGATCACACTTGGGTACCTCAGCGTTTGCCATGGATGACAAACGGCTAAAGTCTCGTGACGGTTGCTCTAGGCCTAGTGTATAGTGTATAAAACGCAGAACTGATGAGGAGCTTTTGAGCATGCCTTCATCCTTGAGCACAACACCAGGTGTACACCATATTCTGTCATGCGCGATACTACTTAGCTTCACCGCAGTGAGCGCGCATGCTGGATCAATAGAGTGGGCAGGAACTAGTTGTTGTCTGCACTTGGAATTTGTGCAGCAGTTGCAAGGTGCTAGAAACTGTTGATGCCGTAATCAATGAGTACCGTATGGAGGTCGGTGAAGGATATTTGACCCTGAGTATGTGTTTCAATAATATCCCCAAAACCCTTTTGTAGCCATCCTTTTACGAACTTAGGATGATTTAACTTTCGAGGAACTTCTCCTCGACGCAGGTTAATCTGTTACTGTGTTATGTCCAGCGTTTACCTCCCTAGTTGCCAGGACCAACCCGCACAAGCATGCACACACTAACTCACTGCTCCGAACTATTCATTCGTGGTGGACTAAGAGCAGTATTGTGACCATTATCCCGCGAACTACTGTTCCACCAACGCAAAAGCTACGGCTACAATTGCATGTACTTTGAAAGCCACTTTCCTGCAGTTCTGGACAAATATCTTGGTCGGTACCTTGTAGGGGTTGCAACCACCATCGGACAGCTTTTTCGTTAGCATTTACCGTGGCCCCCACAAGCCAATAGGAGTTCAAGTGTTTCCGCCGCCAACCATACGGAATTTGAAGGACGGTGTGTGCGTTCGTGCTATCAGTTCACACTTACAACTGGGCCTAAGGTACGTCATCTCTGACGCGCCAGCAAGCGAATATCTAAGGCAGCTTAACTAATCTTCACAATACTTCTCAAGTGAAAAGTGTACGACCGTCGGTAAGTTGACATCACTTCACATATTCCAATGTTGTTGGCTTATAATAAGGTCAGTGAAGGACTTTCCTGGTCACTTCGGAGTATATCATACAGACAAATATGGTCTTTCCTTTTCTGGCGCCAATGTAAACATCACATTAGTGATTCCCCTTTCAAAAACCGGCTATAGACATGGTAGCACGCTTTCTCATCAATTACATGCAAATATCGTGCTTGGGATTTGTGAAATAGACGCTACTTTGTGACGTTGTGGGCCTCATAAAGGAAAAATCTGTTTACCAGCCAACGCCATCCGTCGAAAAAGAGGCGGTTGCGGCTGTGCTCTAAATGGCTGCAACCGGAATTTCCTATAAGCTACAGCATACCTGAAGGGGTTGAAAGACAGATGACCACTCAATTCCGTCAGTTTTCGTTATTCCCTGGGTCAGATGCATTCTTATCAATATCATTTCACCAGCCGGCAGTGTTCCAGGACATGGTGGGTATTCGTCTGTCAAGCGCTTTCCCTACAAAAACCCACAAATGTCTGTTTAACAACACTGCGTCGTGGCGGATGTGACTCGCCACTCAGTAAAGTCATCGCCCCAAACACACATTGGCAAGTTGATCGATATCACATTTACAAGTTCTGTGCATATATCTGCTCCCGCAAGAACACGCCTACATATTTGATTAGTGACATGCCTCTATTCTTAAGTAGTTTTCAGCCGTTTCCTCTTACTTCACTCACCTGACCCACAATGCGTACGGGACCTCACCGGACTAGTTCCTATCAACATACGATATTAGTGATCTGATTATTATCTCTACCACTCGCATTCTGTGGACATAGACTTCATACAACCTTTGGGCCATACGGCCCACACTACTGTCTCCAACTGTACTACTCCCGCTGTTGGTGCTGCTTATTCTGCTCTCATGTACAATATTGCAATATGCTGATCATGCCCAAAAGGCGTGTCTCGCTTTGTCGAGAATAAACTATTGATTTATCTACATATTTACAAGGCCACTCTCCGAAACACAGGTGATAAAACTTTATCAAGTTGTCAGTTGCAGCTTATGTGCCTTGCTGCAACCGGTGGTGCTCCTACTACCTATAGCTGTTGGAAGAGTGGTTGAGTAGACTTAACCAACAATACACGGCAACCTACGGAGAGAAGGATTTGCTATTTAACGTTCATTACCTTTGTCACAGTTGTGCCGACGTGCGCCAGTTTGGACTAATTGTCACATTCCCAAGTTTCCCCTTCGAGTCCTACTTCCAAGGTTTCCGACGCGTGACGTGTCGGGCGAATATGCTAGCTAATCAGAATTCCCGCAACAGTGCTGAGCTTTTTGCACTATCCTTTACGAGTGCTGACTTACTTGTAAATGACACTAGTATATTGAAAAGTAGAAGATGAAAGCAAAGCTTCATTTCTTTTTGCCGAGGCAAGGAGAGGCGATCAAAAGTCGAAGTGCCGGGGGCTCTGGTTCGCTTACCGGTACAAGAAGCTGGACGCTCGTTAGGCGGAAGCCTGTATCGTCTACGGATTTTGACCTGACCTGACCTGACCAAGCGTTGCTCATGGACCTCAGTGGCATAGTGCTTATGGCGTTAACCATGAGCCACTAGGCTCACATTCCTGAGGATAACAAACAGTCAAAAATGATCCGGCATATTCAAAGACACAAGCTACATTCATACAAAATTACATACTTATATACACTCATACACTTACATACGCTGTTATGCCAAATATGTACTTTTTGTACACTTTTGATCACACTATGTTAGCTAAGCATGATCATGCCTGTAAAGGTGTGCCTCGCCTTGTCGAGAATAAAAGTTTGTTTATTTATTTATTTATTTAATGGAGCGTCCGTCACTACTACTCAGCCCGGTAACGCAATAATCGCAGTAGATGTCCTGTCGTTCGTTGTGGGCATGAGAAACTTGGAGGTATGAATCCAGCCATATATGCGCCTCAAGGCACTGTTCGACAAATTCATACCCTCTGCTGATTTACTCATTAGCAAATGCTATAGTACCCTCAAGCCGGTGAAGCGGATTTCTCAAAGCCTTCTGTTGCAAGTGTCTTGCACTGCCACTATATTGAAGCACACTTTTCGCCCCATACTGCGTAGTTGGCACTGGTGGTGTTACTGCAGCAGTTAAACATTTTAAACGTTTACACTTTCGCATCATAATCCCTTCTCTTTCTGGTGTTACCATCGGTTTGTACATGCCTTACATTTATGACTACCGTTTACCGAAGCCGCAAACATCTTAATGGCCTTGAGCTTGGTTGCCGCACAGATGCAGGGCAGAGAAATTGCAATTCGATAAGTACGATCTGACATGTTGAAATAATGTGGATATGCTGTTAAATCATCAGCTGTCATTATATGTGCTATCAACTGGTTGAAACTGCAGTAGGTGACCGTTTAGACGTTACTCTACGACGGACAACCTGTCGGCTTTTAGCCATTGTCGACAAATTAAACCATTGTCGTTTATGCGTCCTTCTATCTCTTCTAATGTTTTGCATGCATGTGACTATTAATGGAACTTACTTTTGTATGCAGCAGGTCATTCCGAAGACGCCGGTGTTGCAAATGGAGCGAACTAGTTGGATGGTGGGAGTGGCGCAATTTCGGTGGCGTAAGTTTTCTTGCAGCAATACGAGGTCTTTAGTACCGAAACAGTTTCCGCTTCCAACATAAACTTGAATGTACCATGTGTGGACTCATAAGGCCACTGGTAAAACGATGCCAAATCACTACAGAGACAAGTTTTAGGTGAGTGAGTGAAAGCAAAACGGCTGCAGGTTGCGATGCTTTAATTATTAGCGTCACCGTCGAGCGACGAACCTTGCTAATTGGAGCGAGGAGTAGAAGGCAAGACATAGAAAAACTTTCAGTTTCCTTCATTTTTAGCCATCCGTTCCGTTTCCCAGAATGTGAATCCCCGATCAATAAGTTTTGTCCAACTGCCGTGTACAGCCTAGACACCGAGTATCCATCCCTAGCACCCAGGTTGGAGATGAAAATTCGTCGCAAGTAAACCAGAAATTAGTAGATTCTACAAAAAAGTGGAATGCAGGGTAAAAAGCTTTCCACGATACATCGTCCTGGTACTGACCGTCACTGTCAAATTTCTATTGCGACGGAGGAACTGTCCGAACCAGTGGATTATTTCAACAAAGCAGGTTGTACTAAGTGATGATGTGTCATATTGGTCTGCGAAAGTCCGTCGCAAACATCGGACGCATGGGTGAGTTTGAATGCAAAAAACAAATGCATATCATGGAGTTGAGGTTGGAAGCTTTAGAGCACCGCGTGGTCAGTGACAGTAGACCTGTCATTATTCCAGTGCCTCTGCCAAAGGACGCTGTCGACCGGCTCCTTAAGCTTAAAAGATGATTGGAGAAACGCTGACATGGAAAGGTTGGTTAGGACCAACTGCAGATATCACGTTCCAGAGGCTTATTTCTGGCAACTTGGTAGAAATGCCTTGCCAATATTCGTCTGAAGCTTACTGCAAGCAATACTGACGAAAGCACTTACAAATGAAGAAGGCTTGGTGTTCACGCAAAGCGCCAAATTTAGGCTTACCCGTGGCCCGTAAAATTATCGGTAAGCCGTGTTATGGCATGAAAGGATATCGATTGCAGACGCTGCAGGTATTATGGCGGAAAAATTTCGTCATTGGATAGAGCGAAGCAAAGAACGCGGAATTACTGAGCGAAATCGCATGTCACCTCCAGCCCAAGTAACAAAGCGCCGCATTACTGCCGTTATAGTATCCTAACCGGACAAACAAGCGGAGCAAAAAGTCGGACAACTTAGAACATCTAGTCAACTGCTTGCTTGCTACGCTTCGTGCATTATCCTTCCACAAGTGGTCCCTCAAATTTCAACCACACTTTGGTTCGCAATGGAATAATGATTGGGCTCATAACGAAATTAAGTATTATATCTACATCCCGGGCAATCACCGAATTTAAAACGTAGGAACTGCATTAAGGTTAAACGTAGCATTCCAGGATATGCTTGCACACTGCATACTCCAGGTAACGACAAACTTTCTCCTATACGTTATTTCGTTTGACGCGAAGTAATAACTTGTAGTTGGATACACAATCCCTTTGTTTTCGCACTTACCGCAGAGTTCTGAGTATAAATATGGTTACCAAATTTGAGGTCCTATGTTTCGATGCAAAGACCTGTATAAACACTTCCGTTGCGTGGATAGTTGACAGCTGCAATCTCAAAGTTTACGGATCGAAACAATCAGAATAGTGCAGTGTTAGTCGTTAGTCCCCTTTTTTCTTTGCTGCCAAGGCACCGAATTCGTGAATTTACACAAACGGACATTGTGCACTGGTTCCTTTAATGTTTGCAGTTGCTAGGGATGCTCCAGATGTCAACCTTGCTCTCCTAATACAGTGATACTGAAGCTGATAACGTCCAGCTATTTGAATAATTTCGGGATTGAATTTAGCAGCTCTGAGTACAGATTAAGTATTTTAACCCTAATTAACAAACATAAAGTATCTACTTGTTACTAATGATAAGTAAAGATATAAGCAACAATTGTCGTTTAACTAGCCATTATTTGCAAAATCGACAGCTTTCGAATTTGTGTGCCGTGTATTTGGGCACCGCTTCCATTCGGTAACCGCGCGATGTTAATAGGGTTTGCGTCGAACGTCAGAAATACGTGTGCTTTTATCGACAACAAAAAGTTAACATAATAAATAGCAAAACAATTTACTAGAAGATATAATCAGCTGTTACAACATCCTAAATTCACTTCAGCTTTTATTTTAGCAATTATAAAGATTGCATACGGCTAAACCACCTCAGCTATCCTTTAAATTCTTTGCAGATATATAGATATTATTTATAATTTTTAAAACGTTTTTAAAATAGTATCTGTTGCAAGGATCTACATGTGCCAATGTACATAAAAAAATAGTGTTTGTTAATAGTTTCTGCTGACAGTAATTGGTATGCACGTGTCTACAATCGTTTGATGTATAGTAAACGAAATAACTGCCACATGGCATTTTTCTTCTTTTGATGTTGCAAATGATTCCTGTGTACTTTTGTTGAATATATCTGCGCTATTCACAGTCGTCGGTTATTTGTACACAACCCGCCGTCTCTTCCCCCCATTCGACGTTCACTCAACCATCGGTAATTTCATTGCTTATTGAAATATCGCTTTTACTTTGTTTGTCCTTGTGCCACTATTTTTAATTGTATTCTATTAAATCTAAGCATTCAGCGGTAACGTCATTTGTTGCGCGTACTAGTTGGACAGCTTAAGCTTCATGCAAAGAATCGGATTTTGCTAGATTTTCGTTGATGGATAACATTTGACTTACAATCTTCCTGGTCTACATCGTACCTTTGATACTAGTTAATCATTTGGACAGATTACAATCGCTCGATCTATTCCATGACTGGTCGATTAAGTGGCAGTTGCCCGTTAATCGTGATTAATGCTCTGTTCTTCCTGTTGGCTCATTTAACCCATTTGGAACTTACCACATTGGTGGTTTCTTGCTCAGAAGCGCAACTTAAGAGAAGGATCTTGGAGTGATAGTGTCATCAGACCACAAATCTATCCAAGGCACCCGGAAGCTGGTCGTCTTGGCCAACAACAACGTTGAGGGTTTTCTTTCCTGGCCCCGGGGCTTTTCCGACTCCTCTTTGGCTCGCATGTACTCCCAATTCACGAATACGAACTACCCGCTGCCTGTTTTTTCACCAAATCCGTATGTGATCTGCTAGAGAAGGTACAACGGCGTGGATCTAACTCCGTCCCTGAGTTGCGAGACCTGTCGTATCCACTCCGACTTCAGCGACTGAACTTGTTCTCCTTAGGTTACCGCCGTCACCGCGTAGGTTCGATGGTTACTCGGCATATTCTCAGGAGAAATAAGGTGCGTTATATTACTTCTTTTAACTCAACAGCACGAGTGCACTGATACACAATAATAAACGCCGTATGGCTCGTTGGGCGGAACACTTTCAAGATCAGTTTAGCTGGCCGCCTGCTCCCGGACCTCTTCTTACTCAGGTGATGCAGGACTAGCCATGAATGGCTAGTTTAAAGCCTACATCGGAGGCCGAGGTCCGAAACGCGATCACAGCCCTCAATCGTTTTCTTGCCACTGGCCCAGATTCCCTCACATCTACACTATTCAAGATTGGAGGTGAGGTCCTCTGCAAAGCACTGACCCCCCTATTCGAACCTATGTGGAAGGAAGTGGCTAGCTGGAGCGCATCGACTATAGTGGCAAGATACAAAAAGGGCAGTCACACAGACTGTCTAACCACGGGAGTATTAGCCTAACGCCAGTTGTGAAAAAATTACTGGCCTCGATTATCGTTCGTCGCCTCACTGTGGAACGGGAATCTCTGGTTAGAGTAGTGGAGGCAGATTTTCGCCCAGTACGTGGCTGTATGGACCATATATTCACTCTGCGGCAGGTGATACAGCAGCGCCACGCGGACCGATCATAGCTGTGTAACTCGATTTTAAGTGTGCGTTCGATTCACTCGATTGATCGATTAAGTTCGAAATACTTGCGCGAAAGCTTGTTCACACGAAATACGTGAACATCCTAGCTCTACACTCGAACACTACGGGCTGCATTGGAATCAACGGTGACTTGTCGGATAGCTTTCCGACCACAAGTGGCGTTCATCAGGGTTGTCTGATTTCCCCATTTTTGTTTCATTTCCTTGTGGACTCTATCATGGGGTGTTCCCTTGCGGAATCGTACGATGTAGGCGCTGAGGTTCTGCCTGGTGAAAGGTTAGTTGATCTTGATTATGCGGACGATATCGTCTCGCTTTTCGACGATGTTGCGGCGGCACAACCAACCCTTAATAGCCAGTGCAGGGTGGTCCCATTATTTGGTATGCGCTTCGCAACTTCAAAGTGCAGTGTTACTGCAGGATTACCAGCTACTTTGTGACCACTTGACCCTTGCTAACGAAGAACTAGAAGTGATTGATCAATTCACTTACCTTGGCAGCTGCATCAGCAACGATGGGCGCATGGAAACTGAAATTAGTTCCCGCATTGCAAAGGCATCTTTGACGACAGAAAGGAGTTTCCCTCCATCTGAAAGGCCGTGTATACAAGGCCACAGTGAGGGCCGTCCTGTTCTATGATAGTGAAACTTGTCCCGTTCGGTCTGTAGATCTTAGCCGCCTTCAAGTCCTTGATCATCCTTGTCTGTGAAGCATTGTTGGTGTCGGATGGTACCAGCTAGTCCGCAACGATGATATGCGTAGGCAAGTACTCGGTAATGATAATCATGCTAGCTCCTCAGAACAACAGATAGCACTGAATAAGTTGCGTTGGCTTGGTCACGTGCTACGTATGCCTGCTCACTGCTTACCTAGGAGGACCTTGTTTAGTCTGCCAGGTGTAGGATGGCGCAAAGCTCGAGTTGGGCAGAAGTTTCTTTGGCAGCGTGAAACGAAGTCACACGACCAAACTGGGTGCCGCTGGTCCTTCTCGCCTTCCGGGCTGGAGTCCGCGTGGCTCACCTTGTGCTTGGCTTGTGACTTTATAGGACATGGCTCGCAACCGACACCGGTGACACGTCTGTTGCCGTCTCGTTTTCGGATTGCCTGTTTGGTGCTAAGTTGTCTTCAGGGTAATAGCTGATTCTGACGTGGGGCAGTGAAAGTCGCAAGGAAGCTGTTTCACCGATGCCGCCTTATCTTTGCACGATAGCCAGCTGTTTGTGATGGTATGTTCTCTACACAAGGTGTAGGTTCCTTAACCCTGAATATTTGCTTAGGAGATTAAGGTTTTCCGGCAAATCCCTCTTATCACTCTCTTATTATCCTTTTTCCATTGTTCATCATAGTTGTATTGTAACGCAGCATCAGTCCAAATGGTGTATGTACTGCTGTTGTTGATGATGAGTTAGGGACAGCCTTTCACTCGGCGTATGTGAGACTGTCGAAGTTATCTGCTATATTTGCGAGTGCTCCCTTTACCAGCATATTTTGATAGGGTATTTTGGCCTACTCTTTTCCGCCGAATTTAGAATTCATGCGCTCACTAAAATCAGGCAGAAGAGAACTATGAGTCTGTAAGCCTTCCGTCAAGCCTCATTAGACTAAAACCGGAGTGCTCGAGGTGGGGCTCAAAGCCCGTTTTCTGCTACCTCGGTGAGGAAACGCATTGGACCACCTTCTGTCAAATCGATTAGACCTAACTTTGTGCAGAAAACTCGTAGCTTGAAAACGCCCTGTCTAGTTGATTTGTTACCCGAAGCAGCGTTGTTTTTCTAAACATTACCGAATTTGCTGCACCTCCTCCATGATGACGCATGTTGGACGACCTCGTTCAAACTGTCTCATTTGTCTTTCCATCGGGTTTCTCTGGTGTTACTGTCAGAAAGCTGACCGGACTGCCGAGTATATTTTCTCATTGCGACTCCGACTATTCTGGGTGCTACATCGGAGTAATGCAAACTAACCGCTATTTGCATCCAAACTCACCAGTAATAATGCATATGTTCAGTTACTGGCAGACAGGTTCGACTTGAAAGTCACCAAAGATCTCACAAATAAACGGCTGGCTCATGAGCAGTTTATTTCTGGTGGATTTTTAGCTTGTTAACAGTCGGTCAATTTTCGCCGTATCCGAACCCGTACTGGCAACACACGACCCATAGCCAAATGAATTGCACAATGGCCTTTTTCTCCGGATGTCGCCGGTTTGAATCTGCGTAGGTGCGAGTGACCTCACGGTATATCCAAACCTCGCGCGACTGTTGGTGGTCGTGTGGCAACGGAGCCTCGGTACGTTGTTTCGACGTGCTGCTGCTGCTGCCTTCATACTTGCTTTCACTGTAATGTCCTCGGACATCGCAGACAATGTAGTGTGTTGAATCGAATACGTGCTGCTTAGTTGTGATCGCTTCCTTGTTCGTCAAGTCCTAGACGTTGCACTATATGTGAACTGTAAATTGCATTTTTTGGTGACCTGTGTTTTTCAGTACTTGGATAAGACCGTTGAGTCACTATTGACATTCTTGGTAGGTTATCGAGTTTATTCGTACTCAAGCTGTACTTGGTACTGAGAGACTTCCATCTCCCTGAAGTCTGTTGGGATGATCTTTCTTGAATCTCGGCCAAAAACACCTTTGTTTTCGGTCTTGGGCTAACATTGCAACTGTCGCTATATCAGTACGTGGACCTACCACTAGTACATGAGCACTCATGCCATCTATTTTCGACCTTGTTTTTACGAAGTCACTCGATTTCATGAGCTAGCTTGCATACAGCTTATCTCATCTCCCATAGACCGTGCCTGCATCATCAACAGCAGTACGTTAGCCACCTGAACTGATGCTTCGCTGCCGTACAACCATGATGGCCTACGACGAATAATAACTGAGAGAAAAGGGGAAGCGTAAAAACTTGGTGCCCCAAACACGTCTGCATATCTTTCCGGTGTGCTCTTTGTGAGCATCATCAAGTTATTGCTGAAGCATGCCCAAATATTTGGCTGGCGAACGTGTCAAAGTCTCAGTTTTGCATTGTGAACCCTCCGTGGACGATCCGTTTGTCAGCCAGGGAGAAGTTTTAGGCATTTCACTATGCTTTCTGCTCCTCACGTATCACTCATGGAAAAAGGAAGCACAGGCACAGCTTCCACGAATGGATCCCACTCATATATGCGTATTCAGGAAGCGGTCTAAGTGTTGGATAACTTACCTAGCGTCCGCATCAACCAGCACCTACAGCAGCTATTCGGATATTAGGAATAAATGTGAACATTGTTAGATCTTCACGTTTTTTCGCTATTCCGAATTAAACGCCCAAAAATTTCTCCGCAAAACTTCTGACCCAGCCGAAGAAAAATCAAAAGTCCAATGACCTTGACCACGAAAAACTTGCTGACAAAAACGCTGCCAACGTAGCCAAAAATGCCGCCAAAACGCTGTACAAACTACGCCAGACCTACGCCAAATATATTGGGGGCTCATTGACCTTCGGCTTCTAGAAAACGAAGGTGAACGGATGAAATTAGTAGCCTCGTTGCCAAAACTCCTTATGCTGGCGATCACGTAAAGGAATGGAAGGTTCCGGAATCTTCGCAATCTATGCATGATCGAAGATAATCGGTTAATTGTCCCTTTTCTGATTTTACCTTTTCCCGGATACCTACCCTCCTCAAACTGCTACCGTAGTGTATGATGATAGCCTGGGATTGACTTGAAGCCTCCTGGAGGGGGGTTCTACGCCTACTGGTCCATCGCCTTGACTGTAGTGCTCTGGATTCAAATCCCGTGCTCTGCGGTCTGGTATCATTCGTCTGATGGTAGGGTTCTTCTGCGGGCTGTTTTGGCAAGTTGAAGCTGTCCGTCAACTGGTCAAATGAAAGCTCGACGCTTTCCGTTGCTTGTGGCTGACACTGTTGGTCGCAGTTGGTTTGCATGTCGTACCCATACCTGCGTTCCAACCAGCACGTTGTAAATGACGTTCCCGCCCTTGCCCGGGATCGTGCCTGACGTCCATTTTGCGTGTCCATCCCGATAATCACGTACAAGTACGGGCTGACCCGGTTTAAACGAACGTTGCTTAGCACCATACCGCCTATTAAAGTCACGTTCCATCTTGAGGTTCCTTTCACCAGCTGTGGACTCTGAGAACGGCCGAGCTGCATCAGATGGCATGCGAAGCTTTCTCTTCATCATTGCCTCTGCTGGTGATATTCCACCCGGCGTTTGTGGATTTTGCGTAGATCGATACAGAGAGGAAGCAGTCGATCACCTCTGTCTCTCTCCCTCCTTGATTTGAGGCGAGCGCCTTTGAACGTATCCACAAACCTCTGCTTGGCCGTTCGCTTATGGGTGGAATGGTGGAGACCGCGCGTGTTTGATGGCGCAGCGTTGGCAGAACCGTGAATGTGGCCGAAGTACACTGTGCTCCATTGTCCGTCACCATTGTTTCAGGGCAGCCGAACCTGCTGAAGATTTGTTGCAACCTCGAGACTTGCGCTGGTTTTCGTGCTGCTCATGAGGGACACTTCGGTCCACTTGCTGTAAGCGTCGACCACTGTGAGAAAGTACTGGCCTGCCCGACATGAACACGGCTCCAAGCTTTAGTTGGTTTAGGCCACGAGTGGAGTTCAATCTTGGGCGGTGCCCTTGAAGCGGTAGTGCAGTTGCCACAATTTCTAGCTAGCTGCTCCAACTGTCTGTCTATAAACGGTCAATGCACATAACTTCTGGCAAGCGCTTTCATTCGGTTGAGCCCTGGATGTCCTGCATGGAACTGCCGCAGCACTCTTTTTTGCAACGCCTGCAGGATAACTGCTCTCTCTGAAAACATGACGCAATCGTTCACAATGGAGAGCGAATGTCTTCGCTGATAGAACTGCTGCACTTCGGCAGATGAACATGAACCTGGCTAGCTGATTCTGTGGAAGTGTGTAACCTTCTTCAGGATTGGGTCTCGAAGTGTTCCGGCCGGCACAGCACCGGCCGTGACTGGCAGACCATGTAGTGTCTCGCTCACCAGGAATTCGACATCAGGTTCGATCTCAGCTGAGGCAATGATGGTGTCCTCGTGTTCTTGCTGCTGGGAATCAATGAGGCGTGACAGCGCATCTGCCTGGCCCATCGAATCCGTTTGCTGATAACGGATTTCAAAATCATAGGCCAGCAAGATGAGTGCCCATTGTTGGAGTCGATTGGCTGTATAGGCAGGAATTCCCTTCTTCGAGCCGAAAATGACCAGCAGCGGCTTGTGATCCGTCAAGAGTTTGAGGCGGCGATCATACAGCATTTTGTGAAATTTATTCACAGCAAACACTATGGCCAATGCCTCCTTCTCGATCTGACTAGTTTCTTTCAGCTTTCCTCAGCTTCCTGGTGGCATATGCGATCACCTTCTGAGATCCATCTGGGAATGTATAGGAAACTACAGCACCGATCCCTAGACTCGATGCGTCTATGACAAGGACAATTTCCCGGGACGGGTCAAAATGAGTTAGGAGTAGGTCTGAAGCCAACAATGACTTGACCCGCTCGAACGCAGTCTGACATTCTAGCATTCAATTCCAGATTTGGCCCTTCCTCAGCAACTTGTTCAATGGGGCACGCAGGCGATGCAGTTCTGGTAGAAAAGCGCTTTAATGACTGATAAGTCACAGGATGAACGCAGTGATTGCAAGTCCGCAGGCGGGGGCATTTTTTGCATAGCTCGGATATTTTCTGGATCAGGACGACGACCGTCTTTTGAGAAAATGAAGCCGAGAAACTTGATAGTTGGCGTAAAAATGTACACTTGTCTTCACGGATACAGAAACCATATGACTGAATGCGTACAAGCATTTCAACGAGCCGCCGAAATAGCTCTTTTGCCGTCCGACCCATTAAAATGATATCATCCAGGTACGCCGTGGCTCCAGAAACTCCCGCGAGCATGGTGTCCATCAGCTGCTAGAAGATGGCTGGTGTTGTTTTCACTCCAAAAGGGAGGCGGTTGTACTTGTACAAGCCACGATGAGTTTTGATAGTCAGCAATTCTCTCGTGCTTTCATCAATCTCGGCCTGGAGGTAGGCATCGGACAAGTCGAGCTTGGCGAAACACTTCCCACCATTCAGCTTAGCAAAGATATCCTCTGGTATCGGAAGGGGATATTGATGGTCGTCCAATGCGGCATTCAGGCCAGTCGAAAAATCGGCGTAGACACGCACTTTACCCTTTGGCTTTCTCACAGCAACAATCGGCGCAGCCCATGAAGAGTACTTCACTGGTGTGATGACACCGGCTCGCTCCAGTCGGTCGACCTCCTGATCAACTGCTGTCATGGCTGCATACGGTACCGGTCTTTTTGCTCTTAAGACTGGCTTGGTTCCTCCGCGAAGGCACATCTTTGCTTTTAACTTAGTGCAGTGACCGAGACCATCTTCAAACAAGGCGGCAAACTTCTGCTTTAGCTTTCTTGTCATGTCTTCTATCGACAATGATGCATGAACTGGGTCGGTTTGGACTCTATTGCAAATCTGACTCATTAGAACATCAAACAGTTGTAACTTTTCCATCCAGTCAAGCCCAAGGAGGTCCAAGTTTGGTCGGTCAGACAAGTAGCAGGTTTCGGCCTGTTCCACTCCGTTGAATGCAATTTTGCAATTTATTTCTCCGACCAGCTTCAGCACTGCACCGGATGCGTTGCGGACGACTTTGTTGGAATCAACCATCTTCGGCCTCTGTATGTGCTTCCAAGTGTTGGAAATGATCATTATATCTGATGCCGTATCGAACTGCAGCCGGGTTGGGATTCCGTTCATAAGCACAGTGATAAATCGGCGGTTTGTTCTAGCATCGCTGTGAAACATGGCAATCACCGATAGTGATTCTGCTTCAGGTTTCGTGAAGTTCTTCCTTCAGTATGACTGCTTCACGTTTCTTGGCCGCGACTGATGACAAACGTCTTCCCTGTGGCCGCGTGTATGACACTTATCACAAATGTGACGCTTGAATGGACAGTTGTGCGAAATGCCATTCACCACATGACCAACAAGGTGTGGGCGGCTTGTTCGAGCCAGCCTTTCTTGTTTTTTGCACAGTATGATCAGTATCGGCGACTCTGCTTAATCATAGCGGTGTTGTGTTTCAAAGTAAACAACCGTTTGCATTCGCCTACAAGAGACTTCAATGTCAAATCTGGATCTTGATCCAACTTAGCAAGGAGCGGAGTGCGGATTTCCGCGTTGCTTAGAGACTAAAGCACTGGCAAATATGAGACACTTAAACTGGTCATCCGTCAGACAGCGTAACTTGAAACGTTCACATTCACGGTTAACCATGTCTGCTAGTGTCCCATCATCGTCTGTATCACGCTTAACAATTTTTAGACATTGGTAGCGAATTCTAAACAAAGACGTCCACTCACCAAAAATTCCTTCAAGTGTTGTCACTGCTTCGTTGAAAGTGATCTCCTTCGGCTCTTTGGGCAGGATGTAGTCAATGAATCTTGTATGTTCATTAGTACCGAGCTTGCGATGCAAAAGACGCAATTTCCATGACCCATCTTGACGGCTGAAATCCGTCCGGAACATGTCCTCCCAGCGTTTGAACGACGCCTCGAAAGTGCATTCGGAATCAGCATCATAATGAAATTCATTGATTGCATTCGTAAGGTCAAGTGAAACAGCCTGCGTGTCCCGTGTAGCTACTCCGTTTGACTGTACGTTCAAGCACTGCGTCAAACTTTCAATCAGTTTCATTTGTGCTTCCATCTGTGATTGTTGCTGAAGAAACAGCCTTTGAAAATGTTCGGCAGAAAAATTTGTAACATTTTCGTGCTTGTCCGTCGCCTTTGTTAGATCTTCACGTTTCCTCGCTATTCCGAATTAAGCACCCGAAAATTTCTTCGCAAAAATTCTGACCCAGCCGAAGAAACATCAAAAGTCCAATGACCTTGACCACGAAAAACTTGCTAACAAAAACGCTGCTAACGTAGCCAAAACGCTGTACAAACTACGCCAGACCTACGCCAAATATATTGGGGGCTCATTGACCTTCGGCTTCTAGAAAACGAAGGTGAACGGATGAAATTAGTAGCCTCGTTGCCAAAACTCCTTATGCTGGCGATCACGTAAAGGAATGGAAGGTTCCGGAATCTTCGCAATCTATGCATGATGGAAGATAATCGATTTATTGTCAAAATAGTGGTGTTCTTTTATGATTTTACCTTTTCACGGATAAACATATCTGAGCATCGCTCGTCTCCAATGCGAGAATGATTTATCTGACAGCGGCAACTGTGCAAATTCTTCTCTACCAGCTTTACGGCGGGCGGGTGTGGACACATGCACATGACGACTATGATAAGACTTATGTACTTGGCGAACATTTACATTTCTTTTCTGTTGTGACCACTTTACCACCGGTTGAGCTAGTCGCAAAAGTTCCAATGGATTCCTGTCTAACTGATATCCCTCATAACAAAAGTGACCGAATAGTGTTCACTTAAGCGACTGTTTTTATGTCCCTAGCCTTCCTAGTGAAACACACCTGGGACAAACTTCGGGCACTCGGCAAATTTTTCCAAACGCCATATTGACATATACCGTAAATCTACAATCTAGTTGAAAATCACAACGACAATGGACCTTAACGTGGTGTGACGGTTTGTGTACCTCGTCGACCCATTGAGCTGTACTGGGTAGTGCCCACAAGTCCCTTCTGAGGTACTTGTGAGTTTGAAATGTGATCACCTCCAATTCTGTAAAACCGAATCAACCAATTCTCCGCTGCCGTGCGGACAGACTTTTGTGCCAAACGCTTTGGTTGAAGACCCTTATCGTTCTCCTGTCTATCTCTAGGCGCCCTGCCAGTACATCAGCCCACCTCTAGCAATGGTGTGCAATCCTTGTGCGCTCGTTTCCTATCTCTCAAGTATTGGAAAGCTGGACCATTGAAGCCACATTGCTTCGACAGAGAGTATAGTCAGTTGGCTTGACGGTGACCCGAATCGTGGCATAAATTCATCATCTCTGGCTCTGCCGACGATTATGAGGCGTATAAGAGGCAGCGGAATCTATGCGGCAGCGCAAAAGCATGAAAGCGTCTGCAGTTCGAAGAGAAGCTTGCAACAGCGAAGAAGGAGCGACACCTAAGGCTCGCAACTGATGTAGCTGTGTTAGTGGGCACTGACGGACAGCCTCTGACCACCAGCATTGGCAGAGCACTTCGCTTCCGTATATACGAATGGGCATGCGACTATGCCGTGTTCAAAGTCTGCAGCCCCTACTGAACTCAAGGGCCTTGATTGCGGTCTAGAAGATGTCCACAGTCTACTCGCCAGTTTTGTTTGCACAAAACGTGCTGGACCCGATGGACTTCACCCGCTAATTTTAAACTCCTTGGCGACCATCATCTCGTCTGATCTGTCGTCGGATCTGTTCAACAGATCGCTGTCCGAGAGTGCATTGACGAGCGACAGGAAATGCTCGATAGTGAGGCCGATTCCACGCAATGTAGACAATTACCGGCCGATTTGTCCCACCTCTGTTTTGGCGAAAGTGTTCGAGAAAATTGTGAATAAGGGTCTTCTCCAGCTGCTGGAGTCGAAAGATCTCCTAACCCCGGCACAGCACGGCTTCATGAAGGGCCGTTCGTGCATCATCAACTTGCTGTTGACGCGACAAGAATGGTTGCAAGCATTGAATCGAAGGAACTCAGTAAATGTTGTCTACATTGATTTCAGTAAAGCTTTCTATAAAGTAAACCATGAGGTCCTGTTCCACAAGCTGAGGATGTGTGGTGTTGGTGGCGCACTACACCAGTGGATCAGTGACTTTCTTCTTGGGAGATGGCGGGTTCAGATGGATGACCATCTAACGAAATGGTACCCGTTCACTAGCGGCGTACCCCAAGGCACAATACTTAAGCCCAATTTATTCCCGATCCACCTCAATGAAGTACCTCAACTTCGGTCGCCCTGCGTATTATTTGCGGATAACCTGAAGATTATTGATTCTCCCGGCGACTGTGATGTCCTTCAACAGTACCTCGACTGCCTGTCCCGGTAGTCTGCAAAAGTTGACCTACCGGTCAACACGGCCTAGTCCTTGTTTATGAGCCTGGGGAGAGGTAGCAATGGGCGTGCGTACACCCTGGCCGGCCACCCACTGTATCCCACCAGTTCCTTAAAGGATCCAGGCGTACTCTCACGCTGTGGACTGAAGTATGTTGACAACACGAACAGACTGTATGCAAACGGGCTACGCTTGCTTTGGGCACTTAGACACAGCTTCTGCGCTTGGTCTGAAGAGATGGCCAGCCGTCTGTTCTCTTCCATAACATGACCGGTGCTTGAGTACGTCTCACCCGCCTGTTGTCCGATCACAATAGGTGAGGTGCAGAGACTGGAACGAATCCAGCATGTAGCTACCCGGCTCATCCCCAGTTTACGGGCTGTCGTACGAGGATCCATTTAGGAGACTACGGCTTTATACGCTTTCATAACGTCTCATCTCATTACGACGCACCGGATACTGCACCTGGGCCACTTCCCTATGTTAAAGCCGCTGCTGCACGTTCGCGCAACAAGCAGCACCCGCGGACACCGGTACAAACTAGTGATACCGGATTTAAAGCACATCGCTCACCCTCTATGCTTTTACCGTCGAGTGATGAAACATAAGAGCAAATTGCCGGAACGTTAGTCGAGGCGAAATCGGTGTCGGAATTTAAGTGATTCCTTGACGCCCACTTTGTGGACTACAGGTATAGGGAGCGTATCGCACCCGGATTAGATGTAGTGCAGCTGCAATACGCTGCCACCGCACAGGAATCAGTGACGTAATTCCGCGTAGGGGCCCGATCCACCTATGATGGAGCAACACAGCTTTTTATCTTCTCGCTGTCTATTCTCAGTATTCAGTATTCAAACTCCAACCGCATTCTACATCGGCCATCGCGCAACTTATAAAGAGTCGCCTCATCCGCAGCATATAGCAAAACGGGTAAGCGAAAATATGCAACTGCTAGTGCCTCCTTTCCTTTCCACCTTTTCTTTTAATCCCCTCCCAATCCCCATTACTAGCCTTCCTTTTATACTTCTCAGTTTAATTGACAGCAGCTACAATGCCACTGGAGTCATACCATCTGCAGCTATGTTCCCCATCACCCACTGGACACCAATCGCCGACAGTTCCTTATAAGATTACACTGTTCGGTTTCTCTTGCGGCGTTCAACAGGCTGTACTCGCACGCATGTTAGACACGCTGTGCGATGATGTGTGTTATGTCTGATACTAGGGTCAGTGATCCTCATGGGGTTGTTGAATTAGCTGCACCCGGTTTGTCCTCTCACTATTGGTTGCACGCATCCGGAGACGCTGTTGCGGTTCTCACAGGTACACCTAGGTTGGACGTGATTCTCAGCTCCAAGGCTGTCATCGTTGGTTGATTGGATTCTCGTGAGCAGCCTTTTGTGTACAGCCCGTTTGACGACTTCAACTGTTGATTCACGAAGCACTGCATGGCTCTGTGTATAGTTTCCGCTTATGCTCCAACCGACTACAGTTTTGATGCTCTCAACGACCCCTTCTACCACGAACTGAACACGCTACTATACAGTGTTACCAGTTCAGCTATCGTTGTTGTTGCAGGCGTTATGAATGCGCAAGTAGGTCATCTGAGCTCTTCAGAAGCTTAGCAATGTGGTAATTCTGTGCTTAACACCGAACGGACGGACAATGATGAGCGTCTATTGAAACTGTATGCAGAGCACCAGCTTTTTCTTGATAGCGCTGCTTCTGGACCAAGTGGGTGCCGAAGTGCCACCTGGCGTCCACCTATAGCTGACCAGCGATGGACCTAAATGTCATAGGCTACAAGTGTTGTGGTTTCATCCTAGATTGTCACACTTTCTGGACTACTTGCGTCGACTCAAATCGTGCCTTGATACGCTGTCGTTTTCCCATGAATTTTCCCACGACGCTTACCAAGCGTTTTTCTCGATTGGCAACTATGAGGTTATATCAGCCCTCGGCCAAGCTGGCCTATCAGGAGGCACTGCGTTCTGAACTTCGCTTTTTTGCCTTTATGACACTGTGTTTCAGTGGAATAGGATCTCAGCCGCTATGCACGAGGCAGTAGAATCTGCTTGTGCTATCAATCGTCACCGCACCAGTCTGGATATCCGTGAGGTCAGTGAACCTGTTGGAATCCAGAAGAAACCTCCCGACTGGCTCTGAGCATGTGACTAGATGGGCTATTAGGCGCGAACTAAAGCGGAGCCTGCGCGCTGACATGGTGTAGCGGGCTAATAAGGCTCAAGAAATGTAGGATGCAAAAGCAGTAGGCAGTTATTGCAAGCTTGTTCATCTGAGCCGCATCACTGGTTCTAGGAAACCAGGCCTCGGTGTGACAATCAGATACAGCGCAAGTGCCATGTTTCGCAATAAGGATTGTCGTATGTCTCCTTGGGCGGAGCACTTTCGGGAGCACTTCAGGTGGCGCCCGGCTTCTTGACCTCATCCTATCCAGGTGTTGCAGTCTGATTCATGGCCAGTTAATTTAGAGCGTCCATCGGAGGCCGAGGTCCAAAACGCGTTTCCGTGCTGCTGGCCCTGATTCCTTCTCACGTGCGCTATTTAAGTATAGTAGTGAGGTCCTTTACAAAGCACTGACCCTCAGCTATCTGAGCTGAATCGATTATAGTGCGATATACAAGTAGGGCAGTCGCATTCTAATGTATTAGCTTAACACCGGTGGTGACCAAATTATTGGCATAAATTGCGCCTCATTGCGGATTAAAGGAGGACAAACAGGCTTCCGCCCAGGACAGGTATGTAAAGACCACCTATTCCTTCTGCGGCAGATGCTGGAGCAGCGTCACATATACTACAGACCGACAGTAGCTGTGTTCTTCAACTTCTAGTACGTTCGGCTTAGTCAATCTATGCATTCTGTTTGTATTACTTGTGCGAAATGGTGTTCCCATGAAATCCGTGAGTTTTTTGCTCGCGCTGTACTCAAACACCATAGGCCGCGTCACGATCTAGGGTGATTCGTCGGATGCCTTTCTGGAAACAAGTGGCGTTCGTCAGGGTTCTCCAATTTCCCCATTTTGTTCAACCTCCTCGTGGCAGAGGCATCAGCAGTACGCCGGTACACAGTTCCGACGCTTCGCTAACGCGCAACCACCATCGGTCACACATGGGTTAAGGATACTGCGAGCGTTGCCTTGCCCCTACGCAGGCTCGAACCCGCACCGTCAGATTACAGGATAAGCTCGTTACATTTAAGCTACGGATCAGCAAAATTGCACCAGCAGTACACCGGTACGTAGTACCGTCACTTCGCTGCCACGCAACCACTACTGGTCGCGCATTGGCTATGGATACTGCGAAGGTCACCCTCAGTTTCTCAGTTTCAAATCGCTTTGTTAATTTTTGCTCTAACGATGCGCAAAAGGAACACTCACGGGATTATCCTGTTGCCGAAAATATTAACTAAACCACTGATGCGGAATAACTCGGATTAATATCATACTTTTAAAAGTCGGAGCTAAACGCATTACCTGGATTCCTGAACTGGGGGCATGTACTCATCATAGTGGTCTCACGCGATTGCCAGAAGAGTTTGCTCCCGTGTGCCATTCAGATAAGTCTCGCTGGTGACCGAAGAATTCTTAGAGCGTGGAAACAACGGAATGTTTTGTGGAAAGGATTCCATGATTTCGGTGGATTTGCTAGATGGCTGAGCTATAAAAGTTGCAGAAATTTAGTGGTCAGATAGCAGAATCAAGCCAAATATTCATATGAACTTAGGCTGACATGTGAAAACGAACCCGAATTACTACTACAGCTACGTGTAGTCCAAGGCCTCTTTAAAGGAAGTGGTTTGCAATTTAATCAAGAAAGATGAACTTCAAGTTGCGGATGGTCTAGCTAAGTCGCAGGCGTTGCTGTATAAGCGAGGGCACAAAGGCAAAAATTCCTTTAACTACCTCTGATTTTCCTTCTGTCCTAAATGATGTGAAACCCTACAAATCTCCTGGCATCAAGTTATTGTCAATCCACTTGCCGATATTTTTCAGATTCCACTTCCTAAATTTTACGTCTGTCAAAGAAGTATACTGCAGGAGTAAAAGAAGGCAGTTGTAGTGGCGATCTTTTCAAGTAGTTCTAAACTCTCGTCCAATAATTATTGGCCTGTTAATCTAACTAGCACACCTTTGAAATGTCTAGAAAGCTCATTCAAAATCAAATGTGCAAACATCTAGCCGCCTATAGCTTCATCGAAGTGGGCCTGTATGACTTCGTCGGGGAAAAGTCATGCCTAACCAACCTACTATGTTTCCTTGATGTACTAACGTTCTAAGTGTAATTTTGACTTCAGTAAAGCTTTTGCTTCATTTTTTTACTGGAAATAGGGACCTAGTTTGTACTCCACTATCAGCTGCTTTCTCTTCTCTCCGCTTTCCTCTACTGTAAAACAGTTGGTGATGGCACTTCGAGCACAGGTACTACGCATAGCGGAATTCCCCAGAGTTCAGTGACCGGTTCATTGCTTTTTCGTATGTTTATGATTGACAGCCCCTCTACTTGCGGACCCCTCCTATATTTTGATGCTTTCAAACTTCAATTGATAAATTACCCCAGGCGTAGACATCAGAACGAGTTAGAGAACAAGCTCTTTTTCGGTGGTTCTTTATCACGAATGGATGGCATGGAAACGCATACAACCGATAAGGCTATATGTTCAGAAGCCTAGATGTACTAAGTGCTTAGGCTAGGTGATTAGTCTCGCAGCGGTCAAGAGTGTGTTGTGCTAAACACACAATGTCAGCGTTACAGGTGAACGGATTTCTTGTGTGCACATAGGTCAGGATCATGAAGCCGAATTGCAATCGCTTCGGCCGATGCCAGTAGGCAACACCTGATCGCTCGTGTATGGCGTCTGGGTACGTGGTAGATAAGATGATACGCATCGTGTGCATCGACCTGGTGGTTCTAATCAATTAGATGCGCAGACGACACTTGTCACCGTTCTCGTCAATCCGGTATACAGCCAAACTGGACAGTGCTCCGTTGCTCTCTCAGGCAGTCTTCCGGTGGTTCTTCCAACTATGTGCTCGACACGAACAAGAGAAAGAGTAAACACAAAAGGAAATACTTGACCGCGGAATCCTGTCCTTAAGTTGCTGGTTCATATTTGACACTGAACTGTGTAGCTTAACTGTAAGCGTGCTGTGCAGTATGTTTGAGAAATGGCATCAGAAAGCCTTCTAGATGTGGATTCTGCTATCCCTCCCCTCGAACGATAGTGATAGACCGGCAACTTTTCCACTGAAACCATTTTACTGATTGTTTCTCGAGGCTCCATATTTATCCAATCGAATTTCTCCGGATAGCCATTTCTCTCAAATAGGATCCGTACGAAGTGTAGCTCATCCGCGAGTGTCATCACTACATATCTTTCTTGCTCGCTCATTTAGAGATGGAACAAGTTTCCGTCTCTTTCTAAGTGGGACGAAGTTGGCAAAATGTGTATATCGCCCGTTCCACATGGCCTTCCTATGAACACTCCGTTTGACCGACCCGTCTGATCTTTCGCTCATCTGAGCGTCTAAGAACTACATGGCGTTGTTGCATTCAGATTTCAGGGTGAATTATTTGCTATCGGGAACCGTTAAAGTGCGTCAATAGTTCTGCCGTGCACAGGTGACTATCTACGATGCAAAACAAATCGTCTATGTAACTCCCATAGTAGACCAAGTTATTACTAACTTTGGGAAGCCGCATTACAAAGTGTTGTTGTAAACGATCATGGTTGTCAGTAAGTTTGTGCTGGACCGTATCCTCTCGTTCTTTCTATCCATCGTACTCCTTGTTACTACGGCGCGGGCTACAGCAACTGTATCCATCGCATATTGGTCCTAGGATCGTGCTCGACACTTATCTGAGATTGCTTCTTTCGTGTGCTTGTTGACGGCCGGCCAGTGACTGATCAGTTCAAGCGTTTGACTTGTGATGCACAGGTTGCTGGTTTGAGCCTGCGTAGGTGCGGGAGAACTTGCAATATCCAGTATCCGCACGCGACTGATCGTGGTTGCGCAGCAACGTAGCATGATGTTCCGGCTTACCGCGGATCCATTGTAACGGCCCTGTTCAGTGCGCATCATTTCCATGCACTGCACTAGCGGATTAAAAAACAGTCATCAGCAGTACCAACGCTTCGCTACCGCGCAACCACCACCGGTCACACGGGAGCTAAGCATACTGCGTACGTCGCCCTGCCCCTACGCAGGCTCGAACCCGCGTCGTCAGATTGCATGACAAGCTCGCGACCATTAGGCTAGCGAATTAGGTACCGAAAATGCTCAAATTGACTGATGCACCTGAGCGGCTTGTGTCCTCTCACCCTTCTAGGTTATGGTTTCGTGGTCTTCAACATTACTGATTCGCTACCTTACTCGGTTGTCCTGAGGCCAGCAGCATCTGCAAATGAAAACTGGTAGCTCAGGTTGTTCAGATGTCGACTGAACTGTTCGCCGAGCTTAGCAATTTTTTTGCGAACGCTTCATCACCAATCGAGGTGACACCATTAGTGCGTTATTGCGTAGTGTGTAGTAGCGGAGCGTAGGGAAGCCTCTTCACTGTTCCAGCTGGCCCACCAGGTCACCAAAATCACCGGCTTTTCTAACCTCTCAAATGTTCCGTGGTTCTCGAATAGGTTTAATGTAAACGCCTAACTTGGTTGAAGTGTAACCCCTCTTTGCTTCCGATCTAGTAGAACCCAGGAGGTTACTACAACCCATCTCATTCACTTCATTCTATGGGCAGAGCTCTAAGCTTTCTTTGTTCAGTCTCTGTATCTTCCACGGGGCCTTGTTAGGGTCAACACTGTTTCTGTCTGCCCGGCCCTTTTGCAAACATTTTAATTCGAAAATCGCAGGCCTGAGGCTTTTCTTTGCATTGCTTACGGCGTGTTTTCTTTCTTACAGCTTCCATATCGGGTGTTTTATTTTGAGTATTTCATAGCCGTCAAACTGTGACTCATTCAGTTCCTGTGCAGACTGGCTAGAGTTTTTACTTATCTATGCCCTGGTTTCGTTTCGCATATTGTTTCTTTCCTGTGGAAGCGAATGCTCGTTTCATTTTCGTTGTCTAAATCTGACTCTCCCTTTTTCAGGATGCTTCTAACCGAACTATCTGCTGCTTGGGTTAAAGAAGTTGAAGATTATGAAGCTCGCATGTATGACTATTTCACTGAATGCTCCGTCAAGTTGCGTGAGTGGTATTCTAAAGGTGGTGATGAGTCGGAGGCGTACAGACAGGAGTATACTCGCCTTTCTGATGAGTACCAGCATTACATCCAATATATCCAACAACTGAGAGATTTTATGAAAAGGAATGAGAAGCCCCTCTCGGATGTCAACGAGGGTATGTGCTCAGTATTTACTGTTGTATACTTTCTTAGTCCCTCCGAAGGCCACCGAGCCACCGGTGACCATGTGCCACCAACCTGTTATCGGCACTACTGTTTCTGTCGCACCTGCTCAACTACCAGCAGTTTACAACGCGGCTAATGCGGCCGCATGCTACACCAAATACTATCAAGACATGATATCGTACTTTGACAAGCTTTTGACCACTTTAGAGGCAACAGAGCCCACAGAAACCCATGCTTCCCAGAGTGATGATGCACCAGAAGACGAAGTGAGCTCATTTTTCTTTTGCTACGACCATTTATCCTAGGATTATGAGGAGGACGCAGTACCAGATGATGCTGAGCTGGATTCTCCTTTTGAAAACGGTGATCTTTGTTCTGATCCACGGGCCGTTATGGAACAGTACTTTGAACGTTTCGGTGAAACTGGGAAGTGGGATTGGGCTTCATGGAACAACTACCTAAGTTGGATTGCCCGAACCAATCCACAATGGTACGCAATCTTCTTGGAATACAGTCAATCGCTTGGAATTGACTGGGACCAGATGTATGATCGATGGAAAACATCAAATCCCTTGGCTAATGAAACCTATGAGGACTCGAGCGCAGGTCCGAGTGAGTGTTTACTTTTATTACCACTTCTTTCGCAGTCCTCTTGTCCTTCGATTGGCCGAGTAAATAGGACTTTCTCAACGACTGGAAGATGACTACTTTGATTTATAAACAACAACCTAAGCGATATTAGCTAACCATGGAGTGCCAAATCAATTACACTCTGAAGGTGTCAAAAATAACTACTTTCCCATTCATTTCATGGCTGAATCTTGTCTGAACCTGCGCGCATCCATCGACGGATAGCCTCTCGTTCAGTTGAAATTGCATCCCAGTTATTGTTCTGGCGACAGCGGATTACCTACATGCTGCCGCATTGTTACTTTACATTTATATTTTCTACGCCAATTTTTACAATTTCCTCTCAACACCTGTCTTTTAGTTATCTTCCACTGGGCACCAAAGGACCATTGACGTTGTCCGTTGCTTCCGCTCTTGAACAACAATTTGTCTTAGATGGTTTTATAACCTGTGGTCACCTGCGCATGCTCATTCCGCACTTGGAAAATCTTCCTGCCTGACCGATTCTAGTACAACCGTTCAGGTTGCCATATCCGATGTACACGTTTTTCTAGGTCAACTTGTGTTGTTATGTTAGGCATCGTTTTCTGATCCCTATCGCATGGCGAAGTTGCTATTCGATCATATAAGCACCTACCCATCGGCGTGCAACCCATGTACCCTTTCCATCACCACAAAATTCAACAATTGATCCTTAGTCCACCGAATGATCTGTTCTTCAACTTGTGCACCATGTTAGCATTAAAGTGCTCTCAGCCAACCAGACTGCTGCTGATTGATTATTTTACGAAGGCGTCTATAAACAATGTCATTTAGACACACTGGAATGCAAGGGCCAAAACCAAGTTACCTCAATGCGTCACCAAAACTCGGATTCATGGATATCTGCGTGGCATTGTCTGTAATTGCTAGAACCACAGTACTTGATACTAGTGAGTGTCTACGACCGAGCCATTTGTATCTAAACAGACCGTCTGTTGGGCTCAGCCCGCTCACTTTGACTTTGTCATTCCCACTGATCGCCTACACATGCGTTTGTTGCTCGGCTTCGCAGTGGCCAGACGATGTTAGGGTGTTGGATTGTTTTCTCATCCGGGCGGTTTGTTCACGAACCTTTTACTACTGGAAGGCTCGACAGTAACGTTAACCGTTTTAGTGACCAATCGTCTATTCGGTTCGAATGACAACCTGATGTGTTCATCCATATTCCGGGCATTTTCAGTGGTCGACGTAGGGCCATAAAACAACGGGTTGCTTCACATGAAATCTCCGAATGCTTCCCTCTAGCTCAATTCCATTAGTACTTAGAACTCTCCCGGCTGACAGTTTTATGCAGATGCATTCGACTGACGTCTTCAAGTTCTTTCGATTATCTCAATCTCTCATCACAATGCTCTGTATGTCAGTTAAATAACAGTTTTAGTCGGAAATCCTTAATAAATATGCCTCTGTTATGCTTATCAACAAATTCTACTGTCGCTTCATCAGGTCCTCCAGCTGTGACCCATCTCCCTTCTAAGAACAGACAGCTACGCTCTTCTTTCAGTCTTTGCTCAACACATTTGTATTATGATCCTTCACTATTGCATTTACCTTCCAAGGCATTTCCGTTATTTTTCTTCCTGAAACCAAGTCGCCTCTTTTAATTTTATGCCTAAGAAATTTCATCTATCCTCTGCCCCTCCTCTACGTTAATACTTCTATCTTTAGGTCTTAGTGACAGCTATCTTCAACTTCATTTGACTACCTCTTGAATTTGGTTGGTTTTCGATACTTCCGCTGACTCATTAAAAAATCCATCCGAAGTCTACTATCACCCGTTCCAGGCGCATGGCCTCTTTCTCTGTTCCTAACTTCTTCCGTTCTTTTCACCTGTGCACCGGACGGCTGGCGTTTACATGACTACCTCATACACAGTTCATTCTAAATAGTTCATTCTGCATGTGATTCGATTATACTGTTACATTCCACCATAAGGGGATGTCGTTTCATTCTATCTTGCCATCATTCTTCAGCTGGATCGTCTCCCGGAGTCAATAACCTCTTATCATACTAATCAACCGATTTGCCCCTCCTCGCTACTTCGCTCACTACTTGCTTTTCTCCCGTTTCAGAGCAATGTGCGTCTTTGTCATATTGTCCCTGTTCGCATCGTATTAATGGAACGTTGTCGGCGATTCTTTCGCCAAGTGCACACAGTTCGTTCACTTTTGCGATCTGTTTGCTCATACCACTTGAAACATCTTGGTAACATACCACGAAGGCAGAAGATTTTCTTATTATGGCTACTCTCTCTTGATCATAATCTCAGTCTGGGCTTTCATGTACCGACGACCTATGCGCGGCATTCTGCGCAGCTTTGACTGCTTGGGTTTGCGTACCATCTCTGGAGTGCGATTATTTTTTCTTGTTTTTTAGCGCTGACACTAGGTGATTTGCAAAAGCGGATGTCAACCAATTTCAGTTTTGTGTACTCCACATTCAGAGATACAACGTTTTTAATTGACTAACGTTTTCCAAAAGTGGCCTCTATTCTGCAAACAAGTTCGATCACTTCCTTTTTTCGTTTCCTTTCTATTTATATCATTTCCACAAGATATCATTTTGCTCACTCTTTTCTCTCGACTCTTATTTTTTCTTGCTCCAAATGATCATCTCTCTACCCAAGCCCCAGTCAGCGACACTCTATCAACTCGTTCGGTCTTCATTGCGTAGGATACCGATCTTGTGAGCTAATTTGTAAGACCGTCTCTTAGAATGACTACTTGGTTTTGCAAAACCCTTTCTCTTCGTTGGTTTGTTTTCCCTCTTACACATATTTGAAGTGTTTCTTCACTGCGTACTTTTCCGCTTCTGTACGCAGTCTACCCCGCTTACACTTCCTACCGTTTTCTGTGAGCACCAACTTTATCCCCCCCCCCCCAGTAAGGGGGAACCGAGAATATGTCACCCTACCTTTTTCCGACTCGACTAGTCCTCTGTCTGCTGAGGTCTGCCAGTTGCTTTTTGGCAAGAAGCGTTCTGGTGCTTCGTCCGAGTGTTTGTTGTATATTACCCGCTTGCGTCGATTGGGCCACATCCTCCTTATACCGTTGATCGGCTTCCTCGGCCTGCATTATACGCCGTGGTTGCAACAGGTTGGGCGAGAGCGCGAGGTAGCCAGTCAACGACGTCTCATAGTGGCTTGAAGAAATCGACTGAGATACTTGGTCTGGCTGGTGCATACCGTCTTCGTGGATGGGAGCCTCAGGATGATCCACACCAATGGTTGGAGATCGTAGCAGATGCACAGACGCGCAATCAGTGGTGTTCCTGCATTCGATTTCTTACATCCGGCTGTTAATCTTTATTCCATCCCGATTAGTTTAACGTATCTGATCTCATTTTCTGTGCGTTCTGTTTGCATTCAACATTCTCTTATTAATGCTATTTGCTGTTAATCTGTCGACGTGAGACGTTGCAATTTGATCCACCGCACTCCGATCCTCTTATCATAGTTGTGTAACAGTCGGCCGGTGGCCGAGTGGTTGGCACGTTTGCTTTCCAACCATAAGTTCACCGGTTCGAATCCGCGTAGGGGTGGGCGTCCTCGCGGTATACTCAGCCCGCGCGCGACTAGTGGTGGTCGCGCGGCAGCGAAGCGCCGTTACGGCGTATAAGCTGACACCTTTCTTTTTTTCTTTAGTTGTGTAACAGAACTGAACTGAGTTATAACAATGGAATCCGTAGCCTTTGCTTTGCACCTATGCGCTTCCGTTTTTATTCCACATTCCCAACCCACGTGAAGTATTTTGCGGCTGCATAGCAACGGAGCATTGGTGCAAATTGCTGGTGTACTGCCTTTAAAACGGCATGCCATCTTGCGCGCATCTGTGGCCCAACGTATCCACAATCCTTGGATCGATTCACTTCTGGTCGTCACGTCATCACTAGATCGGGTTGTGCATGACTTCAGTGCCTTCGAATTTCAGTGAACAAGCACTGCTCAATTCCACTGGGCACTCTTTCTGTTTCATGACAGCCGAGTACAGCAAACGGCGAAATCAAAGAGCAACGTTTTACGTTCGCAATACTCACTGCGCGTTTGAGTTCCGACACGAACTTCATTCATTTCGATCAACGAAACCGTATACTGGTTCCCGTAACTACACTGCGTGACCGACTTCGTCGTTGCTTTGATATTCCATGCAAGAATAGCCAGAACTACGAATTTGGCATGGCACTTAGTGGTTACCAGCCGACACTTCGTGACTGCCCGGTTCCATGAACTTCACTTACTTCAGTCGTCAGGAATCTTATCTCTGCTTTTGGAGTTCGCGTTGTGTTTGGACAGCGACAGACCGTCCCATATTTGGAGCAGTTTTGTTTACACTCATTTTAATACTGGGTATCTGGCTGAAACCCCAGCGCATTATCTTCTTACCGAACTGATCCCACCTCAGGAAACTTGGAACATCGCTCTTAATGGTGCCATCTGTGCTACAAATTTGCACATCATTGTCGTCTTCGCTCTAAATTCCGTTTGTGACCAATATTATTTTACCTTGATTCCACTTTCTGCTTCGGAATATGGCACTTCAACAACTAGCGGACACCGATTTGCAGTCTAAGGTATGCTTTTATTGCATTACAGTGATATCGCAGCCAGCCTCTGCTTTCCGTGACTGAAATGAACAGCTGTCTTGTACTCGTCATCAGTGTGCATTTTGCTCAGTCCCGGCGCAATCTTTTCTTTAAGTAATGAATGAATTAACCTCTTAAGCCACTCGATTTAGGTAGCAGTCGTGCCGATGGGCAGAAGATACCGTGGTCCTGACAATCACGGACTCCTCGCTTGAGCTGCCGACCATGCTACAGCCTAGATCGAGAAACTACTGACTGATGTGGTGGCGAAAGAATTAAAGGGAATCTCGTGCAACTCATTTCTTGCTGATGAGTAGCGGCTCCTGTATCGCACCGGAATTAGTACCGATCTGATTTACGTGTGTTCGCACTTTGCGATGCCTGCTTGCAGTTGTAGGCACGACCGACGCCGTGTGCGGACGACATTTGTGAACCTCAAACCGTTAGAGAACCTTGAGGGACCTTGCCTCCGTTTACTTTTATACCGGTTAGCCCCTCCTCCCCTCGGCATGGCATGAGTGGGATACTGCTTTACCCACCAGGCTTTCATTCTGTACATGTTGACTTGCACGCAGTTCCTTGTTCCACACGTAGTATGGATTCCGAAGTTGCTTTGTGTTGGTTTGAGCAAATAAATCATTCGGTAACATCTGTTTTCAACCTTTTCGAGGAATAAAGTCGGTTTCACTACCTTGCACTCATACCACGAACTAGTTCCGGCACGTACGGCGCTACCGGCAGAAACAACAACACGCCCCCTATGTGTGAGATCAAGAACCCAAGAGATATCGGTCCACTACCATCTACCTTCGCCGCCGTTATACTTCCATTCGGACACAACTGACTGGTTTACTATCTTGGCCCCACTCAGTTTGGTTTTAGCCACTAAGTTTCACTTAGTCTCCCCATGATGTACCATACTTTATAATCTTCTTTTAGAGAAAAGCTTGCATGATGCACTTAGGTTGGCCTTAGACTTTTAGTAACCCAAGCGTGAGTCACCGCTTCAGTGATCCGGAAGCGACGTGCCGTTGTAGTTATTAGACCCACGAATGTATTTCTTGCAAACCGCTATCATTTCTGCTTGCATGGATTGGATTGAGACTCAAACCAGTCACATTGCTTGTTCACCTCTCATAAAAGGGGTTTGTTCATTGGTGACGGAAATCGTATCAGCATAGCGCCGGGACCTTGTACCGACTCTTCCCTGCCACGCAGCCACCATTTGGTCTGGGTTTTGCGAGTTTGGTCGCACCTGAGCGTGACCCTCGCACCACAATCCAGAGATTCGTACCAGTCCCCGTCGCAACGGGGCTGGACCGTAACGTGATGCGGCGATTTGCGTACTTCGTCGACCCACTGAGATATAATGGGTAGTGCCCCCGGGCCCCTTGCAAAGTACTTCTACCAGGTTCGTCAATGGTTAGAGGTCAGAGAAACTCAGTCTTCTGTTCCTCCACGTTGGAGGTTAGAAATGGAATAGCATCCATTTCTGTAAAACCAAATCATTACCACCTCCCAGCTGCTTTGTGGACAGACTTTGGTTCAGGACCCTAATTGTTCTTCCTTCTAGGTCTGGGTGCTATGACAGTGCTTCAGCCCACGTACAACCACGAAATCTTCACAAAAAACCGATAAATCCCCATACTACTTAAAACCAATCATTACTACTTCCTCAAACTCCAACAACATTCTACATCAGTCATCGCGCAGCTTAAAAAAGAGTCGCCTTATCTGCAGCATATAACGAGGCAGATAAGCGAAAACATGCAATTGCTAGTGCCTCCTTTCCACCCTTTTCTCTTACTCCCCCCAATCCTCATTACTAGCCTTTATCTAATTTCAATTTAATTGACAGCAACCGCAATGCCACTGGAGTCATACCATCGGCAGCCATGTTCCCCCATCACTCACTGGACACCAACAACTCCTTATAAGGTCACACAGTTCCGTTTCCCTGACAGTGTTCAACAGACTGTACTCTCACGCAAGTTAGACACGCTGGGCGGTGACGTGTGTTGTGTCTGATACTAGGGTCAGTGATCCTCATGGGGTTGTTGAATTAGCTGCACTCGATTTGTTCTCTCATTATTGATTGCACGCATCCGGATACGCTGTTGCGGCTGTCACTGGTATGGCTGGAACGGGCATTGTTCTCAGCTCCAAGGCTGTCATCGTTGGTTGATTGGATTCTCGTGAGCAGCTTTTTGTGTACAGCCCGTTTGACGACTTCAACTGTTGATTCACGAAGCACCGCTTGGCTCTGTTTATGGATTCCGCTTATGCCCTCACCGACTGCAGTTGTGATGCTCTCAACGACCCCAAAGGTGGATTTGGAGAATCCGCTGTGGTCTCAGCGACCCTTCTACTGCCAACTGAACACGCTGCTATGCAGTGTTACCAGTTCAGCCATCGTTGTTGTTGCAGGCGTTATGAATGCGCAAGTAGGTCATCTGAGCTCTTCAGAAGCTTAGCAATGTGGTAATTCTGAGCTTAACACCGAACGGACGGACAATGATGAACGTCTGTTGAAACTGTATGCAGAGCACCAGCTTTTTCTTGGTATCGCTGCTTCTGGACTAAGTGGGTGCCGAAGTGCCACTTGGCGTCCACCTATAGCTGACCAGCGATGGACCTAAATGTCATAAGCTACAAATGTTGTGGTTTCATCCTAGATTGTCACTCTTTCTGGAGTACTTGCGTCGACTGTGATCATATCTTGCTATGCTGTAATTTTCTCATGAATTTTACCGCGAAGCCTACCAAGCGTTTCTCTAGATTGGAAACCCAGAAGCTACTTCATTTTATGATCAGATGCCCTGCGTAACGAATTGTCGCTCATCTTAATGACACTGGGCTTCACTGGAATAGGATCTCGATGGTCACGCACTGCACACTAACCTCTGATTGTGGCAATATTAGTCATCATTGCAATAGTCACTGGATTTCCGAAGGGTCGGTGAACTTGTTGGCATCCAGAAGAAAATTCCTGTCTGTTCCTGAGCACAGGGTAACTATATTTTCGCCTGACAGGTGTTCACCTTCTAAAACCCCACAAATGTTTGCTTGTCAACACTAAGACGTTCCGAATGTGCCTCGCCACGAACTAAAATCACTGCCCCGTGGATATCCGGAAAATGCTATCCAACCCACGGACATCAATCGTCTTTTCTCACATTTCTGACTATTACCAACAGTCAAAAATGCTGCGACACATTCACAAACATAAGCTACGCAGCTGCATTTGTACACAATTACATACGTCTATACACCCATGCACCCATTCACTGTCATGCCAAACATGTATTTTTGTACGTTTTTGATTACACTGTTATTCTAACATGATCATGCCTGTAAAGGTGTGCCTCGCATTGTCAAGAATAAAACTTTACTTTTTTATAAAAGTTTATTAGGCACGAACTAGAGCGAAACCTACGTGCTTACAAGGAAGCCTGGTTTACCAGTCTGCTCTTGAAATGGACTAGGCAGAACCAGCAGGCAATTCTCGCAAGCTCTTCCAACTGAGCCGCACCACTGGTCCCAGGAATCCAGGTATCAGCGAGACAGTCAGACAGCGCAGGCGTCCTGATTCACAATAATGTGCTCTGTATGGCGTATTGTTCGGGGCACTTTCGAGAACAGTTCAGTTGACACCCTGCTCTTGGGCGTCATCTTACTCTGGTGTTGCAGGCTGAGCTGTGGCTGGTTGGTTTAAAGGGTCCATCGGAGGCGGAGGTCAGAAACGCGTTTTCGTTCTGCTGGTCCGGATTCTCACGTGCACTATTTGGGGACGATGGTTCAGTCCTCGGCAATGCACTGACATCAGTGCTCGAACTGGTCTGGAAAGAAGAGGTCATTCCAGCTAACGAGTGAATCGATTATAGGGGCAATATACAAGAACGACAGTTGCGCCGATTATGATAATCATAAAGGTTTTAGCCTAGCACCGGTTGTGATGAAATTACCGGCCTCGATTCTCGTTCATTACCTCACTGCGGCTGGAGAATTCCGGATTAGGGAAGCGCAAGCAGACCCGTTCAGGACGGGTTGTATAGGCCACCTTTTCCTTCTGTGGCAGGTGCTAGGGCAGTGCTACACGTACCGCAACCCGACAGTAGCTGTGCATCGATTCTGTCGATCGATGCGTTCTGTTTGATATACTTGTGCTGAAAGGTGTTTCCATGAAATATATGAACGTTTTACATGCACTTTACTCGAACAGCACAGGCCGCACGACAGTCTAAGGTGATTTGTCGGATATCTTTCCGATTCGGAGTAAGCTCGCAACATTGCCCTCATCTGTGACTTCTCACAAACATGCCAACTTGCACTGGACAGATTATCGCTGGCCGTCAGTCGTTTTGGGCTTTGCTTCGCACCCTCAGTGCAAAGATTTCCTTCCAGATTGGCGGGGACCGCCGATCTTGGGGACCAGCTAAAAGTCGTTCAAGAATCCAACTACCTAGGCAATTGTATCAGCTTCCGTGGAATAGAAAAGGTCACGAACCGTATAGCAAAAGCTCGAGGCGCCTTTGCTAACCTTCGCCACCTATGGCGCCGGCGCGACATCACTCTCCCTGAAAGGGAGAGTTTACATTGCAACCGTGCCTTCGACCCTGCTGTACGGTTGTAAAATCTTGCTCATTAGCTTGGCAGACATAAAGAGGCTAGTTACGTTCGACCACTGGTGCTTTCGCAGTTTGGCTCATATCTGATGGCAACATATTGTGGGCAGTGAACATCTTCGACTCCCTGTTAATGGCACAGGAAGAGGAACCGAACAGCTCGGCACCGTCATTTTATTCACTAGGCCCCGATAGCTGGGCCACTTGTTGCGCATGCCAACCCACCGGCTCCCGCGACATACATTGCTTTCACGCCGTGGGTGTGCATGGAAGAATAGGAGATGTGACTAATCGATGACTTGGTCAATAGGAATGCAGGCTCTTATTTCGAAGTTGGCCTCGGTTGGAGTGTATCAGCTCCCTGGTTGGGGTCCGAAAGACAGGGGACTCTTGCTGAAATAACTAGGAGCCGATCTCAGTGGCGTTCACCAGAGTTCTCCAATTTCCCCATTTTTGTTCAGCTTCGTGATGGACTGCAACATGCACTATTCCCTTGCGGAGCTTCGCGATGCAGGCGTTGATGTACTGCCTGCTGAAAATCATCTCAAGGGTGGTTCCATCACTTGGCACACGCTTCGCACCTTCGTAGTGCAGTGTTGTTACAGTACCACCAGCTACTTGACGACCCTTGATAGCGAGGAACTCGATGGAGTTGATCATTTCACTTGACCTGCGTCAGTAACGATAAGCACATAAGTACTGTATGTGGCAAATGTTAGAACTGCCTTCTTGAATGTGTGGCTTCAGAAACAGATTTCCCTCGGTCTGAAAGGCCGCGTTTACAAGCCAACAGGGAGGGCCGTACTACTCTGTGGGAGTGAGACTTAACACCTTCGGTCTGAGACACCTGATCATCGCTGCCTGCGAAGCGTTGCTGGTGTTGGATGGCACCAGCGTGTCCGCAACGATGTTCTAGGTAGGCGAATACTGGGCAGTGATAGTCGTGCTAATTCTTCAGCACAACAGAATACACTGTATAAGTTGCGTTGGCTTGGGTACATACTACGTATGCCCGGTCACCGCTTACCGAGGAGGACGTTGTTTTATTTGCCAGATGTAGTGTGGTGCAAGGCTCGAGGTGAGCAAAAGTTAACTTAGCGGAGAGAAATGAAGTCACTGACGACACAATAGGGTGCTGTTGGTCCATCTCGCCTTATTGCTTGGAGTCCGTGTGACTCGCCTTATGCTTGGCTCGAGACGTTACAGGACATGGCTCACAGTTGGCACCAGTGTCGCGTCTGCTGTCCTATTCTAATCAAACTACCTGTTTGGTGCTGAGTTATCTGCGGTGTAATGGCTGATTATGACGTGGGACAGTGAAAACAGCAAAGAATCTGTCTCGCCGATGCCGTTTTATCTTTATACGATAGCCAACTGTTTGTGACGGTACGTTGTTCACAAAGTGTAGTCGCTTGACCCTAAATCTTTGCTTAGGACATGTACGTTCTATACTGGACCACTTCTATCCATGTAATTATTCCTCGCTGCTTAGGTCACCTTGTTTGTACGGCAGCGAGGCATCCGACCAAATGACTGATGTAAAGTTGTTGATGGTGTACCAGTCCACCACTGTCGGCAATGGCGACAGAACCAGGCCATCGTGATGATGTATCTGTTGAGTGAAGCTAGTTGCACGATTAAGGGACACATGTTAAAGAGATTTCGGACCTTTTACGAGATCGATTCTATTCCTTACTAAACACCACTTCACACATGAAAGCTATTCTACCCACTGAATCATCCTAAGAGATTTTGACTTGAACTTGGTTATCCCATTCTGGGACGTATTGTGTGCATTTCGTGCATTCACTCAACATCGTTTTTCATTTTAGTCACTATAACTAACTTACTGGTGGCTATTCAGGCATGAGCTACCTTCACCTACTCTTCCTGTTCACCTAGCACTAGCTGAACTACTGCAGTTTTCACTTGTCGGCCGGTGACCCCATGGATAAAGCGCCTGCTTTGCACTCCAGAGGTCACCTCGTTTCGAATCCGCTTAGGTGCGGGCAACCTCGCAGCATACCCAGCCCCCACGTGATTGGTGGTGGACCCGCGGCAGCAAGGCGCTGGTATGTTAGCCACTTCGTGTGTCCTCACTCGGGATCCAGGTTGGGATCGTAAAATAAGTCAGTCCGTGACTAATTAAGCAAATGGACTTGCGAACCAAGTACGTACTGCGCACAATTCCATCTTATTATTCCCTTTGTGCGTGCTTTATTTTTTCGGGGCATTTTCCCTGGCATTTCCTCTCTTACGTCCTGGCCTTTTTATTTTTGCTCCTTTTGTTAGCTGTCTCATACTTTTGTTTCGCGGTTAATCATGGACTGTCGCGGACGCATCATTGATGGAATCCTCAATTCCATGAAATAACAACTTCCCTAAGGTTAACTTAATTCTCCCACATCTGTCTGCAAGCTGAGTTCACTGGAGCCGGTGAACTTTTCAGATTTTTGTAAACACTGATCCGGTTATTTATTCTCTGATTGTCAAGAGGTAGCTGAACGGAGGTGGTCTTGTTTTCGTTCGCACTCCACTATTTCCTTCCTTAATACTTCTGTCTTGCGCTCGGTGCTATGTCGAGAGACAGTCTGTTTTTCCTTCCCTCTTTTACTCTCCCCACGATTCAGTTTACTCTCTTCTCGCTTTGTATTCCTTACCTCCACTAGCTGGCCATTGCTTCTGTTTCTTTTCAATGAACCTATATTCGTTTTCACCGTGACTTCGTTCTTTCCGACTCTACCGGAGTAGAAGTTCTGCCGGGCGACCGACTGACCAATTTGAAGAATGCAGACGACATAGCTCTTCTTGGGTCCTACGCAGTGGCTTTGCAAACACTACTGGAGGGACTGACGCGTAGCGCTGCACGCTTCGGCATGTTCTTTGCACCTTCAAAGGGCAAGATACTGCTACAGGACTGGACCGAAATACCGGTTCCGGCTGTCACCGAACAGCTACTGGAAGTGATGGATCGGTTCACTTACCTTGGCAGCTGTTTCATCTTCACGTATCAGCAATGCCATTGTAAGTTTGTAGAGGCAACCATCTATGGAGACGGCGGAATTTTTGCCTGTCAGTAAGACCGGTGTGTGGATCAGAAACCAGGCCAGTTCGCGGCGAAGGCATTAAACGCTTGACTGTGTTTGACTGCCGGTGATTCCAGAGTATTGCTCACATCTGATGGGACCATCGGGTGAGTACTACTGAGATCCGACAATTGGTTTTAGACACGAAGCTTTCTGGTGCCTCACTGGAGTGTTTGCTGTATCTTAATGGCTTATGTTTGCTAGGGCATGTCTTCCGTATGCCGTTGACCGGCTTCCTCGGTTTGCATTATGCGCTGTGGCTGTACCCGTTTGGGTGAACTCGCGAAATGACCAGTAATGTGGTGGCATAGAGGCATGAAGAAACTAATAGATTTGGTCAGGCTGGTGCTTACTGTCTTCGAGCAGGGGCCTTGGGATGCTCCACGCCAATGGTTGGAGACCGTATCAGACATGGCGCAGTCATCGGCATTCCTGCATTCGGTCTTTTGCATCTAGTTATTGCCTTTCGTTTCATTCTTATTTGTATAACACACTTCTTTCTTCCTTCCATTTTCTTTACATTTACTTTGCATCAAATCGATCTATTTTACCCTTGCCACTTATTGTTATTTTTGCGATGTGAGTCGTTGTAACTGGATCCACCGCATTTCGATGCTCGGATCATAGTTGGTCATTTGAACTGAACTGATTTGTTTTCACTTGTAATCTTATCTCATAGATGATTCACCAGTGTGAACACAATAGTTTGTTCGTCTTCGCTCGGACGTGTGATGATTACTGGGGACGTTCGTGCTAGGCGTTTCTGATTTCCACCTGGATTCTTTCCACCTGTGACCCTTCGTCCCTGCTTCACTCCTGCTTTCCTGAGATACATCTCATATACCGAGCATACTGATAATCGTTCTCGGTCTTTGCTTTCGTCACTTTTACATACCGCCAAGTAATTTCGGTTTTTTTTACCTTCTGGTTATTTTCTATCTTATTCGTCTTCTTTTACATCGGGGCTTCTACTTTATCCTCACTCGAAGCCGTTTAGCTTCCATAACCCGATGTATCTTCATCTGCTTGCTCACTGCCTACTCGACCGGATTCGTCTGCGTTCGCGTAGTAGCAGCTTTCACGAGCGTGTTACACCATTTTCTTTTCGCGTGTCTTTTTGCTGCCATTGTTCTCTTATCTCACATCGGTTGACTTTAATTCCATTTGTTTGGCCGCTTGAACTCACGGGTACTTTGCACTCTCCGTGGACAAAATTGCCTTTTGTTTCCCTCTTCTTCCACATGTCGTTACGCTCATCAAATCCACCCTGTCCCTTGCAGTCGATGTCGCTGCTATTCGCCCGCCAGACTTGAATCAGCCCGTTTACCATGGTCTCTTGTTCGGTGTCGATTCCCATCAGCAAGAAGCAGAGGAGGACGATGGGGATGATCTGTTTTGCCGCACGTGCCAAATGCGATTCGGCACAGACCGTGCCTTCACTTTGCACTTGCGCGGCGTCACTCACATCCAGCGTGCATTGGAAGGTCTGCAGCGACGTAATCCAGAGCATATCGACAGGGGCATCGTACAGCAGCCAGAGGTTAGTCATCCTAGTGCTGATACGGGTTTTTCCTGTCCTCTCTCCGCTTCTTGCAGGCTATAGTTACAGTGTGTTTACTTTTACCAGCTCGGTGCGGTCTAAATTCGATTGCCTACACATCCACTTCTAACTCTCTGCGCTGTCTGCTTATCTTTCGCGGTCTAATGCTATAGTTCCTTATATGTTCAAAGTGCACCTAACTGTCCAGCGTGTTTACCCTCTGTTCACATTTCCCTCCCATCTCTCTCTCTCTTTTTTGCTTCAGGAGAATGGGGCTGCGAGGCACTACGCGTGGTTTCAGCGGCAGTATATGCAAAAGACGCAGTCCGAGTTCATTCGTCCAGGATCGCTATATTGCGAAGTAATTTTATTTTTTAAGCACACTGTTGCTCTCACCGCTTATACTCTTTGCTACTCACGCTTTGAGAGTGTACATCTTCCCGTACTTTTCTTTCCAATAGATTCTCCTCATCGCGTGGTCAGCGACGATCGTTTCCGCATTTAACTGTCTCCTGTGCCTAGGAATAGCTACAAAACATCTGCATCTACAGCGGAACCATGAGTGATTCGCGCCACACCAGCTACAGCTCCAACACGTAGTACATCCTGTGCATGTCCATTCATTGAGTGGTAGAGAGCAGAAGGGGGGTCCCGTGTCAGCTCCTTCGCTTCCCGATCTTCCAAGGATTGCAGGCGAGTGGGCGGTCATGGCTCAGGAGGTAATATCAGCCCTGCAGGATCCTGGAGTACTCAGTAGGAAGATGTCTAGCAAACGTTTGAAACTCGCTTCTGATTGCGCATTGACAATCGGGTCCGGCAGTCGGTTCCAATCATTAATTACTCGAGTAGAGAGAGCAACATCTGAGCGGACTTTGAGCCTCCTCGGTTTAAAAAGCTTCCAGCTGCGACCTCGAGTCGAGCTGCCAAGTCTTAGCTGAAAGAACTGCCTTAGCTCGTTTCCCAGTTCTCCTCGTAGGATGCGCCTGGTATAGATGTCTCCGCGACGTCGGCGATAGTCTAAGGGAAAAAGGTTCATCCTCTGTAGTCGGGTGGGGTTACGGGAGGTTGCGTAGCCCAAGGGCAAATTTCGAGGCTCGTCGCTGAATTTTTTCTATCTTGTCACTTTCATGTTTAGATAAAGGGGCTATGGCCGGATGTCCGAATCCAAGAATGGGACGGATATGGGAGGTGAAGAGAAGTCTAAATATCTGCGGCGTCATTTTAGAGAATGATCTCCTTATGGTGCCCCACATCCTGTTCGCCACAGCAGTTTTCTTTAACGTGTCAAGGGTCGTTTTGAGATCAGAGGAGATTATTGTCCCCAGGTCCTTTTCCTGTGTGGCAATCTTGAGTAGGTGCCCGCCAATGTGATAGATGCCCAGTGGTTCAGCAGCACCTATAGAAAGGACTGAGCATTTATCTTTGTTGACCGGCAAACCCCACTTGATAGACCAAGAGTGTAGTAGATCAAGCGTTTCCTGTAATTGGTCGGCGTCTTCGAGGCTGGACACTTCCGACCATAGCTTGAGATCGTCTGCATAGATCAGACAGTCCGTTTGTAGCATACTTGGTAGATCATTGATATATATCTTGAACAATTCCGGTCCGAGAACGGAGTCTTGTGGTACGCCACTATACATAGGCACGGGGAATGAAAGGGTATCGTTTACTTTGACTTGCATGTTCCGGCCTTGCAAGAAGTCACTGATCCATAGTAGGAGGTTCCCTGTCACGCCAGTTCCGCAGAGCTTAGAGAGTAGTTCCTGATGTGGGACTCTGTCAAAAGCTTTGCTGAAGTCGATGAAGACCACATCTAAACGTTTTCCAGCGTCCACTGATTTAGCCCACTTCTCTCTAGCGACCAACAGGTTAGTGATGCAGGAGTGCCCCTTTCGGAAGCCATGCTGGGTGACTGAAGGGAAGTTCAGATCTTCGCAGTGTCGGTGGAGAGCAGATTTAATGAGCTTTTCCATGATCTTGCAGGCGACCGACGTCAAGCAAATTGGCCGATAGTTCGCAGGGTCCTGGCGGTTTCCACCTTTATATTTCGGCATAACTACACCCGTCTTCCAATCGACAGGTAGTCGACCAGCTTTAAGAGAGAGCTGAAAGATTTGACAAAGTGGGACGGCAATGAATTCTGCAACCATCTTGAGAAAATGTGGATGTAACCCGTCTGGGCCTTGTGAGGAAGAGGAGTTCAGTTCTAGTAGTAGCTTCAAGGTAGCACCTGCATCGATATCGATATGTTCCAGAGGTACTGTATGTGCAACTACATGAGGGTTTGCGAGTCTGTCTCCCTTCGTATATACTGAGGAGAACTGTAGAGCCAATAGGTCAGCTTTGGCGTCATCATCATAGTGTATCATACCTGGCTCATTAGTAGACAATGCAGGAACTCCACAGCCCGTCTTGGAAGAGCTATTAAGGTATGAAAATAGTCTTTGGCCTAGAGAGAGATTGTTCGGCCAGGCTATGCTCGTATCGTTGTCTCTTTTCACGTTTCTGCAGGGAGCAGAAGTTCCTGATGGCTTTGTATTTAGAGTAGTCTGAGTCTAAGCGGGAAAGCTTGAATCTGTCCCATAGTTTTCGTCGTTGTTTCATGTTGGCCCTGAGTTCTCGGTCGATCCAGGGGGGGGCCTTAGAAAGAGGCCTGTTACTGTGGAATGGGACGGCCTCCTCGATGAGGAGCTTCAATTTGCGGAATAAATCGTTCCAAGCAGCATCGAGATCTAAGTGTTGTGGAACATTCCAGTCCAATGTACCTGCTGCCACCCTTAGCTTGAATGCGTCGGTTCGCCAGAAGTTGCGACGGTGTGCCCTCCGGGTTCGGATAGCTAGATGTTTAGTCCATAGGAAGGAGATTGTACAATGGTCGCTTTTGCCTATGGGTGGTAGAAGGGTCAATTCTGAGACATCTGCCAGGGACGGAGTGGGCACAAGATCAAGAGTGTGCGGAGTTTGGCCGGGAAGAAGCCTAGTGGGCGATGTTATATGCTGGGTGAGATTCGTTTTGAGGACAGTTTCAAGGAGGCTGGTGTCAAATGACTCGGGTGAAAGGTGGCAGATGTCGTAAGAGAAAATATTGGGATTCATTAAGCTGGGAGCTTCAGATCCGACTCACACGCCTTCAGCTTGCACATCATTTTTAGAAACTAAGAGAAGCATGCATATTTGACAAACGCGGCAGTAGTTGACCCGTGACTCCTCCCTCTCTAAGTGGAACTATTTGAGCCTACCACTATCGGCAACGATTAGTAGTCTCTTGCGGCAAGTAATCAAGATGGTGGTATTATACAAACGGGCGCTTCGTTAACATCCACATCAGACCTAGCTAGACTTGCGGCAGCACATACTCTCTCTGATGGACGGTATGGTATGCGCACATATATATTTATATTTGTGTGCCAACGGCTGTTGTGTCCTGATGCTAGAATGAAGAAAATAACTGTCGGAACCTTCAGTTGCAGACTTTAGGGATTTTCACACTTCCTTACTACATTTTAGACTCCCACCACTGCGCTTAGCGTGGTTCTGCACGCACACCAGATCACATAAGTATAACTTCCAGATGATCCTACTTTAAATTTATCCTCTCCTCCGACTGTCACCTTTGAATAAACCAGGATTCAAATTCCTCTATACGAATCATGATTCTTTTTCGGTGCCATGTGTCATAGCTACCTGTCTCTTTTAACGCGTTTGTGGGCATATCCTCTGCTTAACGGCAGTCATTGATTCTATTTTGGTATCAGACAGGATACCGACCTCCCAAGAGAAAGGACCATAAGAAACTTCCTGCAAATTCCTCAGTAAGACCTTTGATTGAAGGTTATACTAACTCCCAAGAAAGTGCCCACTTGTTTATTTATTGCACCTTCGGTGGCGTGTAGGATTTCGTGTACCAGGTCGATCCCATACTCTCTATATTCCAATTTTGTCAATAAGTAACACTTCCTTGACTAAAGTTCTCTGGCGCAATCTGGACACCGTTGATGATGTTGCCTAATAGTACGGCCACATACGGCCGAAAAGCCATCCACCTTCCTGGAGTCACTGAGAGCCTACGAATAAATTTTACATGCATGCTAGCGCTTTTCTTTGACACTTCATTTCCATACACACATCTGGAGATGCGCTGTACTGGTCACCGTCACTGATGAATTCTTCTGATACTGTCTGCTCGTTGGGTTTTGTCTCTACCATGTACAGAATCATTTTCAACTTGTCATGTACAACAGTGCATCTGTTGAGCTTCGTAATCTTTGCCAACAGTGCTCTCGATTTATTCGTGTATAGCGTCCTTTTCTCTCTACCCCACCGTGTTGTTGCAGATGGAAAGTGATCTTGGTTGAACACATACTCGATTCGCTACTTGTCCACCCGAATGTGTTCACCCTCCTCTCTGTCTCTCACATTGTAGCTTTGTAGTGTACAGAGTACGTCTTATATCACACTCCAAGCTCATCTAAACGGCAAGAGGCACCGGGAAAACGTGGCACTTTTTCACTCTAACGGTGAGTCATCTACCACTAGACTGCTAGATATTGTGTGCGCACCTTTGTTTTTCTGCTTCTCTCCGGACGTTCCCCAGCTTGGTGGCATCCACTTTTGTTTATTGTCCGCAGACGGCTAGCATGAATTCTCACCATGGTTAAAGATTGTCGTATCTCCGGTGTTATCTGCTTTACTGTGTAATTTTACTGCCAGTTAACAGTTTCAGCTTATTCATCCTATGAGGTAGGGAATGAAAGATTTCGCGCCGCATTTCCACGTAGATGTATGTTGCTACTTTTGCCCATCACTGTGATAGCTGACGCCTCCTGTATACAAAGTGTGCTAGTTAGGCTAGACTCGACTGAGCCATCGAAACATCACCGTCAGTGGCATTACGATTGCATCGAGATGTCATGAGTTCAGTCCCTGATGAGGCCGGGGTTACGTCCCACGGACTAGTCGCAGTAGGATAAAAAGGCCATCTAGTGCTTTTCCGAATATGATGTGGACGGGAAAAGGGGAGAGGAGGCCAACCGAAAACCTCTGCTAGTTTTTCCCAGGTTAGGGTTCCAAAGACAGTGAATACGTTTGGTTAGAGTCACTTGTTGATATACCCAGGAGCCGATCTTGCTAACATCTGCGTCAAAAGTTGGTTATATTCTGCTCACGTTTAGCCTCTATTTACTGATGCATAATACTGTACACTAATACTGTGTATTGTTTTCCTCTGTTTCACTACGATCTACTTAATTTGTATTGCTGTGCGAGAGCTGTGATCTTTCTCACCTCTAACCCACTTGTCGAATGGTGATGACGCCACGTTCACTGAGCAAACATTTAAACCCATGGTACATGTTTTTTTGCCAGCACCCATACCACCAGAAATAACTGGCTATGTTGCAAAGATGATTTCTACTCACCTACCCCTCATTCTCATTCCCCATGAGGTTTCACACTTTCAGGTGTGGGCAGTTACAGCCATCAGTGGGAGCATGCCAAGAACCACCTTTGCTCCCGCTCCGAGCTTCCTGCGGCTATCCGCAGTCACATAGACAGGACAACTAGACACGAACACCTTCAATTCTCATGCTAGTTCGTCCGGCAATAACTGGTGAAGATTCCTGGGGTGTGTAAACTTATTTGATTCTTCTTATCACTGCTGTTTCTGTTTAGTTTGATCTGTGTGCCTCCACGATACTGTGCTTTGCTTACTATTGGCAGCACGGCAACCACTCTCGACTAAGGGGACACCCATCGCTTTTAAAGCGACATATACTCAAGGATTACCACAATTTCATCGTCGAACTAAGCTATCATCACCAAAGAGATGGAAAACACTTCAGCTACTGTGCACAAATTCATAAAATAAAAACATGCAGCAGATGCATGTCAGCTAAGCTACCAGTAACGAATGGGAATCATTTCGGAAAGTCACCAGCCGGCTACTATCCTGCAAAAAATTTGTTATGCAATATTTTACTATGCTAGAAAATGAGATCGCATTTGGAGGAAGCCATGAGGGGGGAAGAGGGACGAAAAACTCACAACACGAACACCACTGAGGTCGGCTCCTAGCCATATCAACAAGTGTATCCAGCCAAACGTGTTCATCGTCTTTTGGTTCCCAACCAGGGAGCCGTGAAGCTCCAACCGAGGCCAGCTCCGAAGTAAGGGCCTTCGTTACTCTCGACCAAATCATCGATTGGCCACCTCTCCTCTTCTTTCATTCACACCCACGGCGCGAAAGCAACGCACGTCGCGGGAGCCGGTGTGCTTGCATGCATAACACGTGGCCGAACCATCGGAGCCTGGTGCGTGAAATGACTATGCTGAACGGTTCATTTCCTTTTCCTGTGCCGTAAACAAGGCGTCAAACACACTCGTTGCTCACGCAGTGTTCCCACTAGATGTGAGCCGAACTGCGAAGGCAGCAGTGCTCGAACGTAACTAGCCTCTTTATGTCGGCTGATCTAAGGGGCTAGGTTTCACGATTGTACAATAGGGTCGAACGTGCAGCTGCATTATGCACTCTACCTTTCAGGGCGAGAGTGATGTCGCGCCGACGAACTAGGCCACGGAACCACTTTTCTTCACCAGGAGTTTGCTTCTCCTCTTAATCCGCACACCCAATGATTGTGACCTGCTTCAGCAGGACCTCGACCGCCTCTCCACGTGGTCTGCAGAGGTCAACCTCCCGATCAACCAGGTCAATTCGCAATTTCTGAGGCTTGATAAGTGTGAGCCCAGTGGAACCTACACGGTGGCTGCTCAACCGTTGCATCCCGCGCCTTTCGTGCGCGACCTCGGTGTACTCTCACGCTACGACCATGGACAACACGAATAGGATTTACCAAAACAGCCTTCGTATGCTTTGGGCGCTCAGGCGCAGCATCAGCACTTTGTCCGAAGAGATTGCCACTCGCCTATTCGTCTCCATAATACGACCAATGCTAGAGAATGGCTCTTCCGCGTATTGTCCTATCACCCGGGGCGAGGTAGAAAAGATTGAGCGAGTGCAGCATGTAGCCACCAGGCTGATTCCCAACTTACGAGGTGTGCCGTACAAAGACCGGTGTAATAAGCTAGGGATGTACACCCTAGCTTATCGTCAAATGCGAGTAGACCTCATCATGACGCACCGGATATTACATCTGGGAGATTACCCGATGTTGAGACCGCTGCTTCATCTGCACACACCAAGCAGCACACGAGGACATCGGTATAAGCTTGTCGTACCGGATTTGAAGCGGGTCGAACGCAGAGTGGTGTATGTATGGAACGGCCTGCTGCAGCACGTAGTTGAGGCAAAGCCGGTGTCGGAATTTAAGAAGTTCCTGAACAAACACTTTGCCGACGCAAAATATATTGAACGCAACAAAACCTAACGGGTCTTTGTCCCTGAGTGACATTAGATGTAGCTACGCAGAGCAAACTCTACTTGCTGCTTCCAACCAGTAAACAGTAATCAACCTCACTTCGAAGTTAGCCTCGGCTACAGTCTCTCAGCTCCCTGGTTGTGGCCCAAAAGAAGATGAACATGTTGTGTGCTTCTTCGTTTTTTTTTGTTAAGCCTCCCCTCCAACCGCGATCTCCTTCCTGAGATAAACTGTAACTTTTTTGGGGTACAACAGCCGGCTGCTAGCTCTCCGGAACAGTGTCCACTCCTTACTGGTGGCTAAGCTGGCGCGCTTCTGTTGCGACGCTTTGTTATATTTTCTTCGTGTGTATTGCAGCGCAATGCGGAGGTGTCCCCACCTCTAGCTAACGTGTATAATGATGATGAATGAATAACTCTCAGCCTTGCCGTCACAGTTTAGCAATTGCAGGACTAACGCTCAGTGACTGGCTCTTAGCCGAAGTAGCACAAATCAAAACATGTCAGGCACTCGGAAGGTAAAACTGTATTCTAAACGGTATATTGTACAATGCATTGATCCACTAATCTAAAATAGGCCAATCGATAAGTGGGTGAGCAAAATAACAACAGCAGTACATCAGCCATTTGAACTGATGCTTTGCTGCCATACAACCATGGAATAAAGAATACTAAGAGGGAGAAAATGGGGACTTACCTGAAAACCTTAATGCCCTTAGCAAACATTCAAGGTCGAGGCGTCTACACCTGTGTAGACAACATACCGTCACAAACAACTGTCTATCGTGCAAAAATAAGGCGGCATCGGTGAGGCAGCTTCCTTGCGGATTTCACTGCTCCGAGTCCTAATCGGCCGTTACCCCGCAAGTAACTCAGCACCAGACAAACTTTAAACAGGCACTCCGACTACGAGACAGCAGCAGACGCGCCACTGGTGTCTACTGAGAGCCATGTCCTGTAAGGTCTCAAGTCAAGCACAAGGCGAGTCACCTGGACTCCAGCCCGGAAGGCGAGACGGACCAACGGCACCCAGTTTGTTCGTCAGTGACTTCATTTCCCGCTGCTAAGCCAATTTCTGCGCCACCCTACACTTGGCAGACCTAACAAGGCCCTCCTAGGTAATCGGTGAGCAGGCATACGTAACACGTGTCAAAGCCAACGCAACTTATTCAGTGCTATCTGTTGTTCTGAGGAGCTAGCATGATTATCATTACCGAGTACTCTCCTACGCACTTCATCGTTGAGGACACGTTAGTGCCATAAGTAGTAAGTAAGTAATCGCAGCCGTCTAGCAACTAGACAGAGCCAGCAGCAAACTATGGAGATCAGCGGATAAGGTACAGTCCTCGCGTCATAATGATCGTGTCATAGTAGTTGAAGGTGAGCAACACCCTTCAGCTAATATGCCGCAGGAAGAAAAGAACATTTTAACGAAAAGTAGAACAAAACAATTTTAGTTTGTTTTTCACACGCCGATTTTTTTCTTTTTTGTCATTTTCAATGTTTGAAGTATTATATATGTTAATCACTACAATACTGTACACAATTCTTCCACTGATTCCGGTTGCGGTCCATGTCTTCAAGAGTGTTAAGTCATTGGCACTCCTTATCTTTGGGTCCCCATCCTGGGAGACGTACGGATCCAACAGCGGCCAGACACGACATCAGCGATTTCATGTGCTGCCGCCATGTAGAAGGCTGACCACGCGGTCGCCTCCAGCCAGGTCCTTGACGAGCGAATAGAGCGCAATGTGGTAGATGCTCAGGTGCCATGCGTAGCACTTGATCGAGCCATCTGAACTGGCGCAACGAAACCACTTTGTTATAGGGAATACTCCCCATGATGCGACGTCGAACGTCATTACTGGTAACTCGATGTTGCCACCAAATACGAGCAATCCTCCTTAAGCAACCATTATCGAAGGCAGAAGGCTGACGCATGTCTTCTACGCGAATCGACCAGTACTCGCTCCCATACAACAATACTGAGCGAACTGATGCGTTGTAAAAGCGGCCCTTTAGCGAGAATGAGACGTCGTCGCGACGTTATTTCGAATAAGCAGCAACCAAGAGAAGAAACATTTTCCCATCCAATGGGCCAAAGAAGTCTGCGTATATGCGTTTCCAAGGTTTACTGCGCCATTATTTCCAAGGACTAAGTGGTACCGGAGGGGTATTCCTCTGAGTACTTCGACACACATCGCAGTGGTGGATCAACTCTTTGTTATCTCTGTCATTAGGCCACCACACGTGTGATCGCACAAGCGCCTTCATTCTCTTAATTCTTGCATACGTTTCGGAAAGTCCTTGTATGACATTCTGTCGCTACCTTAATGGTATGATCACTCTAGATCCCCATAGCACACACCCATCCTCAAGACTGAGCTCTGTGCGTCGGATAAAGTAGGGCTATAGTTGTGGTTCACAGCTGTCAGGCCAACATTGAGAGCCTAGTAGCTTGACTTTGGCCAGTATTGTATCCCGTACAGTTTTCTGACGGATATCTGCATTTGACACCGGATTTTCGCCCAAATGTTGCTACGTATGGACAAGTTCCACAGGTTTAAGTACGCAATCTGGTAGGTGATTCAGTGCTAAACGGCTTAGAGCATCCTCGTTTCTCTTTGCTTTCTCAGGGACATAGTCTATCTCCTAATTGTAAGCGGAGAGCAATAAAGCCTAACATCGCATATGAGGTGACCCCATCTGGTTTATGCCTTTTTTCTCACCAATCAGGGTTAACAGAGGTTTGTGGTCAGTAAAGATTTCTAGTTTTCTTCCCTACAAATACTGGTGGAAAATCTTGACTTCGAAGATAACCTCTAAAGCTTCCCTGTCAAGCTGCGCGTAGTTCTTTTCCACTGGGGCTAAACTTCTCGACGCAAAAGCTATTGGTCGCTCGGTCATGTCTTCCATTTGGAGTGATAGTACGGTCCCGCGCCCTGTGGGTGACGTATCGCAACGAAGAGTAATCGTTTTTCTGCGCCAAAATGCGCTAACAAGTTAGCGTTACTGAGAGCCAATCTGACAGCATCGTAAGCTTTTTGTTGTCCATTGGACCACAGCCACCTGGTATTCTTACGAAGCAAAGTATACAATTGTGCGCGAAGCCTAGCCAACTTGGATAAAGAACGACTGTAATGGGTTGCCATCCCAAGAAATGATTGTAGTTCGTTAATATTTCGGCGGGTTTGAGAACGCAGAATGGGTTGGATTTTTCCCCGTAGGGGATGTAACCTTTGTGTGTCTAAACGAAATCCCAGATACTCAACGGTATCACAGAAGATATTTAGCTTCCTTGAGTTTCAGTCCTCTCTCCTGAAGGTGTTTCAAGACTGTTGCAAGTGCTGTCATAGTCGTACTTGGTATGACCAGTAACCGAAATGTCCACCAAGTAAACGCAAACGGGTGTGCCTTTCACTAAGTTGTCTATAATACTGAGAAATCTTTGGCGCCAGCCATATATGCATGAGCTATGTCCCATGCTGAGGCTGATGTTGCATTCTTGATGCTTCTTCACCGCAGTTAGGCTAAACCAACTTAGACTTAAACTAGGTCTTTTTAGCTGGATAAATTTCGTTCTAATTTTTTTGATTTGTTCTGCCTAGCTTAATAATCTCCTATTAACTTTCCACGTTGTTCATGATAATTGTGCTTATCTTCGTTAACTTTATTGCGTTTGTAGCATTTTTCGAGTCACTTCTGGGACCTATTTTGGTTATCGCGGATTCGTTGCTAACCAACTTACTTCATATGCTAATTTAGGGAAGAGTTATGTCTGCATAGCCGTATTCATTAACAGATATATTTTATTTTTTTTACTGTTATTTCAAGTGATTGACTGTTGTTTGACATCCCAGGTGTGGCTGCGCTTGATGTGCATGTTGACAAGGTGTCTACCTGTTTATTACCCACTACCTCGTCCATAATACTGGCTCTAGGGGACAGTTGGTCGTTGCTGGAGAGGACGTGGTGCACGGTCTTTGTTGCCGTGCTAGGTTCGAAGAGTGGTTCCATGCACTCATTGTGGAACGGACTACAGTCCAGCCACCGCCTTCTGTGTGCTTGATTCCCCAAATACAGCGTGCTTGTGTTTGCCTGTGAAGAAGTGTGGGCCGGCTCCGTTGATAAAATGTGGCTTCCATCCACAGGCCTCCCGGTCTTATTACTTCGGGTTTACACTGGATATGGGGTGTGTGGGTGGTGCAGCGCAAGCCACCCATGGTCCCTCTGTAGGCGTAGGCGTCCTGTGGCTGGCCACATTGACAAGCAAAGCCGAAACCGGATGCCGCCAGCCAATTTCTTTTGGAGATTCCTGTAGCTTTGCTTGAGAATAGGCATGGCTTAAATTAAGTTTTGATAACTTTTGTCCACCAGACAAAGTTGCGTGCAGTTCATCTATCCGTCGTCGTCACTTGATTGACCGTCACTTTATATTTGCCGCAAATGCGAACTGAGCCATCAGACTTATGTACAGGAACGATGAGTGCAGCCCAGGAAGAGTGGCGTACGGGTGAAATTATTCCGTCTTTTTGTAATCACTTTAAATTCGCACTTTTTATGATTTCGGTTGAGTCTGTGGCTTTGTGTTCAAGCAGGCTTTGAAATCACGCAATTTCCCAGGTATTTTTTTATCGAGAACACTGGAAAATGCTTTTAAGAGTTAAGTTAGAAATACTGTACGCCTTCTTGACAGATTGTAGTATCTCCGACGTGTACTCTAACCAGTTTCACCCAAGTAGGTTCGATCCGCCTGTGGTAACAACGATTAGAGAAAGTCAACGTATTGTCCCCATGATTTACTTTTACGTCACACACACACACGTCACGCACGTCTAAGACGTGGAGTATTTCCTTAATATACGATCGCGGTTTTGATTGAGTCGGAGTAAGTACCAGATCGGGCAAAGTTCTGTTGTTGATCAATATAACCAAAGGCCCCGGTATCGATTTTCGGACGTACTGGCTCGCCTTCAATGTTTAAGTCAACAGTGTACTGGTGTATTCCCATTGCGTGCCATGTGGCTGTGTGCGAAATTAGATAGAATATGGGGTCGTCAGCGTTTTCCACATTTCGAACAGTACCCTGGGCAGGGCGGCGTATCGGTCGTGCGACCACAATCGAACGGCATACGCGTGTAATATGTCCGACCTTTCTGTTATTGGGGCAAGTAGACTGTGTCTGCAATCGCCGCATTGGTAGCACGTAAATGAACAGTTGTTGGTGGGTGATAGTCGAGATTTACTTGCATCGGCGGCATCTGAAGGAGAATCGCTTCGATGATGAATTAATTGTAACATAACTCTTTCCCTTTGTCTAACCAGTGTGCAGGCTGTTTCTCAACTGAGTTTCCTCTCGCCTTCTGACAGCAGACGTTCTCTTGCTTTATCGTCTCGAATGCCAACCAAAGGACATTGTGCCGCCATCATATCTTCGAATTTCGTTGCGGGAATTCCATTGTAACTGCATTCAGGAAGGGACTGTTGTATGCGACTGATGAATTCATTACCACTCCTCTTCTCCCTGTCGTAATTGAGAAAAGCTTAGGCAATCAGTAAAAACATGTTACCGCGGCCCCCAAAGGCCTTTCAGGGTGTTAAACCAGTCCGTCAGGAATGTGCTTACGTACAAACGCAACGCTTCAAAATGCCATTGACCGCGGTGTTATCTAAGTAGCTTGATAGACTGGGTTTCACTAAATTTGATTTGGAGGTGTGTAATTGTGGAAAGCTCAAGTTAGTCACAGAAGGTTCGTTTTCAACGGCTCCAAACTACTAAGCATGGCTTGGACGACATGTCCTTCCAAAAGGAATGAGGCGGGTTAGGATGGCTCATAGTAATTAATTCCAAGTTTAACCTTCGTCGCCAAATTTCACAGTTTAGCAATTGCGGAACTAACGCTCAATGGCTGGCTCTTAGCCGAAGTGGCACAAAGCAAAACACGTCAGGCACACGAAAGGCAAAACTGTATTCTAAACGGCATATTGTACAATGCATTGATCCGCTATTCTAAACTAGGCGAGTGGGCGGGTTACTGACACGCCGGCGGATCCAGACAACAAATAGGAAGGCCTCAGTACCTTGGCCGTGAGGATGCCACACGACACTCCAAATAAGCTGCATAAGCTTGACTGAATCACGGGGGATGCTGATTCTCAGCAATCCAAAAATTCCCATTTATTAGAATGAATCAAGGGAGGCAGAATTTGAGTAAAGAATTCTTTTCGGTAAGTCTCATCGGACTCAAACATTACATGATGAGGAAGAAGTGCTATATGTGCCAAATTGGGCTACGTATTGAACAGATTGTTTACTTTCACGGGTACGAATCAATAAATCACGGGGTCATTGGAAGTGGAAAGTATGTACAGGGGAAATCACATCCGAAGTTGTAGGCCACGGTAGAAGTAAAGGACGTACAAACTGTTTTTGTACGCATAATTCTGGCTTGAGATGGCGGATGTAGATAGCTTCCGCGATAGACAGAAGATGCATCCGGAATCCGCGCGTGAAACGTTCAGGAACAGTATAGATGACTCTAAAATCATTTTCCGTTCCTGCGTGACTGCACTCTAGAAGGTGTGATAAGATGGAACTGTTACTCGACCTCGCTTCGCCTTTGTAAAACCATTTTGGGATGTGTTCGCGAATCCTATGAGATAGGCGTCCTTCTACCGTGGCCTACAACATCGGATGTGATTTCCCCTGTACATACTTGCCACCTACAATGACCCCGTGATTTATTGATTTGTACTCGTGAAATTAAACATTGTGTTCAATACGCAGCCCAATCCGGCACATTTAGCATTTTCCTCATCATGTAATGTTTGAGTCCGATGAGAATTACCGAAAAGAATTCTTTACTCAAATTCTGTCTCCCTTGATTCATTCTAAGCTGCATAAATAGATTGTCTCACTAGGGCACACGTAAATAAACTGGGATTACTTAACATATTGGCGTTGATCTTGTGTAGATACGAATGAAGTTATTCGGTATGGGTATCAAGCATGATATCTTGAATGATCGACGTAGGGATAGAAAACTGGGGTACAGGCACCACTGTGTTTGTTCAATGACTCCGTGATAATAATCGACTGTGGTTGTTATGTCTGTGGCCAAAGCCGAAAAATCGCAGCGAATCTGCTAAAGCGAATATCCGGTGTCGGCATTCGGTTGTTCTTCGAGCTTGCTCTCTGAACTCAGCGAACAACCGAACATCCTCATCCACACCCTGAGCCATAAACATTACCAATATAAGCGAATGTCTGTTTAACTGACCGTCATGGCCTACTCGCTGCTTGGTCTTTTATCACATCCGTCGTGATTCGTTGGGGAAACATGGTTCCAATTGTGTGGTCCACCCACAGCCTCCGTTTATATCATCGCCTATGGGATTGGATATGTTATTACCATTGTTGGAATGTGGTGCCCGTTCACACGAGCGCCCGAATTTCAAAACTGTGCAGACCACAGTTTTGTGCCTTGTGATGCCGTGTTTGTCTTACTTCAACTACATTATATTGTGTTTTACCTCGATCTTCGACACTCGGCTTCATAGATTTTTTCTCCTTTCCAAGGTGATGCATCACAACTCAAGGACAAACGACCAGTTCCCACAAAAACTACCGCCCGCTTACAGACCCTGCTGGATGTGTGCACCCAACCACTTATCGGGCTCAACTACATCGTTGAGAGACAGTTTGGCGATGAAGAAGAGTGTGCATACTTTTGTGAATTGTGCAGCGAGCGTCTTTGTCGACAAGATGCCATCAAGCACGTTTGTGATGTGGCACATCGCACGAATTACATGGTTAGTTGTCTTTTGAGGGGTGCTCAACAGCTAATTATGTTTCTCCCGCACAGAAAGCTCACTACCCCGGCATGTGCGCAATTGTCGCCAGTGACCAAAGTACTTTATCCATGCGTATGAAGCGTATAGACTTATTTGCTCGCAAAATCGAAGATTTTGAAGGACGGAAACGGGTCAAAGTGAAGCGGCTCTCTGGTACGTGTAACTTGTCCGTCTTACTTTGCTTTTCAGCCTTTGACGCATTACGCCGAATCTGGCGTCCACTGGATGAATCGGACCATGCACCACTGCAGATGCCTCGATGGACCACGAAGGTAGTACGTACATCCCCACTTGTGTATTGTTCATGCTTGTGTGTTTGTTTTAGGCCCCCAAAGCGAATGTTCAGCAGAATGCCGCTTTGAAGAAGCCAGTGAAACCGGCTTCCGTCAAAGAACAGTCCACTGTTTCGACAAAACAGCCTGCAGAACATCGGAAACCACCATCCGAGGATTTGGAGGAAGGCGAAATAACGGAAGACTCATCCGATGAGGACGAAACCGACCAGGTGAATGCGACATCTGGAGAGAAGAACGAATCCTCCGTGTTCCCCACCGGCCCCATTCTCAACGGTAACATACACGAATGTGCTGAGTCAGCGGACTCCACGATGGAGGATGTTTGTCCGGAAGACTTCCTACCACATCCAGTGGCTACCTTCCGGGCGGATACCGAGTGTGAAACTTTCATGTAAGTTTTCCCGGTGCTGTTGATTTTTTGCCATCGTGAGGCGGAAATCACAACTAAGTGATCAAACGTTTATCGTGGTGAAGAGTGGCGCGCTACTCCACCCTTACATTTCTAAGAGTGCACACTGTTTACATTTTAGAGCTTTATGTCATCCTCCATCGTACACATCTATATGAGAGCAACAATCCATAGGATAGATAGTCCTCCAAATCACAAAGAGTTGATCAGAACTGGTCATGGGCCGTGTAATCGACGATTCTTCAACCTTTTTACACTTAACTATTCCTTCCTTTATTTTTTGGAGAATTGCACCAAATATGTCTTTCGTTTCATCATGGCATTCAACTTCGCATCATAATCTTGAGTATTTCGATTCGCCTTCTTTGTCGCTCTCTTGTGTTCTAACCAAGTAGAAAAAATCAGTGATATTTTTGTTTTTCTCAGCAGTGAGCTAATCACAACACGATCCCCTCCGATCCACCCCTCCATTGGTAACTAGAGGGCAATATCTTAGACATCTAATTGTATGTACACATCGTTCCCTAACTACTTCATTCCGTTCAACGAGACGGACACAGTATTTGTTAAGTTGCGATGCCCAGCTTCATTCTTTATCCACTGTGCTGACCCCATACTCGTGTGTTCCTGAGCGCACTGATTATCAGAGCCCGACGCACATCATTCCCGCTGCTAGCCAAGAATTAGCATTTGTACAACTCCACACTGTTTTTCACAGTCGCTGTTGCTTTGTTCTAAGCAAATCGCTCTCTAGGCGCGGACCCACTACTACGTGGAACGCTTTCAACGAATCATTCACTGACCACTCAACTAGTACTCCGACGAGGTTGTTTAACGATCCAACCTCTGACCAACTATCCTTCCGCTATGTTCTCCTCAGTACTAGTACGACGTCCAAGGGGCTCAGGCTGATGTAATGGAAACTTCAAGTACGACGGCATTTACACACCCTCATGTATTCTCGATCGAAGCCTAATTTCAGGTACTTTGACCTTTAGTGTACCTTGTTCTATACAGTCGGTGATGACTGTCCTAAAGTGAATAGTATAGCTCTCTTGTGGTCAGCTTCAGCTGCTTTGCGACCACTCTTACATAGATCGCATTGAGCCCTGTAAGCCCCGGGGACTGTTTCAGACCCTCACGCATGATCTGGCTGAACTGTCATTTCTTCCATATCACTAACCGAAGTCAAACATCACACCTTAGTCGCAACCACGAACAACGTAACCGCTCGTATAACCTTTCTCGTTTTGGGCTATGCTCCATCAAAATACAACGTACTTCTCCAAGATTGGCAGGGACCCACCCTTACACTGACGCTTGGTGGTGATCAGCTAGAAGTCATTCAGGAATTCAAGTACCTGGGCAGCTATATTAGCGCTCGTGGGATCGAAGATGAGATTACCAATCGTATAGCAAAAACTCGAGGTGCTTTTGCCAACCTCCGCCACATGTGGCGCAGACGCCGCATCACACTCGACTTGAAGGGCAGTTTATAATGCAGCCGTCCGTTCAACCTTCTTATACGATTGTGAGACCTGGCCGTCAGGTCACTAGACATAAAGAGGCTAGTCACGTTCGACCATCGCTGCCTTCGCACGTTAGCTCATGCCTGGGTGAGTCCACCGCGTGAGCGGTGAGCGTGTTCGACGTCGCGTATTTGGTACGGGAAGAGCTAGTGAACCGCTCAACACCATTATATCACTCACCAGGCTCCGATGGTTGGGCCACGTGTTGCGCATGCCAGCACACGGATTCCCGCGACGTGCATCGTTTGCGCACCTGTTCGAAGAGGAGGAAGGGACGCCAAACTATTAGTTGGTCAAGAAAAATGAAAACACTCCGAAGTTGGCGTCGCTTGGTGCATCCCGACTGCCTGGCTGGGGTCCTGAGGACGATGAACACGTTTGGTTGGACACACTTGCTGATATGGCGAAGAGTCGGCCCCAATGGCCTTTGTGTTGTGAGTTTCTTTGTCTAACCCCTCCCTTTAGGTTTCCCCTCCAGTCCCGATCTCACACAAAATGTCTAATATTGTATATAACATTATATTATCTGCTTCTGAATTTTTTCTAATGTAACTTCGTATCGTACTTTTTGTATTGCGGCACCTTAGCTGAGATGTGTTTCTCACCCTCAACCAACATGTTTTGACGATGATGACGTATAACCTTTCTCACATCAACAAGGCAATTTAACTGTTGCTTTTTTGTTGACCAAAGACTGCAACTGTTTGCCCAAGTCATTGAGATACTGATTTCTCTCTTTTGCCCACCTGTGCCTTCATAGCATTGTGGAACTTATCTTCAGATGCCTTAGCATGCCTTGTTTGTTGAAACTTTACCTGGTTGTAAGAGATTCGATCTGACTCTCCGATGACATTGCGAAAAGCAATGAAATCGATCGCCAAACTGGTCTATACTATTTTCATGAATGGGGCCCACATCTGCGGTTGGAGATTTGTATACACAATGCAACCTTACTGCCTTTACTTATCAGCATTTTTGTCAGACCTTTGTATCATCTGATTGGAGGGCGTGATTGGACTGCGACGTGCATTCTCAATGTGGACCGTGGTTCGCTTTGAAGTGAGCCTTGGTCAGATCGGTCACCAGCAGCGTTGCTGAAGCCGATGGTAATTGGGTGTTGTCCACCTGAAATTACTGCACACTACGACGCGTTTCCATATGATTTGATGTCATCAAGTAAAGATGACAGGTCTCAAACCCGGGACCATTGGTATACTAGCCGTAACCCCTACTCCTTTGTCTACTGGGTCACGACGGGCAACGCTTGGCACAATGGTTAGTGACTGACTGAAGAGCCATTTTTCAGTACACGTTGTGTGACTGGATTGCGACTTGCAACCCCAATGTAATGGACCGCGATTCACATTGAAGTGAACCTTGGTCACTGCGATCACTGGGACCGTAGCTGGTGAAGCAGATGGAATTGGCTGCTACCTGTCGGTTTTTTCCACACTTTGTTTTTTCTTCCGTGCTATCACGTCTTCCGTTTCTGAACTCGCTTTAATTTATTGAGAGTTCTTCGCAACACCTTTCACATACCAGGAAAAGCATTCGACTGTCATTTCATCCTATCGGGACTGGTCAGCAGTACCACTTCTCTCTCTCTCTCTCACCTGCGGCCTGCGCCCCCTAGCCAGCAGCTTATGCCACTAAGGCTTGAGGAGACGGCGGCGACGGACCGTCATACCTTACACGTCGTATTTGCTGCTTGTGTGCGTTCTTCTTAATTCTACGATCCTGAACATCGATGTCCAAGTGCCTAGTTGGTATGTCTAATGAACTGCTGGTGCTAGCGAACATACAAGCGAACCGGCTACTTTGGTATGTCTTGTTTCCCAATACTGCTTTCTGCTAGATGAAGTCCAGAGGCGATCACTCAATGTTATAGCAAAATAGTGTGAAGAAGCTCACAAGAGGGTGAAGCGGATTGTCGCTTGTTATCTTCCTGGATAAAATTTTTGAGATCGACCATACCAGTAGTTGAACGCATTGAATTTTTTTTCGAAAACTCGTCGCTGCTAGACTCAGGCAAACAGCCCCATACATCCAGAAATGCGCTTTACTTCACGTTTAGTGGATATTTTCAATGGGTCTAGCTGTGAGGAATCTGCACACAAAAATTCAACAAATCCCCCTACTACTCATCTTGGACATTGCATAGCCACGGGGTCAGTAGCACCTTCCAGAGCTTCGTCCTACAAACAAAATTCTGCTTTTTCGTACCCACCCCTTTGCTTGTGCAATCACGTTTCCGGATTTCAGTGCACAACCCTTGTGCTCCTATACCGATTTGTTTTCCGATTCCAGTGAAACGCTCAGAAAAGATGGCTTCCTCAATTTGGGCAAGGCTACTGTGGAAAGCGAACAAACAGACAAATCCTCCAACGATGTTGCTGTCTCCCATAGCAGTTCCGTGGACGATCAGTTTGCTCGTGAGGCCGAATGGGTTTTGAGCCGGGTTCGTGAGCGTCAAAAGGAAGAAGAGGAGAATCGTCGCCAGGTAGCCGCTTCAGTTTCCGCTGCAGCAAAATCCCAGGCGTTGATGGCTTCCGCTGAAGAACGCCGCATTCGCGTCCAACGTGGATTGGATGCCGTGGAGGAGTCGAGACGAGCACTTGATTCAGCTACCATATCAACGCCATCGCGCTTCTTCTCTAATGAGTAAGTCTCTATTTATTACTTAGTTTTATAGATTTGTTCACCATATTGTCTCTTTACTACTGAATTTTATACATCGGATGCTGCTGCATGACATTATTCTCACACCATCTAATCTAGCCATTGATTGTGCTTGTCAGTCGGCCACAGCGGCAAGCGACCTCTGTAAATTTTATGCACCGCTGATGGATTATTCAGACTCACGAAATAACACTATCTCACCTTGTCTAGCGTCGAACGTACGTGCTCCGATTACTGTGAGAGAGCAAGCACGCACTGTTTCAGAACGAGGTCAAATGCTTTGATATATATGATTCGCCGACTGTCTTCTTACCGCACGATGCTCTGGTGCGATAAATAAATAACTAGCTTCACATATTTACCGACAAACGCTATACGGCCCCATAAGATAGAGCGATCATTTCTGCATGGTTTCATGGTGTATATATATATATATATATATATATATGGGTCAGTGAAATGACCATGTGCTAGACCCGCTGCCTTTCGGATGTACGTTCAATCGAAAACTTTGGCTGAGGACCAGAGTCGTTCTCCTGTCAGGTGTGGGCGCCCTGGCAGTATCCTAGCCCATCCTCTTCGGAGGTTAGGAAGTGGTCGATGGCCCTCTTCCCGTAAAACCTAGCCATACGAGACAACAGGTCTACGACTTCTAAGCTCACATCTCGATTGGCGTAGAGTACGAGCACTACGCATTGTCTCTGACCGACGGCTTCGGCTATTGACTAGATATTATTCTGGAGTTGCCCCCAATCACACCCGTGGACTGTGTGTGTCGTTGCACTGTGCTTTTACTGCCTACTATACACAGTACGCCAATACCTTTCATTGGTGGCTCAATACCATGCAGCCACAGACTGGGGACTACGTGGACTGGGGTGTTGTTAGGGTACCAAAGCCTAGGAAGAAATCAGAGTTGGAAGACGGGCTGCAGGTCCCACGCAACCTGATGTGTCCCCATGCATTAGGGCGAGGGAATCTAAGCACATAGAACGTCGGCATCACTAGCAATGTTGTTGCCACCCTCAATAAAAATATCACCTTCGCTATAGTACCGTCAAGATGCCGAATCGATTGTAGCATTCAAGTTTCACATTTGACCCATCTTCTCCACTACTTCTCATTACGGTTGCGTAGCAACGGGAATGATTACAACTATCGATGTATCGCTGTCGGCAGTAACGTGTAGACTTTTTCGTTTCTTTGATCATCGGTCGTCTCTTCTCTCGGGTTGCACCCGAACAGTATCTAACTGGATTACGCCTTTCACTCTTATCATACAGGCTGTTCCTTGGTCATGCAATTATCTTTCTACCAAATAATGGTCTGTTTGCATTAAATTATTTTCAGCCGCCACACACATGCCTCCCGGTCTTATTCCTTCGGGTTTACACTGGATATGTTGTGTGTGGTTGGAGTTGTGTGTGGTGCAGCGCAAGATATCCATAGTCCCTCTTTGGGCGCAGCCGTCCTGTGGCTGACCACTGTGAGAGGTAAATCCGAAACCGGATACTGCCAACCACGTATGTATGTGTGCCCCATGCTGAGGCTGATGTTGCATTCTTAATGCTTCTTCGCCGCAGTTGGGCTAAACCAACTTACACTTAAACTAGGTCTTTTTAAGCTGGATACATTTCATTCCACTTTCTTTGGTTTGTTCTGCCTACTTGAGTAATCTATTAACTGGCCACATTGCTTACGCTAACTGCGGTTATCTTCAGTAACTTTGTTGCGTTTGTAGCATTATTGAGTAACTTGTGGATATTTCTTAGTTATCGCGGATTCGTTGCTAACCAACGTACTTCATATGCTTATTTGGCGAAGAGTTATGTCATTGCATCTCTATGCATCATTGGATTTATATAATTTATCCTGTCTTTTCAAGTGATTGGCTGTTGCCTGATATCCCCGGTGTGGCTGCGCTTGATGTGCATGTTCACAAGGTGTCTACCTGTCTGTTACCCACTATCTCGTTCATACTCGCTCCAGGAGACCGTTGGTCATTGCTGGAGGTGACGGGGTGCACGGTTCCTGTGGCCGTGTTAGGATCGAAGATTGGTTCCATGAACTCAGTGTGGAGCGGACTACGGTCCAGCCACCGCCTTGTGTACGCCTGATTCCCCAAACTCAGCGTGCTTATGTTTGCCTGTGAAGGAGTGTGGGCCGGCTCCGTTGATGAAACGTGGCTCCCATCCACATGCCTCCCGGTCTTATTCCTTCGGGTTTACACTGGATATGGGGTGTGTGGATGGAGCTGTGGGTGGTGCAGCGCAAGCCACCCATGGTCACTCTGTAGGCGCAGGCGTCCTGTGGCTGGCCACAGTGACAGGCAAATCCTAAATTGGATGCCGCCAACCATTTTCAGCTGCCGAATCGCGAAGGCTTCGGCGAACTGAAGCAGGCGGAGATCTCTTTGTCTCTTAATTACTCTGAATGATGCCTGTGGGTTTTGCTACGCAAAGCAATCGAACTAATAAACAGTTCATGCCCGTTTACCACCATATGAGATGGGATGTGCTTTGCCATGCTTGCAGATCCTTTTTCCTTTGTTCGGCCAACGTACTTGCTACCGCAAGTACACGGAAACAGGTAGACACACTACGTGGTAACTTGGGAGTTTGCTCTGTCCAAGTTGCATTTGTATATCAACCACCTTGTTTGGTACCATACCGCTAATTCGGTTGTACAATAACATTTATTAATAGATTGGCGGAGACGATACCGACATCTGTCAGCATGGCTATCTTCAAATGGTAACATAATGAATACCTTTTCTAGGGGCATCATGGATGGTTTCTCTCTAGGTCTTGAGTCCGCGTGCTTTGCTGTTGTGGTCAATTAATATGGAACGCCTTGTATGCCATTTGTATGCGTCCCACACTTAACACCGCGTTGCGCCACTCTAGAAGCCAGTTCCTCCCATTGTTTTGGTATCTCCTTTTATTGCTTCCATAGCTTGTCCGTTCATCTTTATGTATGGAACTCATTCGCTGGTTACAGGTGCCCCCCTAGTTTGCGGCCCGTTGTGCGTTTCAAATTTACCATGCACCCAGCAACTCACTTTTTTCTCATCCCTTCTAGGGAGTATGAGGAAAACGCTGTCCCGTCAAGCCGTTCCCCTGAACCCCAACCTTCACCCACGCCGTTGGAAGAGGATATTGATGAGCGCACATCGTCCTCACCTATCATCGACCCAGCATGTCTTGGTCTCTTGGGTCCCATGGATCCCAGTCGCAAGAAACTCGCTGTGTCTAGTGGTGCTGTGGAAATTATTCTGTCTGCTCTAGGCGCATTGAGAGATGCTGGGCAATTACCTGAATGTTTTGCCCCGAAATTAAATTCTCCCCCATCTTCTCCATCACCGAAAGCCGATGAACCCACAGAACCCACTGCGCCCGCGGTTAAAGTTGGTCTACTGGGTCCTGCTTCAACACCAGTTAGCTCAGTACCAAAACCTGTCATTGTGCTGCAACCCAGTACGTTTGTTTTCTGTAGCGACTAATCACTATCTGTCCAGTTACCTCAGTTCAGCTCTTTTCATTGCTATTCCGTGCACTTGATTCGGCGTTCAAGATGCTTCGTGATAAATTGCAAAGCTCCTTTTTATTTCACGTTAGCAGAATATGGTCTCTGTTTGCACGAGACTGGCTGTTCAGGACCACGGGTTCTTCTTTTTTCCCTTTGTTCACTCCATCAGCCAGATTGAACCATTCTGACGGTCACTCACCTTTAGTTATTGAAGCTGCTGTCGTCATTACGTACACTCTTCGGAACTCGAACAGCACACGAAAATGAGCACGTCTTATAACACCGAACCCACTGCTATTGAGTAACGCCTTTTTAGTATTCTTTCACTACGTGTCGACACCACAAACCTTCCTAAATTTCACACTGTGTTTCTCGAAAGCAGATCAGACGTGTTTTTCTTCACCACCCTTGTAAACCAACGTTTAGTTTGACCCAAGATTGGCTGTCGTTATTGAGTCGTTCTCTAGTTCCTGTATAACGATTAGCCTCCCTCTATGTGTGATCCATCATTACAAGTTACGCTACTAAAACCTCTTCCACTAGCGTACAGGATTCTTCAATTAGGCAACTTCATCCGGATCGTCTCGTTACATTGTCCATGACTACCCGTACCAATTTGCTTTACACCACCTCTGTGAAGATGAATTTTTGAACAATTCCTTCTTTTCTCTCGGTTTACTCGACTTCTTGCTGCCGTTTTTTCAAACGTCTTTGTAACTCACACGATTCTCATTCTTACTTTTCGTTTCTTTCACCCGGTCTCAGCAACTCAACTAAAATTTCCGCTAGTTATTATAATGGATATAGCGGGTACCTTAAAACAATCACCGTGCCTCTTCTGCTACGCAGAGGCATCACCGCGGTTACCTGCTTGCTCACACAGATTGGCGGTCAGTTGACATACTTTTCTTTAGTTTAGTCATGTTTCCACCTACATATCGCAAACGCACCGGGTTATTCGGGATGGACTCGGTGGTTGATACGGTCCGTAACTATTCTGCGCTTTCCCGAGCACTCAGTGATAAGATAATGAATACCTATTCCCGTCTTATGTAGCCATATTGGGATTTCAGTGTTAGATTGAAACTTTCATACGGTAACTGGCTCTCGGGTTTGTAAGCTTTTACTCCATCATAACCACAGTTTATCTAACTACGTGGTCTACTTCTTTGCGTTGCTATGCCAATTGTTCGGATCGTGTTTAGTCGAATATCTTATGTTCTCTCATGCCTCATATTCCTTACACCAATCAATCAGATTGTACCTTGACAATGAGGTGTGCCCTCGGCCGGTAGCCGAGGGGTCTGCACGTCTGGCTTGCAATCATACGGTTACCGGTTCGAATCCGCGTAGGGGCGGGCATCCTCACATTATACTCAGCCCACGCGCGACTGGTGGTGGTCGCGCGGCAGCGAAACGCTGTCACGGCGTACAACTGACGATCACCCACTTCGGCCTAAAAGTACACATCATTTCCCATCAGCCACTTCCCTATTCGCTTCGTTTTCTTTCTCCATGAACCGTGCCTTTTTTCTGATCACACGGAACGATGCACATTCTTATACAGCATGCGTTTATTGTCTACTTCTTCGTCAACTGCGCCCAATGTATCCCCAAGTTGTGATCTTCATGATTCCGCTCATCAACCACTATCATGGTGAACTGTGCCGGTTAGGCAACGATGTAGGTATCACGTATGCAAGGACGACTGTAAGTAGCGCCTAACTTTTCCTTCTGTGAGTTTCATTCACTTTTTGTCACAATCAAAATCATTCTTTTGTCCTTTTTTACTATTCGATTGTTTCACCGTCCTCACCTTGCTCACTAAACCTGCTCGAATGGAATGCGGTTGGCCTTCTTTTCTTGTTACTTTCATACATTGTTATGTTTGAGATTTTTGGAATTTTTTGACGTGGTGTGGTTTAGGAGCCTGCATTTTTGTCTCTGTGTCCCATGTTTGAACCCATACGACTGCCTGTGTTTTGGGAATCACCTGCGTACAGTCATCTGAAATTACCTCTCAGCGTGATATTGCTGGTACTTTTTCCTTGCTTTATCTCATGTTCCTATCGTTTATTTCGTCCGCGACTTTTCTAGGAAGGTCAATAAGATTCTATCTTGTCTACTCTTAGGTACCATTCTTCCTGTATCGACCTCTCGCGGCGAACACCCACAACCGACCAAGGTTACTGTTCCTTCTTTCCAAGTGAATGCGGATCCCAGGAGCGGGCTGTTGAACCCCAATCCGTCTGGTCCACTACCGGTGTTAAACAACGCCCCGCTTCTCCCTTCACTCCCAAAGAGCAATGTATTTGGCGCTGGACTTTTCGCTCCTGGCCTTCTGGATATGCCGGATGTGCACCCACGGAATCCCGGTGTTGGGCTCCTCGGTGACCCGTTGCCACATCGACCCTCTATTATTGTGCCGATTACCACCACAACAGCACCTCCGAAGAAGGACAGCTCACATCTCAGTCCCAAGACATCATCTCCCCAGATCAGCGCTAAGGTACCCCGTTTGGTGGTGGATAACTCATCAGATGATGGTGCTGGTGTTGCCGATCCACCTTCGGAGCCCAAAAAGGAAGAGGAAGATCAAACACCAGCTATGAATGTCGCCTCTTACATGAAGGCCACCACTACTACTGAGTCGTCGGAAGCCATATTTGATGCGTACGCGCTCTATTCACGGCGTTCGCAAGAGCGCAACAAAGTTTCTACACCTTCTCGTCCTGCCGACGATGCTCGTAAAGGTGATTCCACGAAACAAGTTTTCCGGCGGGGACGCTCCAGATTTTCTGGTCCAGTTGGCACACAGAGTGGTCGAAAGCTGTCAGTGATCGCAGACCTTCTGGGTGTAAATGAACCTCCAGCCCCCCATCCCAAAGCTTCTCCAGCCCATTCATCACGTCCTGCACCGAATAGCAACGACAGACCGAATCCTTCATATTGGCAGCAGAAAAGAGAATCCTCCTATCTTGTCCCCTACTCTTCGGACTCTTCCCCAGCTCTCTCACGTATTTCATACTATGTCCCAAAAGACCAGACAGATTCTCGGTCATCAGCGCTACCGCCCCTACCACACCGAAACTCCGGTTTCGGTTCGCGTTCTATCGGTGCCGTTCCACGGAATTATCTCCCTCCGCAGCCGCCCAATATGACATATCGCATCATGCGTTCGCAGCTGGCTATGACTGACTTCACAAGGCACCTGTAATGCTATTTTCCGCGAAAGTCGGCTTGATTCCTGTATTTTTACACATTCACTGGCTATTTTACACTCATTTGTACACACACACACATCTTCATTCTGTACGTTTGTATCGATTTCTAGTTTCCATCCGGTAACCATGAATAGATATACACACGTAGTCACTCGGTTTCCGCCTTCTTTGTCCAACCATTACGTTGTTGGAGTTCAGCCATGACTGACCTGCGATTTATGCGTTTTGGGTACCAGTCTTTGCTTCTTCATAGGTGTGTGTGTGTGGGAGGTGCTCTGTTATTGAGCCCGTTTTCCCTCTACGAAACCGCTTACAGTTGCATATCAGTGAAGCGCAATTTCAATTTGTCGCGCTATGCGCAACGTCTTCAGTTGCCTTAACTCGCAACACTGCTGTGGTTAGGGGAACTCGTTCACGTACACCATCAGACGTTTATTGACAACCGGAACATTGTTATCACACGGGCATGATGGCTACGGTTTGAAAAGTTCCTTTGTGAAATCCATAAGTTCAAAGTCAGAGATTGCCAACTGGGTAAATTGCGTATCTGTAGGCTCATCATAATATCCACGTTAACACGCATGTAAACCTGCCTGCTCTGCTTTGGTGAGCACAGTTTGCGCTTTTTTTTCGTCACTCGATGGACGGTGCCATATGACGTAATTCAAGTGATGTGATGCATCATCGAGTCTGGTTTGCAAGTGAATTATGTGGGATCAGAAATGACAGGTCTGACAAGATTGTATGGAGGGAAATTTTCGTTGACATTCTTACTCTAATGGTAATGGATATATTTCGTTTTGAGTGAGAAGCTGCGTCCATATTTGGCACAGATCAAATATATACAGGTTGTGCCATGCTCTTGCTTGTACAATATATGGTTGTGACGAATAAAATACAACGATATATTCCTCATCGGTGCGATGTACAATCCAACTTGATGTTACGATTTTTGCTGTACGGCAGAATCGCAGGAAGCAGATGTCATATTTTTCGAATTTTCCAAAGCAGTCCTCAAGCTTTTGGCGGACATGGCTAATTGGTTAGTTAAATCTTTCGGGAGGATTTTGAGATTTCAAAAGATAATAAGTGTAGATAAATAAATCGTATAAGTGAAGTAATACGGCTATTACTGGGACCGCCTCTTAGCGACCTGTTTCCATGCGGGTTATTCTCTTGATGGATTTCACCCGCGCTTTCATGTTCCATCTGGCCGTGTGCCGGTGTGGCTTTTAAAGCAGGTAAGCTATCACTTATGTAACTCATCTTTAGAGCTATTTTTCTGTCTATGTAGTGTGGACAGTCAAGACACCTAGCCCGTACCATCAGCTGGTATTTTAGTAAAGCACTTTTTTATCGCGCAGGGGACCAATGGCAATGCGCTTTGCATAGATATAATTATTAGCGTTGGGAGCTTAAATCCCTCAACTCAGGAGATCGACCCAGTCGTGGTCAACTGTGCAATAAAGATTATAAAATATGTGCGCAAGAAAGACCGATCGACCAAATTGCTCAGTGGAAGTGTCGCAAATGGATGACTACTCGAAGTATCCATATGCTAGACAGTTCTGAAAATAATTTTCAGTTTCACCAACATTTGCTTGCGTTCGAAAATTACACGGATTGATAGCGCTGAGTAGTGAAATTTGTTCTCTGATTCTGTACTGTTTCTTATGGGACGGAAAAATTGATATATAACCTTACAGTAGGTGTGTAAAAAAGTAGCTTTATAGCTAACAAACGAAAATAAAGAAATAATTTATGTGTCGATAGTGCGAGACACGGACTGTGTGGCTAATCCGATCGCATTTGTAATTGAATCGTCAAGTAATCATCATCATACACGTTAGCTAGAGCTAGGGAACACCTCAGCTACTGTGCCGCAATACATAGAAAAAAGGAGAAAAAATGCAAGCTGGTTGAGCTACCAGTAACGGATGGGCATCGTTCCGGTAAGCTACCAGCCGGTTGCTGTGCACCCAAAAAAATTATTATGCAAAGTTATATAAGGCTAAATAATGAGATCGTGGTTGGAGGGGGAGGCTAAGAAGGATGGAGTGGGACAAAGAAACTCATAGCACGAATGCCACTGATGTCGGCTCCTTGCCATATCAGCAAGTGTGTCCAGCCAAACGTGTTCATCGTCTTTCGGGCCCCAACCAGGGAGCTGAGACGCTCCAACCGAGGCCGGCTTCGAAATGAGGGCCTTAATTCCTCTCGACCAAGTCATCTCTTGACCACCTCTCCTCTTCTTCCATCCACACCCGCGGCGCGCAAACAACGCACGTCGCGGGAGTCCGTGGGCTGGCATGCGTAACAAGTGGCCTAGCCATCGGGGCCTGGTGCGTGAAATAACGGTGCTGGGCGGTTCATTTCCTTATCCTATGCCATAAACAAGGCGTCGAACACGCTCGTTGCTCATGCAGTGTTCCTACCAGATGTGAGCCAAACTGCGAAGGCACCGGTGGCCGAACGTAACCAGCTTCTTCATATCTGCTGATCTTAGGGGCCAGGTTTCGCAACCGTACAGTAGGGTCGAACGTACCACTGCAATGTACACTCTACCCCTCAGGGCGAGAGTGATGTCGCGCCGGTGTCATAAGTGGCGAAGGTTAGCAAAAGCGCCCCGAGCTTTTACTATACCGTTCGTGATCTCACCCTCAATCCCACGGGCGCTGATACAACTTCTCAGGTAGTTGAATCTTTGAACGACTTCTAGCTGATCCCCATCAAGGGTCAGCCTAGGAGGCGGTCCAGACCAACCTTGGAGGAACGGTTTGCTCTTCGAGGGTGCGAAGCAAAGCCCGAAGTGATGGACAGCTAGTGCTAATCTGTCCAGTGCCGCTTGGCACGTTTGTGAGCTGTCACAGATCAGGGCAATATCATCAGCATACTCTAAATCAAGAAGTCGTTCTCCTGGGAGTAGCTCAACACCTTCTAAGTCGTGTCCTGTGAACGCGATTCCCATGACTTCGTCAATAGCGAAGTTGAAGAGGAAAGGTGACAGCGGGCATCCTTGTCTCACACCGCTGGAGATATTAAAGGGCGACGACAACTTGCCGTAAGCCCTCACTCTGCCCGAGCTACGAGCATATAATGCTCGGATAATATTCACATATTTCTCAGGTACACCTTTCCTGAGTAAACAGTCCCAAAGTGCATGTCTATCCACCGAATCGAATGCACATTTGATATCGAGGAACACGACAACGGTTGGCCGCCAATATATGTGACGGTGCTCCAACAACTGACGCAAAGTGAAGATGTGGTCAATGCAGCCACGACCTCGACGAAATCCAGCTTGCTCTTCGCGAATCTGGCTCTCACGAGTGCGTCAGTCTGTGAAGGATGAGAGAGGCAAGCAAATTTGAGGCGATGGAGATCAGACTGATTCCTGTATGGCTGCCGCATTCCGATCGTGAGCCTCCTTTGAAAATTGGGACTATGATGGAGCGGCTCCAATCGGTTGGGACAGTTTCCTGCTCCCACAGTTTGACTAGTAACTCGTGTAAATCATCCACAAGAGCAGGTCCGCCGAATTTGAAGAGTGCTGGAGGAAGGTCATCGGGTCCCGCGGCTTTATTTAACTCCAACAGTCTGGTCTCACGTTCGACTTCTGACCGAGAGGGTGGATCCAAAGGAACAGCCCACGGAGCAGGGCGATCACTGGTCGGCGAGAAATCTAACAATTTCGACCGATTAAATTGCCTTTCAAAGTGCTCAGCGCAATGTTCCAGGCGTTTTGATAAGTTGTGGATAGGCTGTCCACTCTCGTCACGTATAATATCACTAACACCAGGTCTCCTGCTGCCCGTTTCCCGTATAAGACGGAATAACTCACGATGGTTACCAAGGGCAGCGGCCATTTCCATCTCTGTTGCACGACGATACCACCAGGATTCGCGGTCTCTCTTCAGGCTAGCACGGAGTTTCGCCCGGAGCTCTTTGCGAGTTTCATTGTGTTCATTTCCAGCCGGAATATGCTGGAGAGCATCTATAAGTTCCAGAGACTGTGAAGAGACCCAATGTTCATGTTGGCGATTAGACACACCACATGAGGATTTGCCTGCTGCTAGTAAGGCCTGTTGCATATGAGACCAGTGAGCGTTTATCCAACTCGGATGACAGCGTAATTTGATAGGCGTTCAGAACAGCTGGCTTCACCAGTCTGCCGGTGTCAATGCGCTCACAACATCGTCGCGGGTGTCCGCCAAAGCGCATCCGCAGGTCAGCACATACAAGTACATGATCGGTGTCAACACCTGTGCTCCAAATCGAGCGACAGTTCTGGACGCAGCCTCTCCAGCGGTAACTGATAGCAATGTGATCGATTTGCGTCCATAGCTGGTTCGAGGCTGGTGGGCGCCAAGTCACCCTCCGGCGGGTGCTGTGTCTGAAATTAGTGCTCGCAAGAAATAAGCTAGCATCCTCACACAAATGAAGTAAGCGCTCACCGTTATCATTACGGGAGCCTATACCATGTTGGCCGCCCAGATGCAGCTCATCAGTGATAATTTTCCAACTTGAGCGTTCAGATCCCCAGCCTGCACTACAGTGTCCAAGCTTCTTCTGTGGCAAATGAGTTCGTTCAGTTGGCGATAGAAGTCGTCTTTTACCGAGTCATCGCTACAGTTTGTCGGTGCATAGGCAGCGATAACGAATAGACACCTGTTAGTCCCACGCGACTTGGAAGTTTTGAACGAGCCAGCCAATCTGACCGCACACATCCGGCTACTGATTGGAATCCAATCAACCAGAGCAGCTTCAACCCAGGGACTCAGGGCAATACCAACACCGGCTTGGCCGGTGCTCGAAGCTGCATCGTCACCGGATAGGCGCAATGAGAAAGTGCTGCTAGTGTCACCTGAAGGGGATGGCAGAGTGAGTACAGAGCTCGAGTCTTGCAGGCGGGTCTCCGATAAGCAGCAGATATCGATGGAGAGGGTCTCTAATGTTCTGGCAAGTGCTGCCTGTTGACCGATCTGAAGCAATGTGCGAACATTTAGGCATGCCAGTCTGAAGGAGGATCGAGGGCTCCAAATGGAAGCCGATGAACTGGAATGGGCTGCTTGCTTGGACATGGGCCTGTTGACAGTGCAGGAATGACGCTCTGCGTTCACCTGTGAGTTGAAACTAAAAGACAAGCGACTATTGAAGCAAGGTGAGGGAGGGCCGAGAATTGGGGGGGGTTGAAAACAGGGGGGATAAAAGTGAAGCTGGAACGGGACGATAAAGGTGAAAAAGCGCAAGAAGGGGAATACGAAGATGGGAAGGCTTGAGCAGTAGCATCCAAACCCCTATCCACCCTGCTCGATGCAGCAGATAGGGCGCCGTTGATTATCCTCTGCGGTGACCAGAGCATCAGAAATTTGTTTGAGGAAAGATTCATTGTATTGCGTGGGCAGGATACCGTCAGGTTGCCCAGGCCTAGACAGGAGAACGATTAGGGTTCTAAACCAAAGCCTTAGATTCAAAAACCTAACCACAAGGCAGCGGGTTTGGCAATGGACCACAAGGAGTCCGTTTTACGGAATAAGGAGCCACCTTATTCCAACCCCCAACCTGGAGGACCAGGAGGCTGAGTTTGTCTGGCCTCTAACCATTGACCAATCTGGTATGAGTGGCTCTGAAGGTGCAAAAGCACCACCCAGGATAGTTCAATGGATCACTGAGGCACACAAACCATCGGACCACGGTAAGGTCCAGCCTCATTGCGATGGAATCGTCAAGCAAGGTTTGTGTTCAATCCGTTCTAGAGAGAAATTGTTCACGAGTCGATGTTTCAGCGTTTCAACCATACGGGAAGCCGAAGTGTGTATAGGGAATGCTATCGACAGCTTTCGATAATCACCCCGTGCTTTGTTCCTTAATCCCTCCGGACAGAAAAGAGGGTTAGTTAAAAGTGCGGAACAAGGTTGTTTTGTAAACACGTGTGGGTTGAATGGAAACATTATAGTGTTGCTCACCCCAACACTGGCACCCGAAGACCGCGGTTTCGTCCTGGTTGGGACTCATCAGTTTGAGATAGCCTGAGTGGGTTGACTTCGGATCAGAGAATTTGGTTGTATGACGCTCGGCCCTTCCTCTTACAACGGGGCTATACTCACGTCTATGTTGAGCATATCCTTCTGTTTATTCACCGTCAATTCCCTGTTAACTAGAGTCCGAAAAACACTCTTTCACACTTTCTCGGATTCTTCGATAGTTTGTTCCACATAACTGCATAGCGATTAAGAAATAAATTTGATCTTAAACTACTTCGTACCTTTTTCGATTTATAACGTGTTTTATCTATTCCTTATGTTGTACTTGAGGGAAGGTTGAAGTTTAACCTCAATGTCTGAGATAAAGACACGTTTCTGGTTAAGTTTTATTCTCCTTAATCCACCACTTTCATTCTAAGTTAACAATGTCTTTCAAATCTGTCGTCATTAACATTCGTTCCCTTTTACCTAAATTAGATCTACTTTCAATACTTATGTTTATGAGATCCCCCGATATTGCTTTTATCCCTGAAACTTGCTGCACGTCAGAAATTAGTGATTCTCAGCTTAACATCTTAGGCTATAATCTTTTCCGCAAGGATCGCTCACACAAACGTGGTGGTGGCTGTGCCATATATCTTCGAAATAACCTGGCTGCAATTCCCGCAGATCAACCTGTGTTCAATGGCTTAGAAGATGCAGTATGGCTAGTGATCCCATCTATTGATCTTCTAGTGGGTTGTATCTATCGGCCGCCCCGAACTACTCAATGTGCAACCCAAAAGCTAATCGATATGATCAATGTTGCTTCCAGCACCACATACAAATCCAAAATTATGTGTGGAGATTTCAACCTACCACATGTTAACTGGATGCTGCCTACACTCAGAAACACTGCGGGGATTGAGGAAATCATCTCATGTATTCACCTCAATGGCTGGACCCAGCATGTTAGAGAGCCAACCAGAAGTGCCACTACCTTAGACCTTGTATTCACGATGGGAATCTCTTACGCTTATACATTCATTGATAATCCACTACCTGGCTGTGTTCACATTACGGTGCTTTGTGATATGACTATTGATTTACCTAAACCATCAAGTGAAATATTAACACCCATTCGTAACCTCCATCGTGTGGACTGGAACTTATTTAACGAACCAGTACCATGAATTGGAATACGTCATTCCTAACTCACAACCCTACTGTGGCTACAAATGAGTTTATTAACACTATTGCCTTTGTTGTGGATCGACTGGCACCTATCGTATGGAGAACTACCTATAAACATAGTGGTGAACTCAAGCTTCTGTCCAAAGCCAAAATTAAACTAAACAAACTCAAATCGCTATATCGCAGGAGCAACAGCTTCGCAACATTGCTACAAATACACGAGAATTTACTACATTTACAACATCTAACCCAAACGGCTAAAATCAAAGAAGAAAGCCGGGTGCTCGGAAATCCTTAGAAAGTACGTACATTGGTTCAACTACTCAAAAGAAGGAACCCTAAACCATTTCAGGAAATTGTAACGTTGGTTCTAGACGATGGTTCAATAACGCACGACATCCCCTGTATATGCGGGGCTATGAACTTGAGTTTTGCCTCCTGTTTTGTCCTTAACATTCAGCAACTTCATCCTCTACTTCCAAAAAGAACGACCGAACTGTACTGCAATATCCCTGTGACGTTAAGAGAGGTGCAAAGTGCCATCGCAGCCATAAATTCATCAACTCATCTAGGTCCAGATGGCATCTCCCCAACCGTTATAAAACTCGGAGGAAAAAATCTTGCTCTATTGTTATTAAACATTTTCACACTTTCTATCACTACCGGTTGCTTTCTAACTCATTGGAAGCAATCCATTATAATGCCTAAGCACAAGGGTGGCCCGAGAAATCAAGTGTCAACCTACCGCACAATAAATCACACCTCTGCTGCTTCCAAAGCCCTAGAGCAAATAGTCAAGAAGAACATCATTCAATTTATTACAAGGCTGGATCTGATCAACTCCTCACAGCATAGCCTTCTCTCAAAACGCTCCTGCGTTACATGCCAGCTACAATTGCTCGATCACGTCGCGATTATGACAGAGAAATGACAATTATTATAATTCTGTTGGACATGCAAAAGGCGTTCGACCGCGTGCCGCACAAGTCACTGCTGTCTGCTCTAGAGTCATATGGAATTGGAAATCCGCTGCTTAACAGGTTCGATTGATACCTAAACGGTCGAACTCAGGTCGTTAAAATCGGTCAGCAACATTCTACACCGAAGCAAATAACCAGCGGTGTCTACCAGGGAAGTGTGCTCGGACCACAACTTTTTTTAATCTTCGTAAACAATAAATGTGACCCGATCAAACATGGACACCTATTTCTGCTTGCATATGACGTCAAACTGGTTTACTCATTTCATCCAGACCAACTACACATATGTTTGGGGAACATCTTTGAAGACCTATCCGCACTAAATATAGCTAGTGAGCGTTTATTAATGAAGTTTTTCGTAGTGAAATCCCAAGTACTTGGGTATAGATGCCGCATCCCAGAAGGTTCCATCATACTTGCCGGAAATGTGATCCCAACATCTGATTCAGTTCGGGATTTAGGGATTAGATACTCCAACTCCCTCAATTTCTCCGAACATGTACTTTATCAAGTTGCGAAAGCAAGGCAGTTATGCGGAGTTATCACCAGAACTTTCTCCCTACTTGAAGCACGACTTGAGTCATTAAAGACAATAGTACGCCCGACTCTGGAATATTGTACTATCGTTCACAGCCAATTGAGAAAGAAAGACAGAACGGCTCTGGAAAGTGTCCAACGATCATTTACCAAGCTGGTCTTGGGGTGCTGCTCAAACCTGACTTATTATGATCACTGACGAAAACTCCAACTGGATCCACTTTGGCTGAGACACTTAAAGAACAACCTCGTTCTCTTCTGCAATTTTATAAACCAACGAATGTACGCACACAGCACCGCACTTGACTACGGAAGACTGCAGTCTACCCCACACGTAATGACGGCTACTTGATCCGCACAAACCTTTCAAGTCATAAAACTCGATCGAATTTCTTCTTAGTGAGATACACTGATCATTGGAACAAACTACCCCTACAGATACGCATGTGTACAAGCCATGTCACGTTTCGAAACCTCCTTCAGACCTTTCTCACTATACCAAAGGTGCTGAAGATACTTGACTCACAGCAAACTCTAGAAACATTGACAGAAGCTGGTATAACAAACATGAGCAGATATTCGCTTACGCTTAGCTTACCCACTAAATCTCATTACATACAATACCAAATCCTGTGTCTTTGCAACCTAGTAGTCCCTCCCTTTATTATCTACTCCTGATGATACAAACATCCGTAAATTTTACATATGAGGTACACGGATCTAGGACCCAAGGAACAAAATCATGATCCGAAATTCTATTAATAAAGTTTTCTTTACTATTATGCAACGTATTCACTATACAAATGATGGCTGCCACTTATGGGGCTGTGTACCGTCTGTCGGTAAATATACAAGTTTATTTATTCTTTTATTTAACCAGAGATGTTTTATGTTCATCGCACAGCAACGGTCATAGTATGATCAACAGAGTTTCTCATTAGGCGCTCCTTAAAGTAGCGCCGTACATTTTCTATTGATGTTCTCTCACTTTTTCAGGTTGGAGTATATAATTATGAGCAGTATTCGAGTATGGAACGAATACGGGCTTTATAGAGGTAGATTTTGGATTCAATCAAAATAACGGATTTTGAAATTAGCCCTCCTAATTTTCTTGATTTTGCAACAGCATACTGCACCTGTTTGGCGAAATTATAGGAGCTCGAGTAGCGTATCCCAAGATCGCGAATTGTGAGACAGTTGGACAGGGCTTTGCCTTCTAGAATCAAAGGATTTTTGTCCAACACTGCCCCGATAACATCTGCAGCTGCATTTCTCAGATGAGAGTTCTAGTTTCCACTTGCTGCACCAAATTCCCAGTTCGTGCAGATCCGCTTGTATATCGGCTAGTGCGTTAATGAAATTGTCCTCATCGAACTCATAAGCAATTTTCATCTCGTCTGCGAATACAGATGGTTTGCCGTGTTTGATGACATTGAAGACGTTAGTATGCATCAAAAACAGAAGGGGCCTTAGAACACTTTCTTGGATCACGCCACTTGTGACTTTTCTACTCGTGGAAGTAAGTATTGCTTCGTATTTCAATTGCCTGATGCCGACCAGTTAGGTACAATGATATCCAAGTATGTAAATTGGCAGTTATACCGAAGGAAAGTACTTTCGACATAAGATTTCCATGTGGCACTCAATCGAACACTTTACGCATATTAAGAAGTGTGATGATCTGGTGCTTAACACGGTCAATGGAACGAGTAACAAGGTTTAGGAATTGTACTTGACAAGTAATACATAACCGTGTTCTCAGAAATCCGTGCTGAGAAGTATTGATCAAATTCCGGGACGATATGAAATCGACGATTTTGGCTTTTTCTTCCTTTTTCCATTGTGCTGCCCACTGGCCATCCTCAGCTGGTAGCTCCTTAGTTTGGTGTTGTGGTTAAGCTTCAGGAAATAGCGGCGACACACGTGACTCGGGTTTTTCAAAATCCGAATGTCACTCAGTAGACGTCGATACCTATACATTCCGAAGGCTTTCGATCGCAGTTGGCATGACAAACAATGCAAACTTTTAAGTCTTTGCTTGGTCTTCGCTGTGCAGTCTACACTACAGTCAGATCACGTTTCCGTGATGCCCTGATTGTGGACTCCATATGCGGCATCAGGTATCCTTTGAGCGTTTTTGGGAAGATGGAGGCGTCGAGCCACCGGAAAGCTCTCATTGGGGGACACGCGTGCTGATTCCCGTTTTTCGACACTTTCATAGCTTACTTCGAACATCCGAGGTCATCATGCATCGCTCCGCCAAAGTCGTGGTTTACATGTCTTTATGTGCTACTTGGCCGTTGACTTAGATGGAACTCTATATTTATCCATGTTAGCGGGAGTGGATTCATCTTCGAGCATTTATTAGCACGGGTGGTGAACTTCCTGCTTATTAGTCACTCGCCACATGTTGATATCATTGCAGGAAACCTGTACAGAAAAATATGTCAGGTTTTTCGGGTATATTAGTTAGCAACTAAACGCTGAATTCACAGGTACAATTTTTTCATCGCAGACATATTGAGCCGGCCTGTATGGAATCACATGTGACTCTCTCCGAGTCTCCGATTTAGAAGCCGTCATCCGAATATCGCAATTAACCTGACGCACCCTGATAGTTTGGAGCATCGTTGCAGTTTCACTGACACTTGGCAGCTAGTTGTCTATCCACCCCCCCCCCTATCTCGGTATGTAACTGTAGAAATCCATTCATGTAAAGGCCACATCGCTGTCCTCACAACTGTAACGTGTTTTACGCCAGAGGGGATTTCGCAGGCCCCAAGCTCATGTACGCCGGATCATAATGAAGACTCTTCTTAAATTAAAGATTTTATTCTCGACAAGGCGAGCCACACCTTTACAGGCATGATCATTTTCACGTAACGATGCATGACCAATCATGGGCGAAAATCCGATATATTTCCCATAACAATGTAGCATTCATGATGTTTCTTCACCGCAGTTGGGCTGAACCAACTTACACTTAAACTAGGTCTTTTTAAGCTGGATAAATTTCATTCCACTTTATTTGCTTTGTTCTACCTACCTGAATAATGTTCTATTAACTGGCCACGTTGCTTGCGCTAATTGCGCTTATCTTCGGGGATTTTGTTGCGTTTTGTAGCATTTTTAAGTAACTTGTGGACATTTCTTACTTATCACGGATTCATTGCTAACCAAATTACTTTTATATGGTAATTTAGCGAAGAGTTATGCCACCGTATCTGTATGCATCATTGGATTTATTTTATTTCAGCTTGTCGTTTAAAGTGAACGGCTGTTGTTTGAAATCCCCGGTGTGGCTGCGCTTGATGTGTATGTTGACAAGGTGCCTACCTGTCTATTACCCACTACCTCGTCCATACTGGCTTCAGGAGACAGTCGGTCGTTGCTGGAGGGGACGGGGTGCACAGTCCTTGTGGCCGTGCTAGGCTCAAAGAGCGGTTCCATGCAATCAGTGTGGAGCGGACTACGGTCCAGCCACCGCCTTGTGTGTGCTTGATTCCCCAAATACAGCGTGCTTGTGTTTGCCTGTGAAGAAGTGTGAGCTGACTCCGTTGATGAAACGTGGCTCCCATCCACATGCCTCCCGGTCTTATTCCTTCGGGTTTACACTGGATATGGGGTGTGTGGATGGAGCTGTGGGTGGTGCAGCGCAAGCCATCCATGGTCCCTCTGTAGGTGCAGGCGTCCTGTGGGTGGCCACAGTGACAGGCAAATCCGAAACCGGATGCCGCCAGCCATGTATTGGCGGGAGAGCCTATGGTGCGCTGAGGCTTATGGTGGCTAGATTCTGACAGATTGTCTACCCACTGCTGCTACTGTTGCGCTATAGTCTCATGTCCTGGGCGCCTCTTTGTGGCGACCGCTGGGTGGGAGTTGGGTTTCGCCCTTCTCCCTTCTAGGATCCAAAACACCAATCCGCATGAGTCAGCTAACTGACCATGTGCTAGACCCGCTGCCTTTCGGGTGTTCATTTAATCGAAGGCTTTGGCTGAGGACCCGAGTCGTTCTCCTGTCAGGTCTGGGCGCCCTGGCAGTATCCTAGTTCTTCCTCTTTGGAGGTTAGGAAGTGGTCGATGGCCCTCTTCTCGTAAAACCTAGCCATGGGATACAACAGGTTTACGGGTTATAAGCTCACAGCTCGATTTGCATAGAGCACGAGTGCCACGCATTGTCTCTGACGGTGGGAGGACACCTCCGGGTGTTCAATGGTTTGCTACTGCCCGCCTCAAACCAGGCAGCCCCTGGTCAAATTGGTGCAAACCCGCCAAAACCCACCTGCGTCTGACCGTGGTCGCAGGTGCGTATCCTCCTACGGTCGCAAAACATATATAAATCGTTCCAGTACCTCAAAGGCTGCGTGTGACGGCCGTCAAGTAGATCCCAATCTGTCTCTGCAATCACATTCCCGAGCTGGATCTGCTCCCCACTGCCTTGTGGGTCAGGCTATTGAGCCAAATGCTCCGGATGGAGTCCCTCAAGCAAACCTGCGAAGCACAACGACCACCTCGCGTGCGATTGCCCACCAATACAATCGTATGCCTGCGCGCAAAGCACTCAGCATCGGGTGCTGGAACGTGCGCACACTACTGGACCGGAACTCCAGCGAGCGCCCCGGAGCGACACACTGCACTGGTCGCGATGGAACTGGCGCGCTACCACATCGATATTGCGGCGCTCAGTGAAACTCGGTTCGCTGAGCAAGGTAAGTTGCATGAAGCAGGTGCTGGCTACACATTCTACTGGGTGGGCAACGCCGCCTCAGCACCACGTGAATATGGAGTCGGATTTGCAATATCCGATCGCCTCCATGGCCAGCTGGTGGGTGAACCAACGGGCATCAGCGCGCGACTGATGACTGTTCGCCTACGACTCGGAAGTGGTAAGTTTGCTACTTTTATAAGCACGTACGGTCCGACCATGTGTTATCTTGATGACACCCGTGATCAGTTCTACACTGCGCTATCCTACGTGATACGGTCTGTGCCGAGGAGCGACCGACTATTTCTGCTGGGTGATTTCAACGCGCGCGTTGGGCGTGATGCATCAGCGTGGACAGATGTTATCGGTTCGCATGGCATTGGTTCAGCGAATGCGAACGGTGACAGGCTGCTCTCACTGTGTGCCACTCACGGCCTGACAATCACGAACACTCGGTTTGCACTGAGTGCGAGTGATATAGCAACTTGGACGCACCCACGGCGTGGTCACCCTCACCTGCTCGACTATGTCATCGTACGTCAGCGTGATGTGCGTGAAGTGCGCATGACACGTGTTCTGCGTGGAGCTGAGTGTGGCACTGATCACAAGTTGGTTCGGACCAAACTGTACATATATTTTCGTAAATCTATGTATTGCACTCCCGCCGTGAATCGGCGTAAATTTAACATTCTCTCCCTCGGTACTGTGGCGAAACGTACTGAGCTGGAGAAGGCGCTGGCTGCACGCCTGTGTGATGTGGACTGCATAGCCATAGTGGGCGACCTGTGGCACCACATTCGCGACCAGGTGACAGCTGCTGCCGAGGAGACCATCGGGCACGCAAACTGTAAACGGCCTGATTGGTTTGATGAGAACAATGCGACGATTTGCGCATTGGTGTCGGAGAACAATGCAGCATTTGCTGCACATGTTGCAGACCTCAGTGACTTGGGGAAGAACAGTCAGTTTCGCAAACTTCGACGGCGACTGACCCGAGTGGTCCGTCGCATTCAAAAAGCATGGTGGACCGAGAAGGCGAAGTAGATGGAATGCTACGCCGAACGCCGCCAACACAAGGAATTCTTTGACTCCTTGAAGGCGGTGTATGGACCGAGATGGGTGCCGCTGAGGACACTGATCGATGGTAGTTCAGGCGCTACCTGCACACAGACTGCAGACATAATGCAGATCTGGCGAAAACACTTTGACTGTCTCTTGAACAACCGTTCAGATATCGACTGGCCTACATTAAACTGCCTGAAGCAGCACGATGTGAAGGCGGATCTGGCGGCTACGCCGACACTGGATGAGACGCAGAGAGCACTTGCTCAGCTGCGAAACGGCAAATGTGCCGGGGCCGACGGGATCCCGCCGGAAGTATTGAAAAACGGTGGACCCGCGTTGGTGACTGCGCTGCACCACTTGGTGCAACGCGTGTGGATTGAGGAGGAGGTGCCTCCTGAGCTGAAGCATGCCCTTGTGCTACCACTGTACAAGGGTAAAGGTAGCAAGCAATGTTGCACGAATTATCGTGGCATCAACTTACTGAGTTGTGTGGGCAAGGTGATTGTCCGAATCCTGTTCAACCACCTCGTCAGTCAGGTTGTGGAACCTAACGTGGCGGAAGAGCAATGCGGATTCCGTGCGGGTCGCAGCACTTTAGATATGGTGTTTGCAGCTCGTCAGTTGCAGGAGAAGTGCAGAGAACGACACCATCCATTGTACTCGCTTTTTGTTGACTTCACCAAGGCATTTGATACGGTGAACCGCGAGGCATTGTGGCTGGTGTTGGGTAAGTTTGGTTGCCCGCGTAAGTTTGTAAGTTTAATTGAATGTCTGCACAGTGGTATGCGAGTGAGGGTGCAGCTGTGTGGAGAGACCTCGGATGACTTTGCAGTTGTCTCTGGTGTGAAGCAAGGCTGTGTGTTAGCTCCTGCCCTGTTTAATATATATCTTCATGCGATGTTGTCCTGCGCTTTTGATGCGGTTTGTGCTTACGGTGTTCGTGTGGAGCACCGTATTGATGGTGGGTTGCTGAACATCCGTCGTTTCGGTGCGAGAACTCTAGTCTGTGAGACAACTATCCGTATGTTATTGTTTGCTGACGACTGTGCGTTATTTTCACGCAGCGCGGATGAGTTGCAGCACATGACTAGTGCTCTGGCTTCGACAGCGGCCAAATTCGGGCTCACCATCAACACAAGCAAAACTGTCTGTCTCTTTCAGCCTTCACCGGAGGTGCGATCTTCAATATTGCCGCGAATCAGCATTGGTGCTGAAGTATTGGAAACCACCTCCCGCTTCAGCTACCTTGGGATTATGATGTCGACGGATCAGCAGCTACGCGTTGAGTTGCGTATTCGCGTGTCGAAGGCAGCAGCGGCATTCGGGAAGCTTGAGTACCGAGTGTGAAACAACCATCAGCTAGCATTGGCACGAAGCTGATGGTGTACAAATCCATGGTACTGTCCGTTCTTCTATACGGCAGTGAAACGTGGACGATGTACCGTCGGGATGTGCGATATCTTGAGCTTTTCCATCAGCAGTGTCTGCGACGAATTTTGCGCATCGGTTGCGGCGACAGAGTTTCAGACACGGAAGTGTTGCGCCGAAGTGGGATGTATGCAGTGGACTGCATACTTTTACTGAGACACCTGAGGTGGCTCGGTCATGTGTGGCGTATGAATTCGACTCGGATACCGAAACAACTCTTATACGGTCAGCTGAGTATAGGGAAGCGGCACGTGGGGAAACCGAAGTTACGTTACCAGGACATGATCAAAGTGAGCCTCACACGTTCTAATCTTAATTGCAGGTCATGGGAATCGAAAGCGGTTGATCGGCGTGTATGACGATCTCATCACGAAGGCAGTTGCTGAAGTGCGAGAGAAAGCCCTCATGCATGCAGAGAAGAAGCGGCAAGTGCGGAAGCGGCAAGCACCGATGGGTTTTACTCCATCGACATCGAATGCATGGTGCTGTAGCACATGCGGTCGCGAGTGCCTGAGTCAGGTAGGCCTAGTGAGCCATGAGCGAGGCCACTCGGGACCAGTACCGAAGCGACGACGGGTCCTGCAGAGAACGTAGGCAGGACCGGCGCAGCGTTTGTAGGTACGCTGCATTCGATTTACTAACCGCGTGCTTGCATGCTAAGTTTCTTTATTTCAGGTGGTGGGTTTTCAATGTTGCCTTAATGCTTTTCTTTCCTATATAAATGTCTAGTTATACTCTTTTCTATACACTTGCACACGTCGCTTAAGCCACTAGTAGTTATTTCGATAACATTTTCGTGTTTGTAGCATTTCCGTAAAATAAACCTCCTGACCTCGTGAACTTACCTCGTATTCGTTGGTGAACAACTAATTTCATACGCTCATTAATTTAAGATTTATGTCACCGTTTGCTTGCGTTCTAAGTCTGTTTGTTTCAGGTGGTGGGTTTTCAATTTTGTCCCAATGCTTTGCTTTCTCATATAAATGTCTACTTGTACTCTCTTCTATAAACTTGCACACGTTACTTAAGCCAATTCTAGTCAATTTCGATAACATTTTTATGTTCGATGCATTTCCGCAAAGTATACTTTCTGACCACATGAACTTATCTCGCATTCTTCTGTAATCAAATTACTTCATATGCTCATTAATTTAAGATATATGTCACCCTTCCTTATGCGTTACTCGATTTATTTTCTTTGTTATTTTCCTCTTACGTGATTGGCTGTTGTTTGATATCCCTGGTGTGGCTGCGCTTGATGTGCATGTTGACAAAGTGCCTACCTGTTTATTACCCACTACCTCGTCCATACTGGCTCCAGGAGACAGTTGGTCGTTGCTGAAGGGGACAGGATGCACGGTCCTTGTGGCTGTGTTAGGATCAATGATTGGTTCCATGTACTTAGTGTGGAGCGAACTACGGTCCAGCCACCGCCTTGTGTGTGCTTGATTCCCCAAATACAGCGTGCTTGTGTTTGCCTGTGAAGGAGTGTGGGCTGACTCCGTTGATGAAACGTGGCTCCCATCCACATGCCTCCCGGTCTTATTCCTTCGGGTTTACACTGGATATGGGGTGTGTGGATGGAGCTGTGGATGGTGCAGCGCAAGCCATCCATGGTCCCTCTGTAGGCGCAGACGTCCTGTGGGTGGCGACAGTGACAAGCAAATCCGAAACTGTATGCCACTAACCAGTTTATGCTTGTAATTGTGCTCCTCCATTCTTGAATGTTTGATATCGTCAGCAATGTGCGAGTAGAAGATTAGTGTCCATGGGTTGAAAAGAATTATCCGGGTATCCACGGTGCAATAACTTTATTTTGTGACGAGTCACCGCCTCCACATCGGTGTTGTTAAGCAGACATTTGTGGCTTTTTATAGAGGGAGCGCTTGTCAGGCGAAAACCCACCACGTCCTGAAACACTGCCACCGAACTATTTGCTGGAACGGGTTAAACCCGAACCACCCGGTTGGTACCACGAGGAGATTGTTCGGCTAGCCAGCCATAGTGGTGGGGTCTTTGAATCGGCCGTTACCTCTTCCGCCAAACTTCATTTCTACATTATTTACTGTAGATGTATCAGTTTTGTTGGAAATGAACCGACGAGTGTTTTGTTCAAGCAATTCCAAGATCAAGCGGCTAATCTACTCTGTGCACCATTTATTTTAAAACCCGTGATATCGCGCCCTAGCTCCGATTTATTACTTTGGACCCAATTGTGCGTGAACTGAAACGAGTTATGAGGAGGTTTTAATAAAGCTGTTATTTTGATTGTTTGCAACTCCCGAAGATTCAGGTTGGAGGGTTAATTGGAAGTACACATTGTGTGTATGGATTGCGAAGCGCAATCTCAAAGTTGACCACGATTCCCACTGAAGTGAACCTTGATCATTCGATCACTAGAACCGCAGCTGATGCGAATAGAACTTACATGTTTCCCGCCTGAATACACTGCACTCCATGACGCGTTTCGAGGTTATTTCCTCTCATCAGACAAAGATAGGCGGCATCGAACCCAGGACCATTGGGATGTTATTTGTGACTGCTACCACGAACATTCAGTTCTGCGTTATGCGACCATTGCTCTTGAAACTTGGCTGTTTACACTGGTGATGTCAATGCACCTCTCTCATTTTGTCTACTTATTTGTAAATTTCTGCGTTTTTGATGATACCGTTTTAGTAAAGTTCCAGTTGTTAGGGTAAAATTTTGCAAATGCACCCATTTGGGTACATAAGGTTTAGGTTGACTTGTCTTGGTCTGCGGTCCCATATCTCCCGCGTCGCTACAGCTCTTCGACCATCTTTGTTCGTGAAGTGTTGCTCGTGTTGGATGGCACCACCGACGAGGTCCACATGAAACCAACAAGACGCTTTCAGCGACTTTGGAGGACTGCTAATAGCACCGTGACTGTGCTGTCCCAAAGGCATCATACTTGGTACCTCTAGCGGCGTAGCAAACTGGTGGCAGAGGTGGGCGGTCCGCCCCGAGAAGCGCATGTCAAGGGGCGGCATTTCGATGGTGGAAATGGATTCATTGACAAGGCTTAGTTCGCAATTTTTAGTGTTTCAACCATATTTGACTACAAGCGACCAGTTGATGTTGTTTGTTTTTAACGATACACTTTTTGTATTTGTATAAGAGCACTGCAATATGATCATTCGCATCTGTCGATAATCAGATCTTTGCTTGTGGTTGCGTAGAAAACAAATGTCGTCACATCACCCAGCAATTTGATAGTCCCAGTTTATCAACCGCTAACCTAGGGACGGTATGCTTTATGGCTGATCCGGGTGGCATAGGTTGTTGCCATGCCGTTGAGCACACCCGTGTCCGTGAAGGAGACCTAGCTACGCTCTGATGCGTGATCTATGTGACCGCAGTATGCTCTTGGAGGTAGCATTGAATTGTTATCGGAAAGTTTTGATCGATTCTTGGCTAGTTCACTTATCCACATGCTTAAAACAGTACTACGTCGTCTCATCCACTATAAAAGAGTTTGGGGTTAGCCCTGAGCTCTATTGCTAGCTTTTGCTCTTCCAGACTAGTCTGGTAAAATGGTTCTTCTCCGTTATGTAGGCTATTCGGTTTTCAGTGCATGAGAGATCATCTATGGACTCGCCAACATTTGTATCAACACTGTTTGATCAAGCACCCTACATTTAAGGTAGAACTTTACTTTATTCGAGCTAGGTATCTAGACTTCTGATGCGTTTCCCGTCATCGTGTTGAGTTGGTTAATGAATTCCCTCAGAAATTAGGGGGTCGTGAACAAACCCCTGATCAGCTGAAGGATTTTCTGAGGTTAGTACTAGTTGTTGTAAGCGAAAAATCGCTTGGAAGTGTTGAGTGAATGCGTTTCCACCGAATACAATGATTAACCAAACCGGAACTGGAATACGGTACTGCTGGCAATCAGTTAAAACAACAATTGTACAATGCCCTAATAATCTGTGCTTCCGGCACAGGCGTTCCAACAAGGGCAAATTTCAAAATGGCCAACCAGTGTGGCTTGACGACACAAGTGGGAACGCACTCGCCTCAGTACACTGTGGCTTAAAACGGACTCACACTGGACCAGTCAGAGAGAAGGGAGACTACCGTGAGTAGTAGGTGTGAGATTCCGTACAGTACACACAGTGATTGCATTGTGTGTCAAATCTACACAAAGGGGGAACAGACAGTAGGTCTATCGAACCAATTGGTTTCAATGTGTGAACTTCATACAAAACAACATCGCACTATTGTCAGGTCACACGCGGGTCGGGCTAATGTGAGAACCGTGGATAGGTTGAAACATTATAGCGCACCGATATCACATCGGGCATTACCATGTAAGACAATAGTAGAGTTTGTTCTGAAGTAAGAAAGTAGGTCAAAGGTGTGATTGGATGTAGGTCATCCACACTCTCAAAGTGCAAAATAAACCCAATTAATCCAAGGTCGGTACTTTAATGTGTAATGAGCCAAACAAAGGTTTTGGGACAAGGACAGGTGGGGTAACGTAGAGGGAATCATCGAACGGGATGAAGGTATCACAGGATGTGGCATATGGGATACATCTACAGTAGTGGTATTAACAACCGTCTAACGGATAGACATAGTGCCAACTCTAACACCATGGCAATCACTGTAAGACAGGTTTAATCACCGCATCATCATCATGGTACTTTGGCTGAAGGTGAGGAACTATTCGACTACATTGCCGCAAGAAGAACGGTACTACAGTCAAACCCGCTTTATTGCCCGTCATCGGGATATTTCAAGAGTGGGCAATAAAGCGGGGTAGGTAATTAACCGATATTGCCATTTTTTCAAAAGGGAAACAACCAATGAATTATTGTACAGTATATCACTTGGATTGCACCGTGCTTAGAAGAGTAAAATACATACTTGTAACTAAAGCTTACACGACATTTATACAGAAGAGCATGACCTATAATTTAAAAATTATGTCATAAAGCATCTTACCTAGATAGCTATAGAGACTGGTACTACCGTATATTTTTACTGAGAAAACAATCCAACATCAGTTGTACATTATTTTGAGCTGCTACTTCAGCCACTTTTACACTGATGAAGTCCACTTTGGACAAGAAATTGTTGCATAGCCCATGCAAAAGTCCGTTGTTATACAGATCATTCACAGTTATTTGCTCTTGAATGCGACAAGCGCTGATTGCTGTTACTCACGGAGGCATACAGCATGTCATCCTCTTAGTCGCTGACTTCTTTCTCTTATAGTCGGTTCTCTAAAAGTTTACTGACGATTTCATCTTCAACATTTGTCAGATCTGAGGTACATTCCCCATCGTTGTCACTGGCAGTGAACTCTTCTGCATTGGTGACTGGAATTGTGTAAGCGCCGATCTTGTCAGCGATGACAGCGTCATCAGAAAGTGCATCGGATGCCAGTCGACCGAAGGCGGCATGCCGAAAGCATGCTTTTATTGTTGCACCGGTAACCTGTCTCCAACTTTCTGAAACGAACTGAATTGCATCGAGAACAGAAATCTTGGCGTTGACATCCATCGCCGACGATGAGCCAGATAACACGTTGTTTTCGATGTGATAGAGTTCGGTCCACAATTACTTTTGTGTAACGGATTTTCAGATTCATAATCACACCTTGGCTCATGTTTTGAAGAATGCTGGACATGTTTGCCGACAAAAATTCAATTTGAATATTTCGCAGCCCTTCTACCTGTGGATGCGCTGTGCAGTTATCCAAGAGTAAAATAACTTTTCGGCCACATTGGCCAGCTTTTTGTCCCATTCGAGGACCCACTCGGTGCAAATTCTTTCGTCATCCCCGCATTTTTGTTAGTTCTGTAAGTTCCGGTAAGTGTGTCCACGTTCACGCCATTAAATCATCGCGGTTTTTTACTTATTCCAATCAAAACCAGTTTTCTATTATCCGAGCCTGATATTTTCTCGCAGCACTGGATAGTGATCCTATTCATGGCTTCTTTCGATCCGCTGAACTTGGCAGAAAATCACAAATAGCCCTCTGAAGTTGTTCGGTAAAACAAGACCAGTTTCATCTGCATCGTACATGTTGTCATCATCAAATGCATTTAAATGTTCAGGCGGCCGATCTTACAGCCAATTTTCACAGATTGCTCTGTCCACGGAACTTTTCGCTATGTGCACTTTTATACACAATTTGATTTCTATTCTTCCGTCTTTGCAACCATCCTTCTGTGGCAGCACAGTTTTTCCCAAGTCATTCCCCGAATTCTTCTGCCCACTTTCTCTGGACCGGGCTGTAGCCGTTTGGTTGTGCTCACGAACCAACATCATGCAGTCTTTCAATGCAGTTTCAATTTCTTCATCGTTTGCACATCGCTTCCTTTTCTGACAGCTTGCAGTGCCATGCGACAAATTCTGCCAGAGCTCCTTTTCGCTGGCAAGCAACCTGGCTAGGGTACAACGAGATATGTGTAAATCACGCGACAACTTGTCCTGCGAGGTCTCTGGTGGATACATTTTACTTTTGTTCAAAACGTCCAACTTTTCTCTCAACAACTTCCGATGCAGGCCATACTTGTGGGTAACCAATAGAGTACTGACAGATGTGCAGCAACTGATCCGTCGTGGGAAGCAGATGTTACACCTCTCACTTTGGTGATTTGACATGAGCTTTCCGCGTTAAAACGAAACGAGCCTCCTGGAGCCGACGACCTTCCTCCATTTTTTGGAAGATGGTGGTGACTCTTTCTTAACTGGACTCACTACTCTACTTAGTACGATTTGGAACACTGTAGGTACCTTTAGATTGGCGACTGTCAACTTTCGTGCTCATCTTCAAGAAGAGTCAGGCTACTTTATGCGAAAATCATCGAGACATTAGCCTTGTTTCCGCTACATCCAAACTCCTCACGGGTATCATTCTTCGATGATTTACTGGTCCCCGTGAGAACCGATTTACTGGATTCCATCGCAATGAGGCTGGACCTTACCATGGTCCGATGGTTTGTGTGCCTCAGTGATCCATTGAGCTATGCTGGGGGATGCTTTCTTTTGCACCTTCAGAGCCACTCATACCAGATTGGTCAATGGTTAGAGGCCAGACAAACTCAGCCTCCTGGTCCTCCAGGTTGGGGGTTGGAATAAGGTGGCTCCTTATTCCTTAAAATGGACTCCCTGTAGCCCAATGCCAAACCCGCTGCCTTGCAGTCAGGTTTTTGAACCAAAGGCTTTTGTTGAGAACCCTAATCGTTCTCCTGTCTAGGCCTGGGCAACCTGACGGTATCCTGCCCACGCAATACAATGAATCTTCCCTCAAACAAATTTCTGATGCTCTGGCCACCGTAGAGGATAATCAGCAATGCCCTATCTGCTGCATCGAGCAGGGTGGATAGGGGTTTGGATGCTACTGCTCAAGCCTTCCCATTAATATTCTCCCTCTTACGCTTTTTCTCTCTTACTGTCCCGTTCCAACTTCACTTTTATCCGTCCTGTTTTCAACCCTCCAATTCTTGCCCCTCCCCCGCCTAGCTTTGCTAGGCTTTTACCTTTTATAGTTTCAACTCACATGTGAACGCGGAGCGTCATTCCTGTCCTGTCGACAAGCCCATGTCCAACCAAACGGCCAAGCCCAGTTCATCGACTTCCATTTGGAGCCCTCGATCATCCTTCAGATTGGCATGCCCCTATGTACGCACATTGCTACAAATCGGTCAACAGGCAGCACTTGCCTGGACATTAGAGACACTCTCGATCGATATCTACCGCATATCGGAGACCCGCCTGCAAGACTCGAGCTCTGTGCTCACTCTGCGATCCCCTTCAGGTAACACCAGCGGCACTTTCTGATGCCGCCTATCCGGTGACGATGCAGCTTCGAGCACCGGCCAAGCCGGTGTTGGTATTGCCCTGAGTCCCCGGGCTGAATCTGCTCTGGTTGACTGGATTCCAATCAGTAGCCGGTTGTGTGCGGTCCGATTGGCTGGCTCGTTCAAAGCTTCGAAGTCGCGCGGGACTAATAGGTGTCTATTCATCATTGCTGCCTATGCACCCACAAACTCTAGCGATGATTCGGTAAAAGACGACTTCTATCTCCAATTGAATGAGCTCCTTCGCCACAGAAGAAGCTCGGACACTGTTGTGCTGGCTAGGGATCTGAACTCTCAAGTTGGAAAATTATCCGCTAATGAACTGCATCTGGGCGGTCAGCGCGGTGTAGGCTCCCGTAATGATAACGGTGAGCGATTACTTCATTTGTGTGGAGATGCTCGCTTTTTCCTTGCGAGCACTAATTTCCGACACACCCGCCGGAGAGTGGCGCCCACCAGCCTCAAACCAGCTATGGACACAAATCGATCGCATTGCTATCAGTTACCGCTGGAGAGGCTGCATCAAGCATTGTCGCTCGATTTGGAGCAATGTGTGGACACCGATCATGCACTTCAAGTTCAAGTTCAAGCTGACATGCGGATGTGTTTTGGCGGACGCCCACGACGACCTAGTGAGCGCATTGACACCAGCCAACTAACGAAGCCAGCTGTTCTGAATGCCTTTCAAAGTACGCTGTCATACGAGTTGAGTAAGCGCTCACCGGAGACGATTGATTATCGCTGGTCACATGTTCGTCAGACCTTACTAGCAGCAGGCAAATCCTCATGTGGTATGTTTAATAGCCAACATGGATATTGGGTCTCTTCGCAGTCTCTGGAACTTATCAATGTTCGCCGGCATATTCCGGCTGGAAGCGAACACAATGAAACTCGCAAAGAGCTCCGTCCTAGCCTGAAGAGAGACCGCGAATCCTGGTGGTCTCATCTTGCGTCAGAGATGGGAATGGTCGCTGCCCTTGGTAACCATCTTAAGTTATTCCGGCTGATAGGGGAAACGGGCAGCAGGAGACCTGGTGTTAGTGAAACTATACGTGATGAGAGTGGACAGCCTATCCACAACTTGTCAAAACGCTTGGAGCGTTGGGCTGAGCAGTTTGAAAGGCAATTTAATCGATCGGAATTCTTATCTTTCTCGCCGGTCACTGATCGTCCCGCTCCGTGGGCTGTTCCTTTGGATCCACCCTCTCGCTCAGAAGTCGAACGTGAGATCAGACTGTTGGAGTTAAATAAAGCCGCGGGATCAGATTATCTACCTCCAGCCCTCTTCAAATTCGGCGGACCTGCTCTTGTGGATCATTTATACGAGTTACTAGTGGAACTCTGGGAGCAGGAAACTGTCCCAATCGACTGGAGCCGCTCCGTCATAGTCCCAATTTTTAAGGAAGGCTTACGATCGGAATGCAGCAACCATGGAGGTATCAGTCTGATCCCCATCACCTCCAAATTGCTTGCCTCTGTCATCCTTCACAGACTGACTGACACTCGTGAAAGCCAGATTCGTGAAGAGCAAGCCGGGTTTCGTCGAGGTCGTGTCTGCATCGACCACATCTTCACCTTGCATCAGTTGTTGGAGCACCGTCACATATATTGGCGGCCAACCGTTGTCGTGTTCCTCGATATCAAAGGTGCATTCGATTCAGTGGATAGACGTGCACTTTGGGACTGTCTACTCAAGAAAGGTGTACCTGAGAAATATGTGAATATTCTCCGATCATTATACGCGCGTATCTCAGACAGAGTGAGGGCTTACGGCAAGCTGTCGCCACCCTCCAATATCTCCAGCGGGGTGACACAAGGATCCCCGCTGTCACCTTTCTTCCTCAACTTCGCTATTGACGAAGTCATGCAAATCGCGTTCACAGAACACGACTTAGAAGGTGTGGAGCTACTCCCAGGAGAACGACTTCTTGACTTGGCCTATGATGACGATATTGTCCTCATCTGTGACAGCTCCCAGACGTGCGAAGCGGCACTGCACAGATTAGCACTAGCTGTCAGCCGCTTCGGGCTTTGCTTTACACCCTCGAAGTGCAAAGCGTTCCTCCAAGATTGGCCTGGACCGCCTTCTTCGCTGACGCTTGGTGGCGATCAGCTAGAAGTCGTTCAAAGATTCAACTACCTGAGAAGTTGTATCAGCGCCGGTGGGATTAAGGATGAGATCACGAACGGTATAGTAAAAGCTCGGGGCGCTTTTGCTAACCTTCGCCACTTATGACACCGGCGCGACATCACTCTCGCCCTGAGGGGTAGAGTGTACATTGCAGTGGTACGTTCGACCCTACTGTACGGTTGCGAAACCTGGCCCCTAAGATCAGCAGATATGAAGAAGCTGGTTACGTTCGACCACCGGTGCCTTCGCAGTTTGGCTCACATCTGGTAGGGACACTGCATGAGCAACGAGCGTGTTCGGCGCCTTGTTTACGGCACAGGATAAGGAAATGAACCGCCCAGCACCGTTATTTCACGCACCAGGCTCCGATGGCTAGGCCACTTGTTACGCATGCCAGTCCACGGACTCCCGCGACGTGCGTTGTTTGCGCGCCGCGGGTGTGGATGGAAGAAGAGGAGAGGTGGTCAAGAGATGACTTGGTCGAGAGGAATTAAGGCCCTCATTTCGAAGCCGGCCTCGGTTGGAGCGTCTCAGCTCCCTGGTTGGGGCCCGAAAGACGATGAACACGTTTGGCTGGATACACTTGTTGACATGGCTAGGAGCCAACCTCAGTGGCGTTCGTGCTGTGCGTTTCTTTTTCCCACCCCATCCCTCTTATCCTCGTCCTGCAACCACGATCTCATGATTTAGCCTTTTATAATTTTGCATAGTAACTTATTTTTTATTTTTCTTCTGCATAGTAGCCGGCAAGTAGCTTACCAGAACGATGACTATCCGTTACCGGTATCTCAGCTGGCTTGCACCTATTGCATTTTATCCGCCTTTTTCTTTTAGGTATTGCGGCACAGTAGCTGAGATGTTTACTACCTCTAGCTAACGTGTATATTGTATGTGTGTGCTGTCCGTGGTTTGTTCGACCACATATTTACTCTTCTCGAAGCTTTAGAGCAGGGACACCTATACAGACGACCGGATATGGTGGTATCCATTGACTAAGAAGCTACCTTCGACTATTGACCGCGCCAGCTTGTGACATTACCTATCCATAAGTGGCGTGCCGACTAAATTCCTCTCCATCATGCAGTCTCTCCATCGTGACTTCTAAGAACTTGTAGTGGTCTACGGGAAAATATCTGAGTTTCCCACGAGAGGTATGGTTCGCCAGGGTTGCTCTATAGCTCCTTTCCCCTTCAACTTTGTTATCGTAATGATTATGAGTAACTCAATTCTTTCAGACCGACTGACCGACTGACAAACCTGGAGTATGCGGACGACATATGTCTTCATGGGTCTGATGCAGTGGCTATCCCAACACTGCTGAACAGATTGTTACATTACGCTGCACGCTTCTGCATGCGCTTTGCACCTTCGAAATGCAAGACTGGACTGACGCACCCCCGGTTCGTCCTCATGTCGAATATGTAATTTAAGCCTGGCACCCATGGCTAAAACACGACCTTAGTGCATTGGAGCAGCCCCAACGTCGAGAATCAAAGGACGTTATTGGAGAAGTTGGGACAATTGGGGTATTCAGCGGATGTTACCACCGCTTAGGTGGTGAATGATAATGGTGTACTTAATTCTGCACAATCCACATCATATATGCCGCTCTTTACTGCAACTGAGCAGTAATACGAACTTTAGAGGTCACTCACTAAAACTGACAGAACAGTACATCTGCCTGGATTGCCACAGGAGCTGCTTTTCTTTCCGCGTGTGTCACCTGTGGTATACTTCCAGAATCGGTCATTCCTGCAACACCATTATCCATATTTAAAAGACATTTAAATGACTCACTTACTCACGTACACTTTGTTACTTAGTACTACATCTCCATCCCACTCCTGGAATATACTCTGGGTTGATGTGCTGTTGCATCTTTGTGCTGTGAAACTACACGGATCGCAGGACTACAGCGAAACAAACGATAAGTCCCGCTTTTAAACGTAACTAACCCACTGCTTTTTATTTTTCGATATCCCTGCAAAACCACACAACGGGACATGTAAAGTATTGCTTCTTAACCCATATAAATTCATTGTTCATTGAACAGCCACTAAAAGTGGTGGATCGGTACACTTACCTTGCTAGTCTTGTCACCTCTGGTAGTTACAACACTGAAGATGTTACTTCGCGTATCAGCAAGGCCCATGTAGCTTTCCAGAGACTCAACTATCTATGGAGACGGCGGGATATCAGCCTGGGAGTGAAAGTTGGGGTGTATAACGCTGCGATAAGGCCAGTCTTATTGTATGGATCAGAGACTTGGCCAGTTCGCGACGAAGACATTAAACGCTTGGCCGTGTTTGATCACCGGTACTTGCGGAGTATTGCTCATGTCTGGTGGGAACATCGAGTGTACAATGCTGAGGTCCGCCAGTTGGTATTTGGCAAGAAGCCTTCTGTTACCTCACTGGAGTGTTTGCTGAATCTTAGTCGCTTACGTTGGCTAGGCCATGTTCTCCGTATGCTCGTTGACCGGCTTCCTCGACGTGCATTAAACGCCGTGACTGCACTAAGTTGAGCGAAACCGCGAGGTAGTTAGTAATGACGTGGCAGAGGCATGAAGAAATAGACTGAGAGACTTTGTCAGGCTAGTGCGTGCTGTCTTCGTGCAGGGGGCTTCAGAATGATCCACACCGACGGTTAGAGACCGTATCAGATATTTCGCTGTCAGTGGCGTTCCTGCATTCAGTTTCTTCCATTTTCTCTATATTTAACCCCACTTTCTTGCCGTTGTTATTTATTGTTAATCTTGCGGCGTGAGTCGTGACAACTGGATCCACCGCCCTTCGGTGCTTGGATCATAGTTGATCAACTGAACTGAACTGACCAAAGGGGCCATGAGTGGCTTGCGCTGCACACCCCGCAGCTCCATTCACACACCCCATTTCTAGTGTAAACACGAAGGAATAAGACCGAGAGTCATGTGAATGGGAGCCAGGTTTCTTTAACGAAGCCGTCTTACCCTCTTTCAACAAATCATGCGTACAAGACGTACACAAGGCGTTGGATGGGCTGTAGTCCGCTCCACACTAAATCGAACCACTGTTTGAGCCTTACACGGCCACGAGGACCGTGTTTACTTACCTTTTAATTCCATAATGGTTATTTGATATCTATAATGTGACTGCGCTTAATGTGAATGTTGACAAGATACCCACCTGTCTACTAATCACTTAGATTACTGGCTCCAGGAAGCTGCTAATCTTTGCGCGCTACCTGCGATACATGTTAATCTCATCTCGCTGTAATGTTGCTAAACTTTCTTGAACGTCAACGCGTTACGAAACTTAGCTACAGTGTGCAGGCAATCTCCATCCGCGCAACACAGGCGTTTCCAAACTTTTCTGGGCTCAGAAACCTTACCGACTCCCACGTACTGTACGCATACTTATCATTATCGTTATCACTAGCCATTTACTTTCGTAACAATCTGCAATGCGAACCCCTACACGATTCAGAAACCGATGTACCTGACTTCACTTGGTGCAGCTTACGGCTAAGAGGGAACGACCTTGCCCTAGTGGCCGTTTTTATCGCCCACCATCGTCTACATCTGAGATGGACTGCGACTTGGTGGCTACGTTGCGACAGGTGATAAATAGGAAGTACAGTCACCTTCTAACCGCCGGCGATTTCAACTTACATGCTCTAGAATCCCAGGCCACATCAGGAGAGCAATTCAAGGCACACCTGCAAGATCTTGTCTCGGATTTCCCGCTTTATGTTCACGTCACTTCGCCCACCAAATTCAGGGGAAATAACAGGCCATCATTATTGGACCGTATATTCACTAATGAAGAACTGATGATCGAGAGAGTGATAGTCGATACTCCTCTAGGCCGCAGTGACCATGCGACTTGACATTTCATCAACACTTGCTATACTGAATATCCCGAGGACCGCACACAAACAACGTGAACTGTAACCAGTTACGACACCTTAACCCGACTCGTTGAAGCAACCGACTTGAGTTTCCTAACCGAGGATGCACCAGGTATTACCTAGGGAGGTTTCGTCAGTATGTTTAACACCTTGGTTAGTGGCGCATCGGAAACTATGACTATCAGTTCGAGAAATATTGCGTCGTTTATACGGAGTAGGACACGCAAATGCATGGTGATGCGCAACGCGGCGTGGTATACCCACAAAACCGATCCGAGTCCGAGGACCTGGGACTCATATGTTGCGCACCGTAACCACTCTATCCAATTAGTGCGCGAGGACAAAGTAGCTTATCAACATGCTTTAGCCGAGCGATTAACTTCAAATCCTAAGCTTCTGTACAAGCAAGTGAACAGCCTACGCAAGGTGAAAAGTGGATTTCCCCTCTTCAAACAGCGCATAGTTTAATTCGGACTGATGAAGAAGTCTCAAGCGTGCTACAGCAGTAAAGTGCACCAACGTTTCATAATATCCCGTGTTTTGGAATCTATGGTGCCCACATTAGGACTCACTCATATAAGTTTTACGGAACCCACAGTGTGGAGAAAGCTGCTATCAATGCGAATGCAAGTCTATCCAGGAATTGATGACCTCCACCCAAAGACGCTAGTTCTAGCAACTAACATTTTGGCTAAACTTGATGCGGCTGTTCCAGCACTGCCTTGACGAGAGGCACGTTACTTCAATGTGGAAACACGGGATAATAACCCATTTACAAATGGGTAGTCTTTCCGACACAGCTAATTATCGACCAGTGACTCTTCTGCCAGTTCTTTCAAAAGTTATAGAGGCCATAAGTGCCGACGCGTTCATGTCTTAGCTGGACGGTTCAGATCCCATTGCTCAGCAGCAACACGGCTTCCGCCAGAATCGATCGTGCACAACCAACCTATTGTTAACACGAGACAGCTGCACCAAAGTGTGGACGCTGGTGCAGAAGTTGATGTGACTTACCTTGATTACACTAAAGCATTCGACAGGTTGGACCATCGTATGTTTCTCGCCAAACTTCAAGGATGTGGCATTAGGGACCCTCTTCTTGGGTGCGTCTGCAATTTTCTCTAACACGGGTGTCTGGAGATGAGAGTACGTGAATCCATCTCAGACCCAATTCACGTCGAATGCGGGGTGCCACAGGGTTCGGTACTGGGGCCCCGTCTATTCTTGGTCTTCATAAACGTTATAGTGATCCAAATTAAGTCAAACTGTTTGCTCTGCACCTATGACATTAAAGTTTAGCGAGCGATCGGAGCTCCAGTAGACCGTAACCACCTTCAAAACGACCTTGACAAGATTTATGGATGGTCGGTCAAAAATCGCCTTTCCTTAAATGTGGTTAAATGTCGAACGCTCCATATAAGACACCGAATGGTTCACACATATAAGCTGGGGGACCAGGATCTGCAACGATGTTCTCTCGAAAAGGATCTTGGTGTGTTGGTCCCGGAAGATCTCGGCTGCACGTAGCAGTCCAAATAGTCTTCGAAGAAGAGGATCCAAATCGTGGGACTTTTACGGAGAGCTTTCGGGCAATTCGAACCGTTTATTTCCCGTCAAATACTTTTCGCTCACATACGTTCTCACGTTGAATATGCAATTCAAGTATGGCACCCATGGCTAAAGCGGGATCTCACGACCTTGGAGATTCCGCAATGTCGACGACCAAAAATGTCAAGGGACTGCGCCACTTGTCATACGAACAGCGCCTCACAGTGCTTGGCATTTTCAGCGGACCTTATCGCCGTTTGCGTGGGTGGCGAATCATGGCTTACCAAATTTTAAACAACACTAATCACCCTTTCCATCACCTGTTAAAACTGAGTCACAACAACAAACTGAGAGATCATCATCTGAAATTGGCAATACAATGCAGTCGGTTGGCGTGTCGCAGAAACTTCTTCTCGCCGTGTGCTTGCCACACGTGGAATACCCTCTCAGAAGCTGTTACTTCAGCCCCCACATTAGCTATGTTCAAAGCATGTGTCGACGGTGCACTGGCCGTACTACACTTATCACGTAACCCAAACGACCCATACAAACAACAGAAAAACAAAAACAATCAAACCCACCTTTATTTTTACTCGGAAACCACAAACGGAAACTTTGGATAACACAGAAGACCAAGTGTGAACCGCATCGGCGGGAACACTGTAACCCGCAATGTCGCAATTTGCGCTTGTTCGCTAGTTTCTGTTGTTATTTTTGCCTTTATTTTGCGCACCTATAACCGATCATCCGGCGGGACATGTCAAGCGTTGGCGTTTTTTCTCCGCAATATACCATTGGCCATCATTACACGTTAGCTAACTATATGAACAGTGATTTATAACGGGTAAAAAAGCAGGTGCTTGACATGTCCCGTGGGGTGGTTAGAATGAGAAAAGATAGATCAAGGGATAATGGAATTGTCGGTTCGGGCAATTACAGATTTAACTGCACTCCCGTATTAAGGGAATTTTGAAATTAGAATGTGCGCACACAAAGCCATAAGGGGAGTGGTTATTGATGCCTTAATAAGTGGGAAAAAATAAAAATTAGCAAGGACAGCGCTTACTAGTGTACAGCTATCTCAGGTCGACGAGATACAGAAATCCAGTTTCTGCAGTAGTTGCGTTTATCAAATTGTGTGCAAGGGGTTTGGAGCGACTCATTCTCGAGTAGGGTAATGGTACTACCCACTGTCTGTTGCACATTAGTGCCAGCATCTGGTGGTCATGGGCTATATATAGCACGTAGTGTAACTGTGACAGAGTATAGTCAAAGTGTTTTTTGAAAAGGGATAGGGTGGGAGCATTAATTAAATATTCCGGGAGGGCGTTCCAAGGCTGTGACACTCGGAGGGAGAGAAAGTTTCTTTGAAATTCCAGTCGGCTGTACTGCGTGAGCAGCTTAAACTGACGACTTCTTAGCGGGGTGTTTTGACTGCGTATCAGAAGGGAATGGCATGGGTGGTTGGGGTTTCTCAGGATTTGTTACACCATTATGAGATTGTCCCTGAGACGCCGATAATGTCCACTGTATATTTCGAGAGGCTTCAGGCTGAGTGGGTAGGGGAGGCTGGTCAAACCTCTGACACCCTTCATTGCCGTACGTTGTGCATCCCAATGCAAAAAGCTGCATGGAAATACCAGATAGCCACCGATGCAGCATACGGAATAGAACCAAAAGTAAGTCACACAAGGCTTGATATCATTGCATACATTCTCATGTAACTGGATGACGAAAGCGTTCTGTCGAATCCGTGCGTTTGCAGCGGCTGTAAGCGAATTAACCGGAGATCCCGTTGATTCATTCCGTTTGAGGTACTTGTGGGAAAAGATGTTCCCATGAGATAGGTGAAATTTTTACGTGCGCTCTATTCGAATACCACAGGCCGCGTCAGAGCCTACAGCGACGCATCCGATAACTTTCCGAGGACGAACGGCGTTCGTCAGGGTTGTCCAACTTTCCCAGTTTTGTTCAACTTCCTCGTGAACTCCATCATGGAATGCTTCCTTGTAGAGCCTGCCGGTGCTCGTTTTGACGTATTGCTTGGTGAAAAGATAGTTGGGCTTGCTTATTCGTACGATATGGTTTTGCTCTTAAACGATGTTGTGGCGTCCCAAGCAACCCTGAATAACCTCTCTCCATCATTCGGCATGTGCTTGACATCTTCAAGGTGCAGTGCTGTTACAGGACCGTCGACCATTTCATGAACGTTTAACCCTTAATGGCTAAGAAGTCGAGGTAGTTAATCATTTCTCCTACCTTGGCAGCTGCATCAGCAACTGAAGTCAGTTCACCTTCATTTTTGCCCGGAGACCACAGACGATAACCTTGGATGATGCATAAAACCAAGTGTGAACTGCTCAAACACGAACACTGTAAGTGGCAGTTTCGCAATTTACGCTTGTTCACTATTACCTACTGCTATTTTTGCCGTCATTTTGCTCACCCCTAACCAATCATCTGGCGTGACATGTCAAGCTTCTTTTTTCTCCACAATATACCATTGACCAGTCACTTATTGCAAAAGCTATAACTGTCATGTTGCATCTGTGGTGTCATCAATTAGTTTCCCTCTGTATGAGAAGTCTGTATACAAGGCCACAATTAGGACCATCCTACTATATGGAGGTGAGACTTGGTCCATTCGGTATGAGGACCTGCCGCGTCTTCAACTCCTTGGTCTTCCTTGTCTGCAGAGCGTTGCTAATGTCGGGTAGCGCCAGCTTATCCGCAAGGATTATATGCGTAAAAGGGTAATGAACAGTGATAACCATTTAGTTCCTTAGAACAAGCGATAGCACTGACTAAGTTGCGTTGGCTTGGGCACATACTACGTATGCCATCTCATCACTTATTGAGGGGGGGGGGCTTGTTTTTGCCAGATGTAGAATGGCGCAAGGCTCGAGATGGGCGAAAGTTAACCTGACAAATAGTAATGAAGTCATTGACTACAAAATTGCTTACCGTTAGTCCGTCTCGCCTACCAACCTAAAGTCCACTTGGTCCGCTGTGTTATTGGTTTGAGACTTTACAAGAATTATTTCGTCCTTGGCACCAGTGGTCGCATTGCCTGTTTAAAGTGTGTTTGGTGCTGATTAATAGCTGATTATGACGCTGGGCAGTGAACGCTGCAAGGAAACCGTCCCACTTACGCCATATTTTCTTTGTACGAGACCTAGTGGTTTGTCATGGTATGTCGTTGACGACGTGTATGCATCTTGGCTGAATGTTTACTCAAGTCATTAATGTTTTCCCGTAAGTCCTCCTTCTCTCGCTCTTATAACACTTCGTTCTGCAGGCCACCATGGTTGTACGGCAGCGAAGCATCAGTTCGAGTGGTTGATGTACTGCTGTTGTTGTTAATACCGATGTAGGTCTCGTTACCGGGAACAACTGAATTTCTAAGTATCTATGCTTACGAACTCCTCTTAATATAGCAGGGACAAGAACACCTGTTTGTTTGCCTACTCAATTTCTGCTAAACACCTGCGAATTCGGCTATGTTCCTATCCTACGAACGCTTAATCCTGCACTGAGACATTCTTGACTCTTGTTTCTCAGCATGTATTACACAATTTGTGCCAACCGGGTGTTTAATGCCACCTCCCAAAATACTACTCGACAGTACTCTACCTCACGAGCATCTGCCGCCGGCTAATATCGGACCATACTTAAAGGCGTCCCGGTCGGTTCCGATTTCATCGCAAGTGAGCTCATTCAAATCGCTGGTTAACTTGAGCGACAAATGTTACCGTTCCGGCTCAAAACTGTCCGGTCACATCTATGAGAAAAGATGTTCGCTTACGGTTAAGCAGCAGTACCACTTGACCGCAATCGTCTCAGGGTTCAAACTTTCTTTAGAGTTATCCTGGCTTGCTCTAATCTCCTAGACAGAATTTAGAGTCGCGGCCCAACAGACATGAGTCATGTGTGGGCATTGAATGCTGCATTGGTGCAGGTCGCTACACACTGTCATTGGCTTTCTTGAATAGGTGGTGGCTCTCTGGCTGCGTCGAGTTATGACCGATCTTCTCAAAAATATTGGCCAGTACCGGTTGAAAAGCAGTGCTATTTCACGTCTCTAATTAACTTGGTCAATTCTGCTAACTCGTGTGATTCGTCCCTCATGGATTTCGGATCAGCTAGTGTTTACACTTTGAAAGAGTGGTATTTGCATCGAACAGAATTCAGCACGTCAGTTTTCATGTTCACATTATCGTATCTTAATGACCTGTGTAGCACATCGTTCCTTTTGCCACATGAGTCTGATCGCGTGCACGGCGATAAGTTATTGATTTCACACATCACCGAGTGTGAACAAGGTCGGTCTCTATGTCCACTGAACGGTTGGCTGCTTCAACACGGCCACTGCTATCACGCGCACACCGTTTGCTAATTTCGTGCCTGTCACGATGTTCATTGGTCGGTAATTATCGGCGCCTGGTCACTAAGTCTCGAAAAGCCTAGGCTGATATGGTATAAATTTAGCAGGAATGAGCGTTCTCTCACTCTGGGATTCGTCTACTGATAAGTAAAATAGGGTAAGGTGACCACCACAGGAAGTTTCACTTCGTCGCTTGATTTGGTTTTATATGAAGTGTGACCAGAATTACCGTAGGGAACAGCTGCGCTTCAGGTGCTATCAAGATTACAAAGTTGAATATCGTTCGCCACGATAACCACGCGAATAATAATCTTACGGATTACGTACCCACAAGGAACGGAATCAACCAGATACCGGAAGTGGTTCTTCTGACCGAGAGTTGAATCCGCCTCCGCCGGTTAATTTTCTTTGGGGCTAAATATCAAAACGATGCCATTCCCTGTTACGTGGCTGTAACCGCTGTCTTCTTGTGAATTTGTGGATTACATGTGAACAGTTGCTACCCATTAGCCAATGGTCTCTAGAGGACAGAGCTAGTGGTGTGCGCCGTCCACGAATTACACCGCTATTGAACACTGTGTACTCGGCCGGTCAGTTCGCACTGGTAGCGAAATTTAGTTCAATATCTGGGAGACTCAAGACGTTCGTCTGTCTGCGTTGTAAGAGGCAACTTACTTTTGTCGCAGTTGTACAGTCCTCTACTGCGTAATCGCCCACATTTTTTCACGAGCGAAACTTTAGAAATGACGTGACTAGTTGCTTCAGGTTTTATGCCCTCAAATATATCTCCTGTTAGACGAGTTGACCGGCAATCTTGCTTTGTTTCAATTCAAGCAAAATGACCATTTATTACGTCAAGTTCAGAAAAATAAACAAAACGCGAAGCTTTAAGCGAACAATTGTTTTCGATTAATTCTTCTTCAGACTCATACAATACTATACATTAGGTATATTATTGTATATATTATATGATTATATTGTTGTGGGAATAAGAATTAATCGAAAACAGTTGTTCGCTTAAAGCTTCGTGTTTTGTTTCTTTCTAAACTTGCTTTGTTGTTTTTCGTCTTCTTTTTGGAACCCGCATCCGACTATCCGACGGAACGTGTAAATGCTTTAACTAGGCGTCAGTTAGCGAACTGTTAGACTAGTTGTAAGTCTCTGAAAATATGGACCACTATGTACTTCGTTGGACCTCACAACGGTCTTAGTATGTCCGTTTAACAACACTGGGACGTGGCGGATGTGACTCGCCACTAAATAAAGTCACTGCCCTTTGCTCCATCCTGGCGAAACATTGTATTCCAGCAAGTTTATGCTGTAATTCTGGGGAGCATTGGGCCCCTGTTTGAAAAAGGAACAAACGAAAGGCGTATGAACTGTCCAATCAGTCACCGGCTCCCAACGGGCGCGATTCCCTGAATTCGCTCCGCTGCCTTGCGGCAGGCTATTCAGCCAAAGGCTCGGGGTGGTGTCCCCTAAGTCAGCACCCTACTTTCGCTTGGGCAACCGGGTAGTATCTCGCCCTCTGACGAAACCGTGGACATTGTTGTGTTGTGGTTTCTTTTACTATTTCTGTACTTTCTTTTGAATCCCATGGTTTCTGATGGCTTTATGTCTATTCGTAGACCATTGCAAATATATATATATATATATATATATATAATATATATATATATATACTAGCCGATGCCAAATTTGAAGTGAGGGTATTCATTTCTCTCGATCGACTCATCGCTTTACTTCCTCTCCTCCATTTCCAACCGTACTCCCGGCGCGCGAACAATGCATGTTGCGGGAGTTGGTGTGCTGGCATGCGAGTTGTTGCTGTAGAGTGTGTGGAGCTATTCTGCGATATGATGGCAAGCTTTTTACTAAGAAAAGTGACCACCGATTTGGAAAATATCAATAGAATTTGCTTTCACCAAAAATACGAGAAACTACTCCCTGTTAATGGATGGTTTACCGTAGTTCACGTCCATTGGCTCACCTTCTTTAAACTCCTATTGGCCGCGTTTATCACGGGAGGCGTTAAGCTATCCTGCACCTGTCCAGATGAGGTCACTGGAAAGCCAGCTGATGTCATGCGAAGACACATGGAGCATCTGACAGAATGACTTGATCGGGTTGGTCCAACCTACCACCTTTGATGGGGGAAGGGCTCGAGGTAAAACACATTAGAGAATGGTACCGTTGCTCCTACCCTAGAAGCTATTGCATGCGGCTTTTCATCTTTATACTCATTGTTCATCGCTTACGTTTCTGTTCTCTAATTTTCATCTAAATCTGTCCCACTTTCTTCATCAGTTTCCTCCATCGCTTTTTCGTCTGTCATTATAATGCAGAGATTAATGGCAAATAGGTCGCAGTAGTTCATTTTAATTTAATCTTGTACGCGCAAACGACTTTCGGGATAAAGTTATCCTCCCTTAGGGCACCAGTCCGATGTCTGCAATCGTCTCTCCGTGTTCATTATGTTTGTCGTGTGGAGTTCTCTGCGGAGAACTTGTTTGATTTACTTTACGTCGCTCTATACACCGAATTCGCAGTGATCCCGCTAGATAAATTCGCAGGTATATCACCTGATTTCTGTGGAAAAGAGCTTTATTTTATCGTGAAATCTCTAGTAGCTCGCTAGCGTTTGGTATTGAGAGCGCCGACTTTTGAACCACGCGATACTGCACAATGGCGAACACTAAGAGTAAAGGCCCCTGACTTTCTGTTCCCTAGATGAATAGACCAGTTAGGCTTATCGGACTGCTGCTGGGATGCAGTACATTGCCCTCTAATACACTCAGCCACCTTACCGCCAAAAATTCACGCTACACTTGTCGGATGTATGGTGCAATGCAATTTAGCAAGGGTCCAAAGTACGGAAGGAAGTACGCAAGGAAGTCTTTATTTTATACAACAAAAGTTTCCCTGTGTTCTTACTATGAAAACAACATCAATGGGCGTTACTAACTAGTGGAAAGTAGGTACGCAGTACACGATCTGGTCGCGTGAGGGGGACCAGCCGTGGCGGCAACCAGCTGTTCCTCGATTCGAACTGTCGAGCTGGACATGCCAATCAATTTCCACACTAATCGCCTAGATGTACAGGGACATAATACTACGTTGGAATTTTACTGACACTGACACCCTACCGTGCGGCCGCACTGTAACTCGTCTCTCGCTTTGCCCTTTATGGCCACTCCAATTCTCCTCACAAAATATTGTGCGTGCGCTCGTTCGAACCAGTTCGACGAGCTCTACTCAGTGCTTCCCAACTCTTGGATCTAACAGGTGTGGATTATACTCTTTCTCCAGTTCCCAGTTTTCGGCATATTCTTTGCCGAATTGCACTTGTGTAACTACATCAGACCGGTCTTTCGGAAAAGATTTTGGTCTCATACGGAAGAAGAAGCTGAGGGCTCCCAAACTACGCGGCAACCATCCCTGCAAGTTGCAGCATAACAAAGTTAGAGCCTTTTTGCTCCGCTCATCAACTGAGCAGCTCTCAGGAAGCTTATCAGCGCTCCACCTGCATCGTCACTTAAGACAGGTCGATTAACACACGCTACCGCTTTGTGCGGGTGTGTGTGTACCACTGCAAGTCTATTGATCGCTGAATCCGACAGTCTGCGCGTTACGACCCCTATCTGCCCCTACGCCTGACCTTGGTGCGGTTGAACAACTCTCAATTTGTGTGCGTGTTCTGACCTATTCGTGCGTCACCCCTAGCGCAAACTACACTCACCAAGGCTTTGTTGTAAACAAGAGGACGACTAGCATTCCTATGGTTCAGCGTCACCTATGTTGTGCAGACAACTGCAGTAAAGTGCTTAAGATCAGTATTACCTGTTCCAGCTGCATTAAATCGTACTGCCCGCAATGTGCAGGCAAATCTGTCCAAGAAGTGAGACAGACAAACCAAGTTGCTGACACAATTTGGTTTTGCCCATCATGTCAAGTGATTCCAGTTGTCAAGTGTTTATCATTGCTAATGAAAAAATGCGATAGGATGACTGAAATAATCGCACAATTTGAAAATACTAAGGTCGCTCCCTCGGAGGTAAATATGACCACGATAATACCTCACCCGGTCAAAGTTAGTTCTGCGTCTAAACCGAAGAAAAGAGCTAGACGATCCAACCGCACTGCAGCCTCTGTGACTCTAAACCCACTGGGTCACCTCACTCCCATCAGTGGGCAAGCCTCAAACATGCCTGCGTCCACTTCTCCAACCATAGACGCTTCACTTGGAGATTCAGCCATGACACCGATAGCCAACAGCCGAAGAAAATCCGGTGCAGATAACAAGCAGGTAACGTACGCATCGATTGCATCGACAAACACACCGGGAGCGACACACACAAGTTCATCTTCAGTACCGAGCACGCGTGGCCCAAAGCAGCTTTCACTGTCAACTCCACTGGTGCCCTCTAAACAACCTGAATTGCCGGTAAAAAGTATAAAGCCAACACTTGCTAGACAAAACCACGCGGCGCTAACTCTCGTGTGCACCAATGTTCCCGAATCTAAATCTGGCACAATAAAAGGCAAGTTGCAAGACGATCGCAACCAGTGGAGTTCCATCTGCGAGGCGATTGGTATTCGGGTTGAGCCTGCAATGCTGCAACGCGTAGCACGTCGCCCGACCTCAGTGCACTCTGGTGAACCTCGAATTCTTCGAGTAACACTAAACTCAGCAGATGAGACAGAGGCTGTCCTGCTCTCAGCAGTTCGTCTTCGCAACTCGCCGAGCGGAGTGCGCATATTACCTGATCTACCTTGGAAGGACCGCGCAAAAGAAGCAGTGGAGCAACGCGGTATTGCTACTAGGGATAACAAGAAAACAATATTTGTTCATGGTGTTCCCGAGCTCCTGCATGCATTTGATCACGATGCGCAAACACATGACCGAGAACAGTGGTGCTACATCCGCGAAGCACTCTCTGTTAACAATGTTATTGCCAAATCCCTAACAAGAGTTCCGTTATCACCTAACTACAAGGGCTGCGGTCCAAGGCTAATGAAGGTAATACTACACTCCGAGGGAATGACGCAAGTTCTGTTGGATAGCTGGTTGAAGTTTCGAGCTAGGTTGCCAACAGAAATACGGCTAAAGGCAGCAGGCGAACGATCAAAAGTCGGAAGAAATTCGATGGAACTTGCAAACCCTGCAAATTCTTTATTTGCACAGTCCTTCGGAGAGACCGACACAACAGCGCCCATGTCACACAGGAGGACCGAGCACAGCACGAGTGAACCATCAGTTCAGGAACGCTCAATAATGTCATGTAACACGACTAAAATACACAAAACAAAAAGCGATTAATTGCCGGCCACCTAACGGCCGGCTTAAAAGCGAACACAAACTTGACATCCACCAATGAACTCCTAACAACAAAAGCCCTATCTTACATGTACACAAACGCTCAAGGCTTTCTAAGCAAGTTGGCCGAACTTAGAGAACTCCATGCCTCACAACCGCGGGACCTCGTCATGATTACAGAGACATGGTTAAACCCTGAGATAACCGACTGTGAGATCAAGTTACCCGGTATGTCGCTGCTTCGGACCGATAGAACCGGAATGGGTGGCGGTGTGATTCTTTACTATAATACAAGCCTCCGATGTGAAGTTATCGATCACCCTGAAATCCGAGCTCCCGATTCGCTTTGGTGCCGCCTTTGGTTGCGAAACAAGGACACATGTCTACTAGCCGTGGTTTATCGCCCGCCAAACTCAACGTCGGAAATGGACTCCAAACTGTACCACGTTTTTCAGTTTGCTTTGAACAAGTCCTACACCCACATTCTTATCGCGGGAGACTTTAACGTGCACGACATAGAAACTCCGGCAACTGACGGTACGCAGTTTAAAGCCTGTTTGCAAGAACTTATTGCTAGCCACCCTCTTTACAACCACGTAACCTCTCCCACCAGATTTCGAACTGCTAACAAGCCGTCGATACTGGATCTTGTGCTAACTAACGAAGAACTCATGGCTGGCGGGATAGTTACAAGCACACCACTGGGTCGTAGTGATCATGTCACTCTACTCTTTGATTATATATGCTATGCCGAGTACCCGGAAAAGGAGGAGGATAAAGTGCACACTGTCACGCACTACAATGTGTTGTCCAAGCTTGTTAGGGATACATCTTGGACTTCCTTACTCGAATGCCCCCCAGATCTGGCCTGGGATATGTTTACAAGGACTTTGAGCACACTGGTAGCGCAAGCATCGGAACAGAAGTCCTTCCAACCCAAAAACCAGAGTAAGTCATTTCTGAGGAGCAGAACACGTAAATGTATGTCCCGGAGGGATTTGGCATGGCGAAATCACCAGGGTTGCCCGAATGCCGAAACCTGGACTGCATACGTGACACATCGTAACTTCTGTGTGAAACTGATCCGCGAAGACAAGGTCACGCATCAGCAGAAGTTAATGAAGCGATTCTGCACTAACCACAAACTCCTGTATAGGCACATTAACGGCCTTCGAAAGGTAAAGCGAGGGGTTCCGGCGCTAGTCACGGCTGATGGATACACGCGGTCAGCAATGGAAGCAGCTGATCTCCTACGGCTTCATTACTCTCAAACGTTCCAACAAGTGTCGAGCCCAAACATTCACCTCATTTCTAATACTCCACCATCTGGTTTAGAAAACATCACCTTCACTACGGAGGCTGTGTTGAAGAAGTTGTTATCCTTGCGTATCCACAGTTCTCCCGGAGCTGATAACATCCGACCAAAGGCTCTACAGGCAGTAGCTAGTGATCTAGCAGAACCACTGGCTGTTTTCTATCAGCGATGTCTAGAGGAAAACCTTATTCCACCAGTATGGAAGCAAGGGGTCATCACTCCTATCCATAAAGGAGGTAGCCGCACTGATCCTGCAAACTACCGTCCAATAACACTACTTCCCGTACTATCCAAATTGATGGAATCAATCGTCGCAGACGCGCTGATGCAATATTTGGAAAGCCACAATTTAATAGCCCCAGAGCAACATGGCTTTCGTCAAAAGCATTCGTGTAATACTAACCTATTAATTGCACGTAATAGCTGGACTGAAGCTGTTGATGATGGAGTTGGAGTCGATGTCATCTACCTGGACTTTTCAAAAGCGTTTGATCGTTTAGACCATCGAGTTCTCCTTCAGAAGCTTCGGAACTACGGCATTGGCGATCCAATTCTGAGTTGGATTAGCAATTTTCTACAAGAACGACGGCTAGTGGTGAGAGTCCGAGAATCATTTTCTCATGCAATCGACGTGACGTGTGGAGTACCACAAGGCTCGGTTCTTGGACCTCGTCTATTTTTGGTGTTCATTAACGATTTGGCGAGATCAATTACTTCCGATTTCTTACTTTTCGCTGATGATATCAAGATATGGCGAAGGATCAGAGGACCGGATGACCATGAACGGCTCCAGCACGATCTTAACACAGTGTCGAACTGGTCAGTTCAAAACGCTCTACCGTTCAACGTAAACAAATGTCGCGTAGTACAATTACGCCATAGACATAACTACACCTACATACTTGGGACAAACGAATTGCAGAATAGCTCCCAGGAACGTGATCTTGGTGTGATCGTACAGAGCGACCTCAACTGTTCAAAACAGGCTGAGGTAGCTGCCAAAAGAGGCAACCAGCACGTCGGCATGCTGCGAAGGGCATTCGGGAGATTTGACCCATCAATCTTCCCAATGATGCTCAATTCCTACGTGCGCCCGCATGTTGAGTACGCAATCCAAGCTTGGCAACCTTGGTTGAAACGCGACCTAGAAGCGATAGAGGCACCACAACGGAGAGCAACAAAGAACGTGAAGGGCCTGCGGTATCACTCTTACCACCGAAGGCTGAAGTTGCTGGGAATTTTCAGCGGACCTTATCGAAGGCTGCGCGGCGATCTCATATTAGCGTATCAGATATTGAGTGACCCCAACCACGTATGCCGCCATTTGCTGAAACTTAGCCACAACACGCAGCTCAGGGTTAACTGCTTAAAGTTGAGGGAACAATATAGCCGTCTAGAGTGTCGACGGAATTACTTTTCCCTTCGTGTTTGCAAACCATGGAACGCACTCTCAGACTCAGTAGTATCCTCTCCTACCCTGGATGTTTTCAAAAAACGATTAGATGTTTCTCTCAGCTCCCAACATTTTGTTACCTAAGCTCCTCTGTTGTGGATTACGCTAAGCATGTTTTCAACAGGACTAATGTATCAAATGGACCTAAGTGAGCGACCATATTTTATTTTCTCACTCCTTACCTCAACTATCACTGCGCCCCAGTGTCTTTCTGAATATTTACGCGCGATATTTCTTTTTCACTTCACACTGCTGTTAATTATCAAAGTATTCATCTCGGCAGACGTTCGATAGATGACCCAGACATATTTTAATTGCATCATATTCACCGCTACCATCCTACGGGACGTGTCAAGCACTTGCTTTTATCCCGTGATAAATCATCGTTCATTGTTCATTGTACACAGCAGACTTATACATAACCGTCTCACAGAAAGTCTGTGCAAATAGCCCTTCGAGCTATTTGTGGAGTGTCTGTCGTCAGTCATCCTTCTGTAAGACCAGACTGCCACATCGACCACTCTTGTCCTCCATATGGTGTCGAACCGGATAACTGTTTATAGCTAGCTGAGCCAAGAGTCCATTGTGCCTCTTTGTGGGGGATACAAAGAAATGATGCAACCCAACGACGGTGTTCACATGATAAACAAAATGACAAAGAGTAACGTAAATGTATAGCTATGTACAAAATGGGTGTGAAGGGTGTAATAAGCTAGGATACGGTTTTAAGCTTTCAAAAGCGTTGCTCATTTTTGGTGGTTCCAAATCTCAGGAAACACTTATAAGAACATGAAAACAAGACATACAATAAGAAAGACATGTTCTACCGAAAATAACAAACACTAAAATTGAAGACTGGTAGCTCAGGTTGTTCAGATGGTGGTTGAACTGTTCGCTGAGCTTGGCAATTTTGTTGCAAACTTTGCGTCACCAATCGAGGTGACATCATCAGTGCGTATTTGAGTAGCATACAGTAGCGTAGAGGAACCATGGTGAGAGTGCACTCTCACCGAGTTCCGTAAAGCTAGCCTCCCCACCTTTTTGGGAGAATGACCCGTTGTTATGGTTTACGCATTTAGCGTCCACTTTTCACAATTGTATAATTCATAAATTATGCTTATTTGATGTCAAAAGGAAATTGCGATGAACTTTCTTTTCGATCAATCTCTTCAGGCACTTACAATTATGAGCTTCATAATCATTTGTGCAGTAGCTATTGCTAGCGATGCGACAAAATCGTGAATGCTGCAATCGGATGAACGGTGGCAATCTATGTCTACTTGAACCCACTACCATTGGCCGTTATGCCAGAAGTCAGGTGATCAGGCTAGGGCTACGGTAGGGTTAAAAACTGCATAAGTTCACGCTGTTTACACAGTTCCGGCTTCATTTGCTTGACCGCAATTGCTTCTGCTGTGGCCAGTAGGCGCTTCCTGAGTCGTTTTATGCAGTGTGTTGCTGCTACCTACATTGTTTTGAAGGCCACTTTTCTTTGTATGTGATGTCCACTATCTACTAGGTGTTCTAGGATGGAGCTGTGGACATTTCTGGTGGCACCACGCTGTAATGAGGCAGGGCAGGGTTCTGATAACGCTAAATATCATCAACTTATGTCTCGGCTTCCGCAAAGTGTATCCTCCCAGGTGAGAGACATCATAGCTTGCCCCCTCCCGCTGCGAAATATGAGACTTTAACGCAGCCGACCATCCAGCGAATCACGCCCTCTGACAAGGTCCGACTTCAGTAACTGTTTAGGGATCTTCAACTAGGGGACAGGACGCCTTAGCCTTATTGCGACAGATGCAACAAGTGCCTGAAACAACCACCGCCACTCCGATTGCAATGAGTACGGTCAGAGCTTCGTCCACCATCCAAACGGTTCCGAAAATTCAGAAGGGCTTCGACACCAGTGGTGATTGGAACTTGGTTGCTGCCAAAGGTGACCGGAAACCTAGATCTTCGGCCCCCCCATTGGAACCATAGTAAATGAAGAAGACGAAGCTGTACCCAAATAGCCTACATCGATTGTATACAGACCAGCTGGTCGCTTGACCTCGGCCAGAGTTGCACGTAGTATATCAGCGGTAATCCTCACCAATGTTCCAGAATCGACGTCAAATTTCTTAAACGGAAAACAACTCGATGACGTGGACCATTGGAACTCCGTATGTGACACTATAGATGTTGTAACTAAGCCCGTAAATTTGGCACGCGCTACTGGTCACTCAAACTCACAGCACTACGGTGAACCAAGACTTCTCCGAGTTGTGCTGACTTCTGCCAATGAAGCAGAAGCTGTCCTGTTATCAGCAACTCGCCTCCGGAATGGGTCATGTTCCATCCGCCTATGCACGGATATTCCGTGGAGCGAGTGCAGCCAGGCGAAGTCCTACTTGGACGAAGACCGGAAGGAATCTGTATCAGGGACCATTCTTGTACACGGTGTTCCCGAGGCTGAAGGTCATGATGAGCACGAAGCGACCACTCATGACCGGGAACAGTGGCGCTACATTCGAGAGACACTCTTACTTGAAAAGGTCATAACGCAATCAATCTCGAGGCTGCGCCGGTCGCCAAGCTAAATGGGATGTGGCCCGAGGATTGTAAAACTGGTCCTTCATTCCCCATGCATTATATACAAATAGAGAAGCAAGGAGTTAATGGTAGGATGCATGAATCGGACACAGATGAGTTCGTCATCCCTCACCCAAAAGACGATTAGTTGCCGACCTTTTACCTGTAGGCACATCATTTTATCCAAAACACCCATCCCACGATTCATTACTAAAAACAGAGAAACTTTCCGGCATGTACACCAATGCACAACGTCTCCTGAACACGCTTGCCTAACGGCGGCTACGCCAAGTCTCACATGCCTAGGACCTCATATTCCTTACGGAAACCTGGTTGCACACAGAAATTAACGGTGCAGAATTCGCGATAAATGGTATATCCCTTCTCCGAAACGATCAGCCAAGTAATGTTATACTACCGCAACGATCTCCAGTGCGAATCGGTGTCCGTTCCGGAAACCCTGATCCTAGACTCATTCTGGTGCAGACTGCGACTGAGACGCAACGACACTTGCCTTTTTGCCGTTGGTTATCCTCCCACAATCTCCACCCCAGCAATGGATTCTAGCTTGGCATTATCCTTGGGAAGGATCCTACGAGGACGATACATTGATGCTCCCATCTCAGGTGACTTCAATCTTCATGATTTGGAACTTCCGGCAGCCCCAACGAGCAGTTTAAGGCCGCTCTGCAAGTGTATATTGAAGCATTCTGCTCTTCAGCCATGTCAGTTCACCCACCCGATTCAGACCCGGAAATAAACCATCTGTACTTGATTCACTGCTCACGAACGTAGAGCTCATGGTCGAGAAACCAAGGCTGGAGAGCCCTCTGGGGGTGAGGTGACACGTAACCATAATTTACGACTTCGTGTGTTATACGGAGTATCCACAAGAACATACTACCTTGCTTCGAACAATCATCCACTACAACATACTGGCAGAACTTGTAGGAGATGCCATCTGGGACTATCCGGACGATTGTTCCATTGACAGTGCTTTGTTGGATTTTACTAGCAAGTTCAGTGATCTGATTAAATCTGCATCGGTCAACAAGCCCTTTCGTTCTGCAATCGCAAAATCATTCATTCGGAGTAGAACCCGAAAACACGTGATGGTAAAAGATGCTCCATGGCATGTGGATAGAGCGAATCCTAGCCTTGACAGCTGGAGTAACTATGTTGTGCATCCTAATCACAGTACCACACTTGTGCGCGAGGACAACTTAATACACCAGCGGAGTTTAGCGGAAAACTTTTGTGTTAACAAAAATATTCCTGTGCAGATATGTGAACAGCCTCCGGAATGTGAAACGTGCTGTTCCCCTACTAATATCAGCGAAGGGATGTGCTCAAACCGCCGAGGATGCAGCCAACGTTCTACGGCTACAATCTGCCCACTTTTCCGACGTACTCCCAGCATTTGTAACATACCTGCCCCATTCTCCAAGATTCCAGTCTTTACACACGTCACGTTTAGTTCAGCGACCATTTTGAGGAAGCCGCTGTCGTTGCGCACCCATAGTTCCCCTAGAGTTGACAACATTTCCCCGAAAGCACTGCAGGCGGCAGCTACGAGGATGGTTGAATCACTAAGGAGATTTTTCTAAAAATGTCTGGACGAATAGCAGGTCTCTAACATGTAGAAGCAGAGAATCATTACCCCGCTTTTCACAAGTGGTAGCCGCTAAGGGTCAGCCAACTATCGCCCAGTGACTCTCCTCCCGATGCTCTCTAAGGTAATGGAATCGATCATAGCTGAGGCTGTAATGGGCTACTTTAGAAAGGTTTAAGGTCATAGCACCGGCGCAACACGGATTCCGTCAGCATCGGGCATGTACTACCAACCTACTGCTTGCCCGTGGCAGTTGGACCGAGATAGCCGACAGTGTGCCCGGCAATAATGTCATCTATCTAGTCTTTTCCAAAGCATTTGACCGCATAGATCACCGCATCCTTCTCCAAAAGCTGCAAACATACGGAGTTGGAAACTCTGTCCTTGGATGTATCGGAAACTTCCTCTTTCAGTGGCGCCTTCGGGTTTGAGTTCGAGGTTCTTTTTCTGATCCAACTGATGTGGACTGCGTTGTTCCACCAGGGTCGGTGTTGAGGCCGCTGTTATTCTTGTTCTGCATTAAGGACCTTGCAAGTGTCATCAAGTCAAAGTTCCTGCTTTTTGCCGATGACATCAAGATATGACGGGCAACTGACTGTCAGAAAGATCACGTATGTTGTAAGGAGACTTAGACTGCGTTTTTGCATTCTTAAAGGTAAATCTACTTCCTTTAACGCGGACAACTGCAAAACCGTGCATGTCCGCCACCATCCCACGTACGCATGTAAGCTTGGGGATGATATGCTGAACACGTCCTCACAAGAGTGAGACCTTGGGGTGGTGATCCAAGACGTCCTCGGCTGTTAGGCACAGTCCTTGAAGGCGTCAAGGACTCCGAACCAACAGGTTTGTCTGTTACAGTCGGCGTTCAGGAGGTCCCATCCCTCCATCTTCCCCCAAATGCTCAATGCGTATGTGAAGCCCCATATGGAGCACGCGATCCAGGCTTGGCAACCCTCGTTAAAACACAACCTAGTTGCACTGGAGACCGTAAAGCGACGGGCAATGAAAAATGTGAAGGGTTTGACCCACCTTCAATACTGTAGGTGACTGAAAGGCCTGGGAGTGTACAGCGGAAGATATCGGCGTCTACGAGGTGACCGCATCATAGCGTTCCAGCTTTTGAAAACGTTGGTCACGTTTGCCGCCACCTTCTGAAGCTTAGCTGCAACACAGAATTTAGGAGTCATGAATTGAAACTTGTCACCCAATACAGTCGGCCTGAGTGCCGCCGGAATCACGTTTTACTTCTAGTTTGTCAACCGTGGAAGGCTCTTTCGACTGTTGTCATTTCCGCGCCCACGCTACTGCTTTTTGAAAGACGACTCGCCGACGCTTTACATCATTTATATTACTTGATCTGATTTCTGTTCTTTGAGTGACGACAAGACGCAGAAAAACATTATGCTCACCAACCCCACAAAATCGGGTTAGATGGATATGCCTATGTGTTAACATGGATAATATGGTAAGTCCACAGATGCTTTTTCGCTTTTGTGTAACTTAAACTAACTTTATTCCCACAAACCATCCCACGGGACTTGTTGTGCCTTGGCTATTTTTATCTTATTATACAATTGTTTCATTGTTCCATTGTTCCTAGACACATCCAGCATGCACGCTGGGAGTCTCCGAGAAAAGGGGATGCAGCGTCTCCCGAAAAACCAACGGGCCATCCTCGTCGGGACAAGTGCCCTGACTCTAGCAGCAGTCGCAGAACTAGCAGACCGTGTCATCGAACGACATCAGTCAACGACCAAATATAGAACATTCACTCGACTTAGCCCCGTCACAGCCCCAGCGACGTCCGCGACTATTGAGCCATCAGAAATCGACGCTTTATCATCGCAAATAGCTTAACTACAACGCCAAGTTGAAAAACTCTCCCCAGACGGTAAGCAGCGCAGCCGCTCTAGCTCATCACCCCGTCGCACAAAGCGTACCAACTCAGGCTTTTGCTTTTACCACTCGCGTTTTGGTAGCCAAGCCCGTGAGTGCGAGCAACCATGCTGTTTCTCCGCCCAAAGCAAGGAAACTTCCAGGCCAGCAAGTAATGACAATTAACAGTGTCGGCAAAGCCCAACTTCGTATCATCTACGTTATGGATTATGATTCCGAGACCCAGTTCTTAAGTGATACCGGGGCGGAAGTCAGCGTCATTCCACTTATGCCAGGTGAGCCTAACGTTTCTTTATCGACAAGCTTAAGTGCCGCCATTGACACGTCAATAGCTGCCTACAGTCATCGGTCGCTTATCAACCTGCTTAAACACTCTCATGCGTTTAAGAACAACTTATTCTGCTACTTGGTTTATTCATGCAAGAGCATGGAGGTTTTGTACAAAATGATCTGGTCCTTTAAGGGAACAACTATTACCAGTAGGCAAGAAATACACCCAATGCATTTGTTTAGTTATTTATCACTTACCGCTATGATATCCCGTTGCTGTTTCCTGTCGAGCAAACATTCTGAAATCTTGACGTACTCCCATTGATTGATGGTGAATCAGCATTGCATTTGTTGGCGTGTTAGGAGCTCTGTTCGCTGTGTTTGACCGTCGTAACTAGTACCGGTAGGTTGATGTAGGTTATAATGTGTGTGTGTACCGTTGGCTGCTCTGAGGTAGGAAAAAACGAGTCCGGCTAATCTGCACCTGGAGTCTGTACTGCTTGAAGTAAGGTCCTTTTATCATACGTCTAGTAGCTCACAATTCTTGTTGCAGTTCTTATGTGGCCTTTCACATTTTCCCTTGCAAACTCCTATTACGTACTGTGGTATCCAACCAGTTCACTTGGGTTTGAGTTAACTGTCTCGCCATTGTTGAACAGCTTGGCTATGTAAAATACTTCGAGTTACATCCCTTATGTCGCTTGTCTACCGCTATGGCTTAATTGAAACAAAATGGAAAGTGCAGTTAACACATGCTCATTACTGTTGGATAAGAAATTCAAGGAACCTAGGTTTGCGGACCCACCAAGCAGTGCACCGCATCCACGTTTAACCAGACGGTCACTATACATATGTAAATCCACTGCATTTCTATCTTGTGTAATTTGGATTCGTCGGTCCCTCGCAACTTTTTAGAAGCTAAAGAATTTACATTTCATAACAAGCTGTAGTGCCCTGCAATTTCCCTTATATGATTGTGTAAAATATCCTAAAATGTGCTAAAATTATGGTTTTCTTATGTACTAGGGAGTGGGCGGTTTGCCGTTCGGAACGTCGCCGCCGTTTGTTTAGAACACCAAATACCGCACCTGTCCTTGAACTCTAAGAACACTCGGGAAGTACAATGGTTCGGCCCGTGACCCGAAGATTGTCCACGTACTCGACGCACGTATACCTCTTCTCTAGCTAGACAAGTTCTGCTGCCCTAATTTTAGCTTTAGCTACATTAACTGCCGTCCAATAACTCTTTTCCAGCTTATGTTCATGTGCTCATCCGTGCGCATTCGGTTGGTCGTTTAGCCGCGGATCTGATTAGTAGCGCACATTCAACGCTCTACGTAATCATTTATTACCTGCCTCTACGAAATTGAGGATTAGCTATAAAGCGGAACGCAGAGGAAAATCATCGACACAAGCCTATAGGTAAAACCTGCCAGCTTTTATATATGGCTTATGCATAATGTACCCAAGTTTTGCCTTTAGCAACAGAACACACTAGGCTAGCCACTCTGCAAATCTAACCGGTACTGGAATGGTAGAAAGAATAAAAGCTGGAACGAAATGAAAACACGGTTGATCAATAGTCTCCTAGTACAGTATGAGCAAACTTAAATACTTAGAGAAAACAATTAAACAAACTTATTAAGCGCTACTCATTGCATTTATACCAGACCAACTGGTTAACTTTTACTATTGTCCTGTGGATTGCATACATTAAATTGGTGGTCTCATGAACCAATGGCAGATGAACTAATGGGCTTCATTCCTGTGACCTGTAGGACTAGTTAATACTAGTCCGAGACGATGCGCGGAATTAAGCGCGGATATCAGAAGGCAATTGGAGTCGGACACAGCGGACTGTATTCGATGGGCTACGACAAGAAGCGGACGGGTGAAGCGAGGCGAGAGCGTACATGTGAGCGCGGGAACTTACAAGGCAGTTGTGTGTCTAGCCGGTTATAAGATTAAAACAAGAATGGGTAATGTACATTCGGTCAACAAGTAAATTGTACATGAAAGATAAGATTTTTATTTTTGGGCACTACAGAGCTCCCCCCTAGAAGGCTGAACATAGAAAGCCTTCGAAATCGAAAAGGAATGTCGAAACGAGGTTCGCAAGGCAAAATCGTGCCAAATAAAAATGAGCGTGCGTTCGTGTAAATGGGGGTTCGTCGGAAGTCGGAGTCCGTTGTGCTGTTTATGATTTGTTATTTATTGAAAGCAGGGCAGGGTGCATTTTGGCGAGCCGTTGGAGCGGGCTTGTCGGACTACAAAACAACTGGCTAGCCCAGAAAAAGGCCGACAGGACCTCAACCTCCGCTGCTGCCAAACGGTGCGCGTGGAAATGGTCTCTCCCCCCGCCGCACCCCGCCCCGCGCCAAAACGACCCTCGTCCCACGTAGAAACGACCATGGTCCCACGGAGAAGCAACCCTCGTCCCGCGAATAAGCGACCTTCGTTCCACGAAGAAGCGACATTCGTTCCGCGAAGAAGCGAAATTCGTTCCGCGAAGAAGCGACCAGCGTTCGCGCCAGGGTCCTCGAAAACATTCCTCGTGTGGGCCAGTAGATCAAAGGGGAGAGTTTGGGGCATGTAGAGACGAGAAAATAAAAAAACACGCGTAGAAAACGTCAAAAAGAACAAGCGAATGATCTGCTTGTTTAAACTTTTTGGTTTTTGAATATTTTTGAAAAAGGTTTTTCGGAGGATTTTGATATTTTTGTTGGTGTTCAAAATGATAATCGACCAAAAATGGGGCAAATATATACAATATCTACAAAGTTAAAAGTATGTACCACTGTACATAATCGGAGAAACGAACGGGCTTACGCTCCTCCCGACCACGGCGATTGGTCGTGGGAGGCGGCGGGATAGGCTCGGGAGATGTTGGGACGGCTGAAGCTTGAGAACCGTGATCGTTGTCTGGTTGGACTTCATTAGCATGCGAACAATTGGTGCGGTGAGTTGTGACGTCGCACGAAGCACTAGACGAAGTAGGCGAGGTAGTTTCTTCCCTAAAGGCGGGTTTCCGACGGTCGATGGTGACGACTTCGTATCTACCACCGCGGTCAATAGTGTACGCCTTACTCGCACGATGTAGCACCTTGAAAGGTCCTATGTACGGCGACTAAAGAGGCTGTTGAACACCGTCTGTGCGAAGAAGGACGTGTGAACACGTAGACAGCTTCTCGGGCACGTACTCTGGTGTCTTCTGCGGTCGAGGAGCGGGTGGACGTAACTCACGCATCTGGTGAGCCAATTGATCAGTGGTACTTCCGTAGTCAAAAGTGGAAGTACATGGGGCTGGTGCTACCAGTTGTCCGGGCAACCGCAGCGTGCAACCGTAAACTAGCTGCGCTGGTGTTGCGTCGAAATCGGTCTTAACCGTGTTTCTTAAGCCTAGGAGAACGAGGGGAAGCGTTTCAGACCATGAAGGATCTGCGTGCGCACGTAGCGCTGCCTTTAACTGGCGGTAAAAACGCTCCACCATGCCGTTAGCGGCCGGATGATACGCCGTCGTCTGGACGTGGCGACAGCCTAACTCCTTAAGCAACATGGCAAATGTCGACGAGAAGTGTGACCCTCGATCGGTGGTCACGATGGTGGGACAGCCGTATTGAGCTACCCAGCGCTCCAGAAAAGCTTTCGCTACCGTTTCCGAGGAGCAATTTGGGATAGGGACGGCCTCAGGCCATTTAGTAAATTGATCGATGCAGGTCAGTAGATATACCGAGCCTTTGGAAGGCGGCAGAGGACCTACGAGATCGACGTGCAGGTGACGAAAACGTGCGTCTGGCGTCGGAAACGTGCCTATTGGGCTTCTCGTGTGCTTGTGCACCTTCGCGCGTTGACACGGAAGGCAAGCAGCTGCCCAGGTACGGACATCCCGATTAACATTGCGCCAAACGAATCGTGCGGTTACGAGTTTAACCGATGGACGAACGCCTGGATGAGACAAGCCGTGCAACGCGTCGAACACGGTCTGCCGAAACTCACGTGGGCCGACTGGGCGCAGCGTGCGCACAAAGTAATCACAGAGCCTAATCCCGTCTGATGATGTCAGCGGAACAGGTCGTATATCCAATGACGGAGACCTGCGTAGTAGATCAACCTTAGGATCGTTGAGTTGCGCTGTGGCCATGGCTGTCAAGTCGATAGCAGTGCCGGCGTCAGCGGGGATAGCTCGGATGCGGGAAAGTGCATCGGCGACGGCGTTGTGCACACCTGAGACATGCCGTATATCGGTCGTAAACTGAGCGATATAGTCAAGGTGGCGCGATTCTCTAGGAGAGTATCGGTCGGTACTCGAGCCGAGCACGTAAGTCAGGGGGTTTGTGGTCGGTGAAGACGACAAAGGAGCGGCCTTCTAGGACGTGTCGAAAGTGACGTATCGCTAGATATACGGCAAGTAGTTCTTTACCGAACGTGCTGTAGCGAGGTTCGGTAGGTTGTAGGCGTTTGAAGAAAAACGCTAAGGGCTGCCACGTGTCGGCTACGCGTTGCTGCAAAAAAGCGCCGACTGCCACGTCCCAGGCATCAGTACTGAGGGACAGTGGGGCGGCCGGATCGTGATGCACATTGGAAGCTATGTTGGGGATAGCCTCTTTCAGCGACTTAAAAGCAGTGCGTGCTGCGGTAGGAAATTCGAACGTCATGAGTTTCCCTCGGAGAAGGTCCGTGAGGGGTTGCATCAGAGAGGCGCAGTTGGGTATTAATCGTCGATTAATGTTTACAAGCATCAAAACGTCTGAGCTGTTTGAAAGAATGAGGCTAGGGGTAGTCGATAATGGCTTGAATTTTATCCTGCAGTGGCACGACGCCTGCAGAAGAGATACGATGGCCCAGGAAATTAACTGAATCGACACCAAACGAACACTTTACTGCGTTGATCGTCACCCCGTGTTGTGATAAACGATCAAAAAGTAGTCGTACGTGCTCTTCTCGTGAAGAGCTTGCGAATAAAATGTCGTCAAGATACGCGTAAGCGAGGTCTAAACCGCAACAAACTTGGTCGATGAAACGCCGAAAAGTTTGCGCGGCGTTCTTTAGACCAAATGACATGCGCAGAAAGTCGAACAAACCAAATGGAGTCGTCACGGCAGTTTTAGCGATATCCGCTTCGGCTACCGGAAGTAGGTTGTATGCGCGTACTATGTCGATATTGCTGAAGCTACTTTTTCCGGCCCGACTGGCGGTGAGATCCACTACGTGTGGGATCGGATAGCGATCGGGCGTGGGCACCGTATTCAAGGATCGGTAGTCGCCGCAAGGACGCCAGTCCCCCACAATCTGCTTCGGAACCATGTGCAGAGGCGACGCCCATGGGCTGTTGGACGGTCTGACGATACCAAGTTGAAGCATGTGGTCAAATTCGGCTCATGCTGCCCGTAGTTTGTCTGGAGCAAGCCGTTTTGGTCGTGCGCTAACTGGTTGACCGCGCGTAACTATGTGGTGACCGACATCTGTCGTGACTGGTGGAAGTTCTGCAGCCGGTCGAACCAGTCGCGGGTATTCGGAGTGGAGGCTCAAGTAGTCGGACAGTGCGTCTGCGATCCGAAATACAGGGCTGATTACCGGGGCATCTGAAAGGACACCATCAACACCTAGTTTCTTACGGTCGTCTAAAAGTCTGTGGCGACCAGCATCAACAAGCAACCCAAAATGTCGGAGGAAGTCGATACCGATAATTGCGAAGGGTACAGACGCAACCATGAAGACCCACTGAAAATCCCGGCAAGATTGAGGTCCAGGTTCATCATGCGCTGACCGAATGAAGCTATCGGAGAACCGTTGGCCGCACGCAAATTGTACCTAGGCTCCGAGTGCTTGTCGCTAGCGGTCGCTGGGATGACGCTGACTTCCGCTCCCGTGTCGATGAGGAAGGTGATGGAAGAACGTCGATCCTTAACGTAAAACAGTCGGTTTGCTTGGTTATTGCATGATACGTTTGTAGTGCTAGTATGCGGGCTATTCGTTTTCCCTGGGTCGTGCCTAATGCAGGGAGTCCGACAACGTCTGGCTCTTCTACCGTATTGGCGGTGATACCAACATACTTCTTCGACGAGCTGGACATTATGTGTCTGAGAACTTGTAGTGAAAATGTTGCGCTTTCGTGCCGAATGTGACGTATTCGGTGCAGGCACAGACGAGCCGCAATGAACGGTAGCCAAAACGTGGTCAGCATTTGACCGTGGCACACGCTGCTTCGAAGCCTTCATTGCTGCTATCCTGCTGCGAAGTAGCGCAATTTCCTCACCTTTAGAGTCAGATCGGTCTAGCGACTGGGAACAAACATGATATTCGGTTTTCATCGGTGAGAATACGTCACCGGAGTTACTGGTCGTCTGCTGCGGAAAACGTTCGAACGCAGCGTCTGCCTTTTTAGCTAAGTATTTCAAAGGTGCATCTATAAACATGGACAGCATTATCGGCAATGGCTCTGGGAGACGTGCAAACCACAGCTCCTTTATCCCTTCTTCGCACAAGAATAAGAGACCAGCGATGCGCTGAAGTTCGCGGAGAAATGCCGACGGCTTGCGATCTCCAAGCTTGAGACCATTGAGCTGCTCAAATCGTGTTCGTGCGCTGGGTCGTAACTCTTTCAAAATCGCTTGCTTCATCGTTTCATACTTTGCCTCATTCGATGGGCCGAGTAGAATGTCCTCAATCAGCGTCACTACCGACGGAGGAACGCGTGGGACGAGCTGATTGTACCTTGGACGGTCCGCCGTTATGCCCTTATTTTCTAGTTCGATCTCGAATATCTTAAACCAAACTTCTGGACTGTGTTCCATGAAACTTGGAACAGCCAAAGTAAGCACCGTTACGCTGTGAAACGACTCAGGTGCCACTCTCGAAATGTGCGTCGAAAGATAAAGAACGAACAAAATACGATAAAAGTACCAACATTACACAAGAAACAAATGAATATAGGTATATAATCGAGAAAAAGGAAGAATTCACCAAAAATACAAACGAGAAAAAGTTGAATTTCTCGCGTGCGAATCGGGGTCACCAAGTCCGAGAGGATGCGCGTAATTAAGCGCGGATATCAGAAGGCAATTGGAGTCGGACACAGCGGACTGTATTCGATGGGCTACAACAAGAAGCGGACGGATGAAGCGAGGCGAGGGCGTGCACTTGAGCACGGGAACTTACAAGGCAGTTGTGTGTGTAGCCGGTTGTAAGATTAAAACAAGAATGGGTAATGTACATTCGGTCAACAAGTAAATTGTACATGAAAGATAAGATTTATCTTTTGGGGGCGCTACAGTCCCACTACGCAAAACTCGTACGCTAGCACATGGATCTCCGCCAAGATTTCTACTAACAGCTTTTCTACCCTTCTTAGCCTTATTATCTTGTTTTAATATACGGATTTAGTTACGTAAGTTGGTGATATTGTTATGCATGTTTAGCACTTAAGTATGTCCATGTTATCATGTGCGTAGACCACTGGTTCGCAGTTTTGCTTCAACTTGGACTACGTAACCTGAGAGGAAAATCATCCAGCATTGTGGTTATCTGTTTGGCTGTTGTATGTGAGCACTGTTTAATTAGCATACGGAAGGTAGCAGATCATAGCGTTGGTCATCGTTGCTTATGTATTTCTTTACCACCGTTTCCTTTGTGTCCATTTATGAGAGTACGCCAAAGGCAAATAAGGGTATCCATGATACTTTGGCTACTCACCGTGTATCGATTGACCCGCCTTTGTACAGTGCATATCCTGTGCCGTTAACGTTTAAGTACCATAATGACGTAGTAGGCGTTGCTCCTCCTCCATTACAATCAAGTACTGATAGGTTTTAACAATAAGCCGTCTCCCACTATCGCATAAGACTGCCTCCTAAAACGCACAGCGTCACTGTTTACCGGTGACGGATGAGCAATGGCTCACACAGACTCATTTCATGAAAGCGAAATATTATGTCAGACCATATGTCAATATGTTGCTTCGCTTTCTTAAACTTCGGCTATCACTTCTTTCGATGGCTCACCAGATATTGATGCACCCTCCGTGGAAATCTTCACCGCGAGCCATTACGCCAAGCATATACGGCCAGGTAACATTAACACCATGTTTGACACATATCTGTCAACGTACGAACATGCAAGATGTAGACCATCTCGACAGGCAGATTTTGGTAGATGGATTTCGTCCTTGTAATTCCTCACATCTGCTTATCCGGGTCCTTTTGTATCGAACCATGAATTCCATTATAGGCAACCCAGTTCTGGTTAGTATAAGTAAGTATAAGTATAAGTACATAATGGAAGTAAGAAACCGTCTGATGTCGACAACTTCCTTGCTACTGTTTTATCAGAGCTTAAATACTTCGAAGACAATGGCGGTACTACTGTCTCAAGAACATCTCCGAAGCACTTTAACTTCATGCTGTCGCATGCGACAAACCTGCGAAAGCCTACTTAAAGCGGAAGAAGAAAAATTCTGGCTAACACAGCCGCGACTAATGCAGTCAATTTGTATATTATGTCGAGCAGAAGGTTACCATTCCTTAAAAAGATTGGCCATTGAGAACGGATGCTATTGTTTGAGTCAGGTAATTTCAACCGCCTCTCTCTAGGGCGCTAAACATTAAACTGGTTATACACTTCTCTCTGGTCTACATGCACCTTGCATGTCTTGGTGTGACCCGAAGAATGAGTTCCTTGTGGCTTAAGCCGCAAGAAGCACCATTTGAGGAGCTTGCAAATTGCTACATTTGGATTTCTCATCGCTGGCTGCCGCTTAATAACGAACGTCTACAGGAATTTAAACGCTTATGGCTAGCCGACTTTACGCAACAAGTTGGTTCGTTAGAGGAACATCGTCCTTGAAAGCTAACGAGTTTAAACAATTCTTACTGTACGCAGGTCCTGCATGATTACTACGCATTTTGCCGGATGCCATGTAAGCACTATCTCATGCTATCAGTCGTTCTATAGTGCTTTTTTATGTGTGGCTTTCTGCCTGTCTGTTTGGTTTTCTCTTATTCGCTTCCCATTATCCCACGATTTCAGGCTTATTTCGGCCGACACAAGTGGGTTCAAACGCAGCGATTGGCTGGCTTAAACAGTTGCTCCTTTTCCCTAGATATGAAGAGCAATTCATCTCTCCGAAGAACCTACTCATTGTTCTAAATGGAGCCCGTTTCGCTATTCTGGAGGTGTCACTTTACAGAGTCTGAGCAAATCAGTTAAGCTCGTTTCGTAGTCACAATCTCACAATTTAGTCACCTGGCGTAATATATCTTCATAGATCCCCTGTTTTACAATGGATGATAGGTTATTCAGTGCTATTTACCTTCCCTGCCACGGACAGCTTTGAGTATTCTTACTTACTTACTTATTACTTACATTATTACTTACATTTGAAAGAATTCTGTTCCTATTTTGCAGAATAAGATTTTCGTTAGGTTCCGACATTAGACAAAGGATCGGTGTTTTCGCCTGATATGGACGTATTCGATCAGAAGGACCAACAGAACACACAACTTCCACCAGAAGTCCAGTTTGGATAGATGGACACGGGTTGCACAACCGGGACAAGTATAAAACAGAGGAAGCCAAACCATACTAACCACATTTTTACTCACTTGCATCACCCAGCAATCGACTCTTTTGCATCTTTGACTTCTTTCAACGAATGTAGCCAGATCATGTCTAAGCCAATCGATCAACCGGCGACTAACTTAGGCCGTCAATCAACTAAAAGTAACGGAACCCAAATTCGGTCCATATGATCCATCGTCAGCTTGCATTGCTGTTCCAACTAACCAAAGACAATGTTCCAAGAGTGGTGGGTCTTCGTCTGGCAAGCTTTCCCCCTATAGGAAGCCACAAAATCCCGCTTAACAACACTGTGACGCGGCGGTTACTCGCCAATGAATAACGTCACAGACGGCCACTTCACACTGGTACAGTCCTTAGACTTTTACATGCAAAGTATGAAACCGAATTTATTATAAATTATGCTTTGATGGAGCACTGACCATTCCTAGCTTTTAATGGACAACGACAACATCGAAATCTTACGTTGGCTCCTGTGCTCATGCATTATCACATTGCAAAATCATCCCGCACTTGTATGTTGACCACACAATTATGACTTAATTTTTTGCGCCCCAGCGCCATTATGTTACTGGGTCGCACGAGGCCCAACAAAATGCTTACTCGTAAAAACTACGAACATTTCGGTTTTATACCTTCGACGAATGCAAAATGTGTTACTATGCCCAAGCACCTATGCTTGGATGCAAATTCGGCAGGGCCTCCGCCGGTGTGCCTCACCTTTACCGAGAATATACCATTGCTTTATTTATTTTGATTCACATTCGGACTCAGACGGACTGGAACGATAGGAAAATCCCTTGAGTGTTCATTCTTGAACAAATCGTTGAGCCAGGTAATGATAAGGTGCTAGTTCTTGATAGATCTAAAACGAAACACCCGAAACACACCCTGATCAACCAATTACTGCCCACGTTCCCTGTACTAGCAGTCCGCGCTGCATAGGTTACGTGAAGTAAGAAAGAAGTAGAAAGTAAATGAAAGATAAAGGGAATGAAAGTCATTAAAATGAAGGATAACACTAAAGAGGGAAGATAATGACAGAATAAGAACTGAAAGTTTGAAGATGGCTATGGTCAGGAGAAGGGAAAGGTTTCGTGTTGCCACCCAAGAGCGTCTAACTGACGCTCGAAACCCTTAACCGTAGGTTCACTGACTACACTTTCTAGAAGCGAGTTCCAGCGCTCGATAACTCTACGCGATAACCGAGTTTCCGTCCTGAGCCCGTCAGAACGTGGCTTGTGTAGCCTCATGGGATGACCGCGAAGACAAGGCAACCTAGCAGGGCTAAATAGCTATCTCAAGTCCGGTCCAACCTTCCCTGTTAAAATGCGGTAAGTAAGGATTAGGTCTCCTCGAAGCCGTCGGTAGTGCATTGAATACATACCCAAGCTAAGTAGACGCTCGGGGTACGATTGCCCCCGTAACCCATCGACCAATTTGGTACCTACTCTCAAAACCCTCTCAAGCTCCATTTTGTCCCGAACAAGGCAGGGCGGGCAAGCCCGGACGCAGTATTCCAGATGGGGCCGGACGAAAGCTGAGAACAGCTTCACAAATATGTCGGCATTTAGGACCCCGAAAAAGCGGCGTGTTAACCACAACATTCTAAAACCCTTACTTGCGGCCTTCTTCCAGTTGTCACCAGAATGCAAAGACGAGGAATGGACGAAGCTTAGGTGTACCTGGTTGGAGACAAGGGGAGTTCGACCCCACCGAGTACGTAGCTCGAAGGTGGAAAGTTGCTCCTATCCAAAGGACGGAACACTAGCCTGATTTATGGGCAGCAGCCACAAGGTAGACCAGTCTAGAGTCTGTCCAGTGCATACTGTATGGCCTCAAAACCCCTAAGAACATTTACAACATTTAATAGCTTAAGGTCATCGGCAAAAGTAGGGACGATGCCTCAAGCTCTCGAGGGAGGTCGTTTACGTAGATGGAGAACAGCAGCGGTCCAGGGACCGAGCCCGGTGGGACACCGCTAAGGACCGCTTGCCTAAAGGATAAGCTGCGACCCACACATACACACTGCTCTCTTCCCTGCAAGAACGCAGATACCCAGTGAAGGACGCGGCCAGATGCGCAGTAGGAGCTCGGATTTTGTGCTAGCCTCAAGTGGGGTACCTAATCAACTGCTTTCGAGAAGTCTACGAAAGGCACGCTCACTACGTTGCCATTGTTTATTGCTCCGGCCCACGCTTCACAATCAACCAACAAATTCGTCAAACACGAAAACCCATTCCGGAATCCATGTTGTGCACTACTGAGTAGATTACATCTATTCAGGTGACATTCCAACGAAGCTCTCACCAGCTTTTCAAGCAGTTTGACCACGACGCTAGTCAGACTGACTGGCCTATAATTAACTGACAGACTCCTGTCGCCATTTTCGAAGATAAGACAGATGACTGCTTCCTTCCATTCAGTAGATAATGAACAGCTGTCAATTGACTTCTGAAACACCATCGTCAGCGATTCACATAGTTCCCTCGCCAACTCATGCAGAAGCTTCAGGTGAATTGAATCAGGTCCAGCTACTTTGGAAGGGTTCAGTTCTTGCAGCGGTTTAAGGGCTTGCGTTTCCATCACAGTAAACTCAGGTAAATAAGAACCCCCAGGTATTCTGGAGACAAGTTCAACGCTAGTCAACGCAGGCTCACGTATAAACGCCCCCTGCATACTACTCCCCAAGTACACGAGCCTTATCTGAGTCCTGATACGCACGAGTTTCATCAGCCGGCATCAAAGCTGAGATTACCGAAGTTGAACCACAGCGTCTCCTAACCTAAGCGAAGAACTTCTTCGGATTTTCCGAAGCTCCATCAGCCAATTCCTTTTCGTACACCAGACGAGCGTTCCTAAAGTGTTGTTTACACCTATTTCTAGCCTCGTGGTATCTATCATAGGTGCTAGTTGATGGATGAACTGAAACAATCCTTCAACGACTGAACGGTCCATAATTAGCAACTCGGATAATAACCTGGCAAAGAAAACACCGCTTGGGTGGCCAGGACTGAAACCCAACGCGACCACCCGACGTACCATACACTTCAGGATAAAGTCGGATAATAATTGACTGCGAGTACCAGCACACGCCTTCTGCTACAGGCCACAACATTTACCTGGAACTAATTCCAGTATTACATAGCTTTAGTAACAACATTTTTACATTTGCAATAACAACCTGCTTCAACTGTGAGGTCGAACAGTTATCACAACCTTATATCACGTATTACACTTTCCACGGCAAGACCAAAGTTGATCACATTTGATCGTTACAGAGTCGATCGTAGCTATTTGATCGTATCTTGTTAAGGTATCTCGGTAAACACTAAGAATATAAAATTTATTTACTTAGTTATAATTTGTCATCCAGTGTTTCCCACCCTGAACTTTGAGTTGGCTGCATCTCTAATGCACATGTTTCTTTCCGAGTAGCTTATACTTTATAGTTAATACGTAGTGACGAGTTCAAGCAAAGCAAGTCCCCAGACTGCATTTAGGCAAGAACAAGTCACAGTAAGAAATAGTAGGCAAGAAGCGAAGCACCGCAACATGGCTCACATGACACCCGGGTTAAAGCATGAATTGAAGAACAAATGATTAGTCAATGTGAGACAAACCAATAAGTGCGCGTTGTGGCTGACCTAAACAACAGTTATTACCAAAAGATATAACAGCCCCTTCTCTCTTGTAGAGAGTTATACCCCGGGAACGAAACCTTCAACAGGTGTAAGTACACGTTGAGACTTATGAAGTGTTGGGCGGGTTGTTGTTTGCGCCGTGTCCTGGGTGGTTTTCTCCACCGTCGGCTGGACTGAAGCAGATGTATTTTCCTCATTTTCTTTTGTTGCTACACAACACGGGCGTAGATGATCTGAATGTTGCTACAACTCGCGACCATTTAACTAGGTCAGCTTGGGTACCACCACTTGTGAGCACGGTTGCGGAATCCCATGAAGGTTCGTGGGGAAGTGGTATATATATACAGGTTCTGCCGGTTGGTAAATAACATCCTGATCCCTGTCCAACGTAGCTGTCTTGTTTTGCTTCGGTTCTACTTGTGCTCAACAATTATGAGATAATAGGTGTATTATAGTACAATTGTAGGGGGCCGCTTCCAAGGATGCCTCGGGGGAGCTCTTCGGAGCTAGATGAGAGCGGATCGAGAAGGTCGGCTAGCGACGAGCCTGGGCCCGGAACTACGGAGCGGGAATATGTGGACAGCGCAAGAAATCAGACATATACGCCGCTAGCGCAGCCCACAGGACCGAGGCCGAGCCGATTGACACAGCCCAGAACAAGCAAGTCGAGAGCTCTCGAACGACTCCTGGCCGATCCAAATCTGGTAAAGAGAAGTGGAGATCGAGGCAAAAACAGGAAGGTGGATCTTCCAAGTCAGGGCTCCCGCGGCGAAAGGACTGGCTCGTCTCCAACATCCGTACCTGTGTTGCGTTGTGGGGCGGAAATCTAGTCGATATTCGATGGCGCGCGTGAGACCCTGATGTGCCCAGTTTCGGTGTGCAATAAACGTCTACCCCTTTCGTGTCGTTCTCGCTGCACAATGTGTTCTACTGATGGTATATGTTGTAGCGAGTGTTTAATACTATTGCTTCGCATAAAGCTCTCAAACTCGTTACTGGTAAAACAGGATCCCTTAGCTGTACTTACAGTTTCAAGTATTCAACAAACCACAAAAGATGATGGCATTTCATAAATGGTTGTTTCAGCCGGGGGATGAGACACTGGATAAACATTGCTTTACTTCGAATAGGCATGCACTATCAACAGAAAAACGCTTCCCTTCGAAGGATCAACATTGTCTGCAAAGGTGCAAGGCCTTGTCCTTGCAGGCCAACGCCAAGGATGTATTGGACCGCGTTTATTCGATTGACATTGCTGGAAACGACCAAACGTCTTCAGGTAGTTTTCAATTCCGGCACATAAGCCGGGCCACCAGTAATATCCGCGTGCAAGGGCCTTCATTCGGGCAACACCTAGAAGTCCATTTTTAAATTCATTTTTACTGAAAGAGTGCGCTTTCGACAGTGGAACCCAACGTGTTCCCCAACATATACAACCATCGAGTATAATTAGCTCAATTTTCGAAGCCCAAGAAGTTTCCATCTAACCGGAAGTTTACTAGGCAAGCTTAGTTTCTTGAAGGGTATCACGGAGGCTAGTTGGGAAGCCTAATCGGTCCATCGGCTCATGACGTTGCTTGCCAGAGGAGTAGTGTAGAGGTACTGCATCAAATGAACTAACTCCACCGGTTCCTCTATTGGATCTGCGGGGGTCGCGTGCAATAACTGACCCAGAGTATCCACTGTATAACTGTCCGAGCCTAGGATTTAAGATATTTTGTTTTTACAGGCATTAAAGATTTGGGCCCATTGTTGCATTCTAGGTGACAACACTTGATGGACCCCTTGGATGCACTCAATAAGTATATTAACGTTATATGATACGTTTGGATCTCAACGTGATTGGCCCAGAAATAGTAGTGAATTTTCCTGAAACCAAAGATAACTGATAGGTCTCTCTACCAAATGGTGCATACCTTACTTCAGCCGGTTGTAGAGCATGCGAGGCGAAAGTAGTCAGATGAATAGCATCATTTGGCATTTTATGAGCCGGAACCGCTCTAACCCCGTATAGAGAAGCATCACGATAAAAGATCAGCTTTTTTCTATCGTTGTGAACTAACACTGGTGCTAACACTAAGCAGTTTCTATCATGAACAAAGTGGACTGATGCTCAGCCTTCCACATTCATGAGGTGTTTTTTTGTAGCAATGCGTTGAACGGATCTAACATAGTTGATGCCCCCGGTAAGAAACGACGATAGTGTGATAACTTTCCTAAGAATGATCGGAGTTTATTAGCATTCTTAGGCTGCGGTGCCTGTATGCTTGTAGATACTTTTTCTGAAAACATGCAGACCTCTTAGCAAGTTTGTAGTATGATAACAAACAGATTCAGACAAAGACTTACATCTAGATTTCTTCCGTTTCAATCCATTCGATTCCAAACGTTCCAACACCGTCTAAATTGTCTTTCAATTTTCAGCATCACTTCGGCCGGAACCCAGGATATCATCCAAATAAACACAAGTAAATGGTAGTTCCTTCACGGTGTGATCTACAATCTGCTGAGAGAAGCTGAAACCGGAACTTCTTCTGAAAGCAAGACGGTTTTACTGAGATACTTTAAGATAGGTAGTTCAGGTAGTTAATTCGCGTGAGTCCTCCTCAAGTTCAAGTTGCGAACACACGTGCCTAAGATCAAGCTTTGAAAACTTTTGACCACAGGCTAACGTAGAGTGCAAGTCTTCAAGGCGTGGAATAGGATATCTTTCCACCTAAGCTTGATTTACAGTTAACTTATGGTCTCCAGAGGTAAGAGCGGTACCGTCGGATTTGAGTACTTGAACAATAGAGGTACCCCAAACCAAGTGTTGTAAAGCATGTTTAAGCCTTCAGATTGTAACTGTTGTAGTGCTACTTCAACTTTGGGACACAGCGTACGGCACTGTTTGTGCTTTGTAAAATTTGACATTGTTTTTCTCTTTAGATTGCTGGAAGCTATGAAATGTTTCAGCTCTCTTAGCTTACTTTCGAATAACCAAAAAATGTTTCATCAAACCGCTTAGGCAGCTGTCCATTTGCATGGTTTCTGGAAAAAATCGGTTCCAATTTCTGCGTAAGATATTTGCTTTTTCCTAGATACTACGATCAAAGGTAGAGTGAATTCCGCTCACCGTGCCTCACTTTACCCATCCACTTTTTCAAAACTCTAATCGGATCTCCCGTGTAAGTTTGTACTTTGGAGGCATACGTTTGTAAAGGCGGCAGACAAAATTTACTCACTGTTTATAATGGTAACTGCAGCCCCTGTATGCAGTTCCAAATTGATCGGTTAATTCTCGAGCGTCAAACATGTCTTATTTGGGTGGCACTTGTTGGGTGATACAGTATTCAAGTAGGCGGCAGTTAGATTGTTGTCGTCTTCCAGAAGGTTTTTTTATAAGCAGCAGCTTATTATGGCGCCATGTTTGAGTGAGGTGGCCTGATTTACTACATTTCGGCAGATAATTTATTTTTAGTGAAACTCAGAAACACGGGATAGGGGCATCCCGTAGCGATAGCTCACGAATGGCTTTGAGGTTCACCTGTAGTCTGCGGTTTAATAACCGTGAACATCCTCGACGAGTGGAGAAGTAGTTTGTGCACTTAGCTAGTGCGTGATATTCTCCTTTTGGCAAACGAGTAGACGAGCATTCCCCACGTTGTAGCTGACTTGTTCGAAGATAACAATTTTCCATGCACTTTCATCCCGGATCCCCGAAATTAAGCACTGTATTATCAGTTCTACTTCAAATTTGTCGGGAAGAATTTCCTTGTATTTGGAATCAAGAAAATTGGTGGAGATGCCCAATAAAGCCGTTGACGCTGTCGTTCGGTTTCTGTACAAGCTTTGAAAAGCAATATCTCGCAGGATAAACATTCTGTTTTCATTCCCACAGTGTGGTATATTTATCTAAGGCCGATGTGGTAGTGTCAGAATTTTTTACATGATGCATCATAATGTTGCTGGTAGTCATATCCCAGCACGTGTCTGAATAGGCTTATTTTGTGTGATGCCGAAAGTGAACACAAAGGATGCAACACCGGGCAGTAGTTCCAGTCAGTTAATATGTTATTCCTTCCATCTCATCCAAGTTAGCAGGCGGATTAATGATAGCGTTCATCTGGCTCTCACCTACGTCGCCACTAATACGCAGCGACGACTTTAAGCAAAGCACGCCACCTGGCTGCAGTTAGCAAGAACAAGGCCCAATACGAAACAGGACGTATCGGACGAAGCATAGCAACATGGCTCACATGACACACGAGTTATTAATAAATGATAAATAAATAACTAGGTATATTTCTAGACCGGCTAGAGGCTGCATCCTTAAGGTTTAAGCTCAATATTTACATTAATCCTATGCCCTTGCATGGAAGTAGGAAAAATACGAGTATATATTCCTCGTTGGCAATTATACATGCATTAGCATTGTTTGGTGTACAGTTGTCGGGGTCGCAGGCGCCCACCTTGAAATTTTTCTGGTTCCTTCGGACGATATTGAGCTCATTGTTCTTGTGTTGTGAAAGCTGCGCAGAGGTGCAGTTGTGCCGTTTTCCTTTGGAACAGGTTCCAATTTACCAAAACTTCACTTTCCATTCATTGGAATTTTGTTGGCCCGGTCAGTCGCCGCAATTGTTGCTGCGCACATAGAAGAAATGAAGGAGGCGGAATTATAAGGGATCCGAAAGGTTAAAAAATAAGTGCAAGAAATGCAGATGAAAATAAAAAGGATTCGTTAAGAGACATACTAAGGCGACGTGCTTCACTAGAAAAATTCAAATTTACAAAAAACATAGCCAAACTTTTCTTGCACTGATATTGCTTTCTGACACAAAATTTCAACCTGAGTGAATCTCAGAAAAAAGAAAAACCTTTTCTAAGGCTAGAATACTGCGTAAAGTAGCACAAAAATAAGCTTCTCAGGACAGGTATTAACCGCTGATTACGTTGAAAGTAAAAACAATGCAATACGTGTAGTAGTTTGCGAGTTATTCGCAATTGAATGATGGTCTACGAATAAGGCTATTATTCCTTTTCGTTAAACCTGGCTTTCTGCTTTGCAAGCAAATAGCGGAAAAAAGAAAAAAATGTGAAAAGAAGCTTAGCGGTATATGTTCCAAATAGACATAGATATCCAAAAATGCTCTAATTTGCCCGTAATACCCTGCAAAAAGTAGGGACTGCGTAGGTGGCCGAAAAGTACAACTTGCAGGCATGCATGGCAAATATACGCAAATATGGTATAATTTGAGCATAAACGCTAGAAATTGTAGTGACCATGGCATTTTACTCCATCAAACATTACATTCAGACTTGTACACATTTTGTTTTACTTTGCACCCGTCCAAAGCCTATATATACTGGACTGCAATATTGAACCTGGTCCGCCATCTTGCCCGCGCGTTGCCGGCTGTTTGCGCTCCTACGTGGTGTTACTCATTGCTTCACCATTTTCTCCCCTTGTCCTCAAGCTATATTCACATAGCTATTGTACATAGCTATTTTCTCAAGACAATCTTTATATCCCGCCGTCTTCTGTCTTACCGGGATACGAATTTCTTGTGTAGCATTCGTCAAGGCGCTACATAATTGGTGACCCCAATCGCATTCCGGTGAGTTCGTTCCATTTTTTTGGTTTTTTTCCACGCAAGCCATGACGTCAGTTTCTAAAATGTGTGAAGATTCACAGTCGGTGCAGGCGGTATCTCTTGTAGTTCCACCGTTTATTGAAAAAGATCCCGTTTTATGGTTCATGATTTTAGAAGCTGAGTTTACTTCTAAGCATGTCACTAGCCATTCTGCAAAGTTTAATCACTTGCTCACACGCCTGCCAACTGATATTACTATAGCTCTACGTGATCTTATTATTACGTCTCGTTCTCCTGACCGTTATACTTTGCTCAAGAACGCTGTAATAAAGCGTGTTACTCCCTCCGAGAAATCCCGCCTGGCTAAACTTTTTACCCGTCTACAGCTAGGTTCTAGTAAGCCATCCGCGCTGTTGTTAGAGCTGCGTGGTCTTCTTCAAGGATCACATATGGATGAGTCGCTGCTTCGAGAGTTATGGCTTCAGCGTTTGCCTGAAAAGGTACAAGCTATGCTATCGCTTGCGAAATCGCAGCCTTTGTCAGAAGTTGCAGATATTGCTGATGACATGATGGAGCGCTTCACCGGACCACCGTGTCCGTCATCCTAGTTCTCTTCGCTCACCTGACGTAAGTTTTACTGTTGAGCCCTTCGGTCCAAACCATCGACACCGCTACTCCACCTTCGACTGGTGAGCTCTTAGCAGAGATAGCCGCGCTACGGCAACAAGTTCAAAACTTAAAGTTACATCGGCACCCACGGGATTCTCCATCCCGTTCCCCTAGCCCATTTCGAAGACGAACACGACTCCCAATTTGCCGTTATCATGCACGTTTTGGAAGTTCCGCTAGAAATTGTATAAAACCATGCTCATTTCCCGTAACGAGAAAAAGCACAGGCCGACACGTATTGGCGACGAACGCCGTCGGCCGAAGTCGTCCAAATCGCCTCTTCAAAATCGTTGATAGGAACACTGGGATCATGTTCCTGGTTGATACCGGGGCGGAAGTTAGCGTGATCCCACCGGTTCCAGGCGACGCGACTAAGCCACAGACAACCAACTTGCGTGCCGCTAACGGCACCGCTATCCGAGTTTTCAGGTCAACGCTCCCTTACCATTGACCTCGGACTACGACGTCCCTTTCGATGGATTTTCACCATCGCTGCTGTTCCATTTGCCATATTAAGTATCGACTTCCTCCAACACTTCGATCTTCTCGTCGATGCGCGTCATCGCAAACTCGTTGACCAAAAGACCCAGCTTTTCACATGTGGAGTTCGCACACCTTGTGTTTCTGTCACTCCCATTTACATTCAGCCTGAAGCTGATAAGGAATTTTTAGATCTGTTCAGACAGTTTCCGCAGCTCGTCCGCTCAGCTGACACTACGCTTCCGGTCGCATCTAGCGTTACGCACCATATACGAACCCGTGGCCCACCGGTTTCTGCATGGCCACGACGTCTCGCCCCTGATAAGCTAAAAGCCGCCAAGGCGGAATTCGAGCACATGCTCGAACTTGGTATCATCCGTCATTTTCGTCCTTTTCTACAGGGCAGAAGCTTTACCGTCTTCACTGACCACAAACCTGAGTAACACTGGAGAACTTTCGGATCAGTTGACACATTTTGGCTTGGAAAATACACACAATTCTAAGCTAAACTTCAGTTTTATCCCTTAGAGCCGCTTTTCTATATTCATGAGGCTATGTCTCCAACATCAGTGAGCTAGAGGAGCCTGTCACTATTAATAAAGAAATGAGTATGAGAAATTTTTGCAAAATTTATCAAATTGCTTTGGAGCGAGAAATCCATTAGGGTCTGCGTTGGTGGGGCATAAACAACTCTACTTCTGGGAACTGAGACTGCTCAAACATGAGGGATTGTTGTGCCTCAAGTGTTGATGCACACTATTGTGCAGCTCTTTGATGAATTTCGAGTTATTTCTCGCCAATTTTAAGTTCCCAAGCAAGGGCCAGCGGTGTTCATTCAGGTGGCAATGTTAACTAGTACTATACTGTCACACCGGTTCTTTCTTTTGTGGTTATCTTGACAAGAACTGCTCTAGCACCCTAAGCAAAGAGTGATAAGGTAAAGCAGGAGTAGCATAGTAACAAAAACCAGTGAGAGCTGGTCGTTCAGCCGCCATTACGCATAGCACATGGTAGGCTTTGGAGCCAGCTAAAAGATAAATAACCCACGGGAGGCCAGGATAAAAATAAGTGGTGATGGAAAATTTCTGGTGGTCCAACCAACCAGTGTGACAGGCGACTCTCTGTCGTTGGTTAGCTTTCGTGCCAGTGAAATGGGATCTGGAAATGTGAGTGTTTTACTAGCAAAAGCAGTTAAAGAAGAGGAACTGGTTTACATGATGCCTGTCTACTAGTGTCCAATAGTGAAAGGCATGTGCATACCAGATAAAGCTGAGCACATGGGGCCAAGATAGGATAAGTGGAGAGCAAAATGTCTGAGTCTTGGGCCTAGAACTTTTGAAGTGCTCTCTTTGTCAACCATACGAAAGATATATATTGTGTTTCGCTGTTTCCATACTGATAGTGGTTGGAAATGGCGGAGTACAGTCGCTAGTGCTCAGGCTTAGTGTAAAAGCACCAATAAGGGCCAGCTAGTAACCGACATCTGCGAAGGTACATAACGGGTCATCTAAAGCCGGCATGTAGACGGTTTTGGACAATTCTAATGCTAATCTTAAGTGCATCAGCAGCAACAAACGCCTTCAACATCTTATGCAAGGCTCAGGTCGGGTAAGATGCCTTTACTAGGAGTACCTCAAAGGTCATAAGCCTAACAATTTTTCCACGGACCCAACGGTCAAGAAGTTGGAAAGTGACAAATGTAAAGCTGAAGACAAGGAATGAAGTTGTAGATAAGATGTAAGGCTTGAAATTAGCCTCCACGATGGCTTCGTCATTGCTCTGCAATACCCTATATTAGGAATAACTAAGGGTTTGCGAACCTGCCAGGCAGTAGGCTTGTAACACAACTGGACTCTAACCGCAAGTACGTATTTCAACTCGTAGCGAATAAGCAAGAAGACGCGTCAGTCTGGCGCACAATGTACTGAACACTTAACGGTTTACATGAGAGCACGGAACGTTAGGGTGTGTCCCTGAGTGCGTGTGTGCGTGCTTATCTACGTGTGTGTGTAGGGCCAATCAGGTTCACGGTCATAGTGCGCGATCATTGGTTGAACACGTAACAGTCCTCACTGTTTTGGCTGACGTTACAGTCATGGCTGAAAACGTTCGATCGGTTTGCGAATCCGGGTTGATCGGCGTAATTGAGTTTCCCCTGTTGTTCTGTGTTCGTCGTGCTCTGTAGCTTGCTCTGCGATCTCCTAGTGTGACTGACTCACGGCAGGTGTGTCAGTGCTCCTGGGGCGTACATGATCTGAGTGCCGGCGAACAACCCGGCCGTCCGGAAGCTGCAAAGCGTTTTGACTTCCTGAAGAATCGAGCACAGTCGCCGGCTGCCAAGATTGTTCATGCGGTAACCTGGTGTAAACAGGTTGATGGTCCTGAAATGTAACTTCCGGCTTTGATTCCTCTGAAGACACTAACTTTTCTGACGCTCCTGAACTTCAACACGCGGGTTCGGGAACAACAAATAAAGCCTCGTTCTCAGATTTCTGCCGAACATCAATTCCGTCGGGAATTTCCCGGTAGCCTCAGTGGGTGTAGAACGGTAGGAGAATAGGAACCGATCCAGTTTTGTTCGCAATGTTCCCGTTCGCTGCCCTAGTAAGCCTTGTTTCACAGTTTGTACTGCACGCTCCGCTAATCCGTTTGATGTTGGGTGATAGGGGCTGATTTAACGTGTTGGATTCCAATGTTGGCGACAAATTTACTAAATTCGGCACTGGTAAAAGGCGAACCATTGTCTGTACAAATGGTTGCCGGAATGCCAAACGTAGCGAAGGACGAGCGCATTTTATTGATGGTGGATTCGGCTGTCGCCTGAGTAACTGGATGTACGTCAATCCACTTAGATTGTGCATCAATAAGTAGAAGAAACATGGTCCCGTCGATCGGTCTGAAGTAGTAGGCGTGGATACGCTGCCAGGGCTTGTCGGGCCAACGCCAAGGGTGTATTGGACTTGGCGCCTTGCTCCGCTGATACGCCTGAAAAATCTCAATTCTTCAGTAAGTTCTCTATGTCTGAGTCGATGTTGGGCCAACAGCAGTACCCTCTCACTAGTGCCTTCATCCTCACCACACCTGGATGAGCATCATGGAGCTCTTTAAGTATCTGTGAACGCGCCTTGGTGGGAGGGACTAGACGAGAGCCCCAAAAAACACAGCCGTCGAATAGACTCAGTTCGTTCTTCCGAATCGTAAACGGTTGTAATTCAACTGTCTTTTTAGGGGGCCAACCCATGTTCAAAAAGCGTTTCACCATTGATAGCACGGGGTCTCGATCCGTCTATTGACGGATTGTTGAACTCCGTATCGGTGTTGTGTCTAGATGTTGCATTAGAGTAACCAGTTCAAACGGAGGGTAGTGTTCATGTGCAGTGTCCGTGATCGGCAGACGGCTGAGTGCATCAGCTGTGCAGTTGCTGACGCCGGTAATATAATCAATCTTGTAAATGTAAGCACTCAAGTTTATAGCCCATCTTTGCATCCTCGGTGATGCCATTTGTTGTATACCTTTGGTTTCCCCAAACAAGGATATCAATGGTTTGTGGTCTGTATGAAGCTCGAAAACGTTTCCCCATAAATACTGGTGAAACCTCTTAACTCCGAAGATAACGGCTAGCGCTTCCCTGCCCAGTTGTGAGTAGTTCTTCTCCGCCGTCTATAAGGTGCGCGATGCATATGATATGGGACGTAAAGAACCATCGTCCATGCGGTGGCACAGGACAGCCCCGACCCCCCAAGAGGACGCGTCGCACTGAAGTATGAGTGGCTTGTTAGAGTCATAATGGACTAACGTTGGTGGCGAAGCAAGAGCTTGTCTTGCTTTATTGAAGGCATTTTTTGACGGGAACCCCAACACCACGATGCATTTTTGTGTAACAGCTCATTTAATGGCGATAGAACCGTCGATGCATTAGGCAGGAAACGGCGATAGTGAGATAGCATTCCTAAGAACGAACGAAGTTCATCACAACTCTTTGGCTCTGGGCTGTCTAAAATAGGATTAACCTTGTCATTTAAAACATGTAAACCGTGTTTATCAAGCCGGTATCCAAGGTAACAAACGGAAGGTGAAAGGAACGCACATTTAGACCTTTTCAAGCTGAATCCACTTCGCTCTGTAGCGCCCAAAAAGATAACTCTTATCTTTCGTGTACAGTTTACATGTTGGCCGACTGTACATTACTCCTTCTTGTTTTAATCTTACAACCGGCTCGACACACAACCGCCTTGTAAGTCCCCGCGCTCACATGTACGCTCTTGCCTCGCTTCATCCGTCCGTTTCTTGTTGTAGCCCATCGAATACAGTCCGCTGTGTCCGACTCCAATTGCCTTCTGATATCCGCGCTTAATTACGCGCATCCTCTCGGACTAGTATTAACTAGTCCTACAAATTGGTGACCCTGAATCACACGCGAGAAATTCAACTTTTTCTCGTTTGTATTTTTGGTGAGTTCTTCCTTTTTCTCGATTATATACCTATATTCATTTGTTTCTTGTGTAATTTTGGTACTTTTATCGTATTTTGTTCGTTCTTTATCTTTCGACTCACATTTCGAGAGTGGCACCTGAGTCGTTTCACAGCGTAACGGTGCTTACTTTGGCTGTTCCAAGTTTCATGGAACACAGTCCAGAAGTTTGGTTTAAGATATTCGAGATCGAACTAGAAAATAAGGGCATAACGGCGGACCGTCCAAGGTACAATCAGCTCGTCCCACGCGTTCCTCCGTCGGTAGTGACGCTGATTGAGGACATTCTACTCGGCCCATCGAATGAGGCAAAGTATGAAACGATGAAGCAAGCGATTTTGAAAGAGTTACGACCCAGCGCACGAACACGATTTGAGCAGCTCAATGGTCTCAAGCTTGGAGATCGCAAGCCGTCGGCATTTCTCCGCGAACTTCAGCGCATCGCTGGTCTCTTATTCTTGTGCGAAGAAGGGATAAAGGAGCTGTGGTTTGCACGTCTCCCAGAGCCATTGCCGGTAATGCTGTCCATGTTTATAGATGCACACTTGAAAGACTTAGCTAAAAAGGCAGACGCTGCGTTCGAACGTTTTCCGCAGCAGACGACCAGTAACTCCGGTGACGTATTCTCACCGATGAAAACCGAATATCATGTTTGTTCCCAGTCGCTAGACCGATCTGACTCTAAAGGTGAGGAAATTGCGCTACTTCGCAGCAGGATAGCAGCAATGAAGGCTTCGAAGCAGCGTGTGCCACGGTCAAATGCTGACCACGTTTTGGCTACCGTTCATTGCGGCTCGTCTGTGCCTGCACCGAATACGTCACATTCGGCACGAAAGCGCAACATTTTCACTACAAGTTCTCAGTCAGATAATGTCCAGCTCGTCGAAGAAGTATGTTGGTATCACCGCCAATACGGTGGAAGAGCCAGACGTTGTCGGACTCCCTGCAATTAACACCACCCAGCTGCTTCAGGAAAAACGAATAGCCCGCATACTAGCACTACAAACGTATCATTCAATAACCAAGCAAATCGACTGTTTTACGTTAAGGATCGACGTTCTTCCATCACCTTCCTCATCGACACGGGAGCGGAAGTCAGCGTCATCCCAGCGACCGCTAGCGACAAGCACTCGGAGCCTAGGTACAATTTGCGTGCGGCCAACGGTTCTCCGATAGCTTCATTCGGTCAGCGCATGATGAACCTGGACCTCAATCTTGCCGGGATTTTCAGTGGGTCTTCATGGTTGCGTCTGTACCCTTCGCAATTATCGGTATCGACTTCCTCCGACATTTTGGGTTGCTTGTTGATGCTGGTCGCCACAGACTTTTAGACGACCGTAAGAAACTAGGTGTTGATGGTGTCCTTTCAGATGCCCCGGTAATCAGCCCTGTATTTCGGATCGCAGACGCACCGTCCGACTACTTGAGCCTCCTCTCCGAATACCCGCGACTGGTTCGACCGGCTGCAGAACTTCCACCAGTCACGACAGATGTCGGTCACCACATAGTTACGCGCGGTCAACCAGTTAGCGCACGACCAAAACGGCTTGCTCCAGACAAACTACGGGCAGCATGAGCCGAATTTGACCACATGCTTCAACTTGGTATCGTCAGACCGTCCAACAGCCCATGGGCGTCGCCTCTGCACATGGTTCCGAAGCAGATTGTGGGGGACTGGCGTCCTTGCGGCGACTACCGATCCTTGAATACGGTGCCCACGCCTGATCGCTATCCGATCCCACACGTAGTGGATCTCACCGCCAGTCGGGCCGGAAAAAGTAGCTTCAGCAATATCGACATAGTACGCGCATACAACCTACTTCCGGTAGCCGAAGCGGATATCGCTAAAACTGCCGTGACGACTCCATTTGGTTTGTTCGACTTTCTGCGCATGTCATTTGGTCTAAAGAACGCCGCGCAAACTTTTCGGCGTTTCATCGACCAAGTTTGTTGCGGTTTAGACTTCGCTTACGCGTATCTTGACGACATTTTATTCGCAAGCTCTTCACGAGAAGAGCACATACGCCACGTACGAATACTTTTTGATCGTTTATCACAACACGGGGTGACGATCAACGCAGTAAAGTGTTCGTTTGGTGTCGATTCAGTTAATTTCCTGGGCCATCGTATCTCTTCTGCAGGCGTCGTGCCACTGCAGGATAAAATTCAAGCCATTATCGACTACCCCTAGCCTCATTCTTTCAAACAGCTCAGACGTTTTGATGGTTTGGTCAACTTTTACTGTTGATTTATTCCCAAATGCGCTTCTCTGATGCAACCCCTCACGGACCTTCTCCGAGGGAAACTCATGACGTTCGAATTTCCTACCGCAGCACGCACTGCTTTTAAGTCGCTGAAAGAGGCTATCCCCAACATAGCTTCCAATGTGCATCACGATCCGGCCGCCCCACTGTCCCTCAGTACTGATGCCTGGGACGTGGCAGTCGGCGCTTTTTTGCAGCAACGCGTAGCCGACACGTGGCAGCCCTTAGCGTTTTTCTCCAAACGCCTACAACCTACCGAACCTCGCAACAGCAGTTCAGTAGAGAACTACTTGCCGTATATCTAGCGATACGTCACTTTCGACATGTCCTAGAAAGGCCGCTCCTTTGTCGTCTTCACCGACCACAAACCCCCTGACTTACGTGCTCGGCTCGAGTACCGACCGATACTCTCCTAGAGAATCGCGCCACCTTGACTATATCGCTCAGTTTACGACCGATATACGGCATGTCTCAGGTGTGCACAACGCCGTCGCCGATGCACTTTCCCGCATCCAAGCTATCCCCGCTGACGCCGGCACTGCTATCGACTTGACAGCCATGGCCACAGCGCAACTCAACGATCCTAAGGTTGATCTACTACGCAGGTCTCCGTCATTGGATATACGACCTGTTCCACTGACATCATCAGACGGGATTAGGCTCTGTGATTACTTTGTGCGCACGCTGCGCCCAGTCGTCCCACGTGAGTTTCGGCAGACCGTGTTCGACGCGTTGCACGGCTTGTCTCATCCAGGCGTTCGTCCATCGGTTAAACTCGTAACCGCACGATTCGTTTGGCGCAATGTTAATCGGGATGTCCGTACCTGGGCAGCTGCTTGCCTTCCGTGTCAACGCGCGAAGGTGCACAAGCACACGAGAAGCCCAATAGGCACGTTTCCGACGCCAGACGCACGTTTTCGTCACCTGCACGTCGATCTCGTAGGTCCTCTGCCGCCTTCCAAAGCATCTGTATATCTACTGACCTGCATCGATCAATTTACTAAATGGCCTGAGGCCGTCCCTATCCCAAATTGCTCCTCGGAAACGGTAGCGAAAGCTTTTCTGGAGCGCTGGGTAGCTCAATACGGCTGTCCCACCATCGTGACCACCGATCGAGGGTCACACTTCTCGTCGACATTTGCCATGTTGCTTAAGGATTTAGGCTGTCGCCACGTCCAGACGACGGCGTATCATCCGGCCGCTAACGGCATGGTGGAGCGTTTTTACCGCCAGTTAAAGGCAGCGCTACGTGCGCACGCAGATCCTTCATGGTCTGAAACGCTTCCCCTCGTTCTCCTAGGCTTAAGAAACACGGTTAAAACCGATTTCGACGCAACACCAGCGCAGCTAGTTTACGGTTGCACGCTGCGGTTGTCCGGACAACTGGTAGCACCAGCCCCATGTACTTCCACTTTTGACTACGGAAGTACCACTGATCAATTGGCTCACCAGATGCGTGAGTTACGTCCACCCGCTCCTCGACCGCAGAAGACACCAGAGTACGTGCCCGAGAAGCTGTCTACGTGTTCACACGTCCTTCTTCGCACAGACGGTGTTCAACAGCCTCTTTAGTCGCCGTACATAGGACCTTTCAAGGTGCTACATCGTGCGAGTAAGGCGTACACTATTGACCGCGGTGGTGGATACGAAGTCGTCACCATCGACCGTCTGAAACCCGCCTTTAGGGAAGAAACTACCTCGCCTACTTCGTCTAGTGCTTCGTGCGACGTCACAACTCACCGCACCAATTTTTCGCATGCTAATGAAGTCCAACCAGACAACGATCACGGTCCTCAAGCTTCAGCCGTCCCAACATCTCCCGAGCCTATCCCGCCGCCTCCCACGACCAATCGCCGTGGTCGGGAGGAGCGTAAGCCCGTTCGTTTCTCCGATTATGTACAGTGGTACATACTTTTAAATTTGTAGATATTGTATATATTTGCCTCATTTTTGGTCGATTAACGTTTTGAAAACAAAAAATTACCAAAAACCCCCGAAAAACCTTTTTCAAAAAAATATTTAAAAACCAAAAGATATTTAAACACGCAGATCATTCGCTTGTTCTTTTTGGCGTTTTCTACGCGTGTTTTTCTAATTTCTCGTCTTTACATGCCCCAGCCCTCCCCTTCGAGCTACTGGCCCACACGAGGAATGTTTTCGAGGACCCTGACGCGAACACTGGTGGCATCTCCGCGGAACGAGGATTGCTTCTTCGCGCGACGAGGATCGCTTCTTTGCGGGACGAGGAGCGCTTCTCCGCGAGACGAGGATCGCTTCTCCTCGGGAGGTGGACCGCTTCTTCGCGGGACGAGGATCGCTTCTCCGCGAGACTAGGATCGCTTCTCCGTGGGACCATGGTCGTTTCTACGTGGGACGAGGGTCGTTTTGGCGCGGGGCGGGGTGCGGCGGGGGGAGAGACCATTTCCACGCGCACCGTTTGGCAGCAGCGGAGGTTGAGGTCCTGTCGGCCCTTTTCTGGGCTAGCCACTTGTTTTGTAGTCCGACAAGCCCGCTCCAACGGCTCACCGAAATGCACCCTGCCCTGCATTCAATAAATAACCAATCATAAACGGCACAGCGGACTCCGACTTCCGACGAACCTCCATTTACACGAATGCACGCTCATTTTTATTTGGCACGATTTTGCGTTGCGAACCTCGTTTCGACATTCCTTTTCGATTTCGAAGACTTTCTATGTTCAGCCTTCTAGGGGGAGCTCTGAAGCGCCCAAAAAGATAACTCTTATCTTTCGTGTACAGTTTACTTGTTGGCCGACTGTACATTGCTCCTTCTTGTTTTAATCTTACAACCGGCTCGACACACAACCGCCTTGTAAGTCCCCGCGCTCACATGTACGCTCTTGCCTCGCTTCATCCATCCGTTTCTTGTTGTAGCCCATCGAATACAGTCCGCTGTGTCCGACTCCCATTGCCTTCTGATATCCGCGCTTAATTACGTGCATCGTCTCGGACTAGTATTAACTAGTCCTATAGCTCCAAACGCTCGAGCACGACCGCGAGTGTTCGAAGATGCTCTATATCCGAGCGTCCAGAGATAAGAATATCATTCAGATAAGCGCACGCAAACGTAATGTCCTTCACTAGGTCGTCAATAATTCTCTGAAATATTCCGGGGGCGGAATTAATGCCAAAAGGTAAACGAGTATATTGAAATAGTCCCATGTGCGTTGTGATGGTAGCAAGTTTCCTCGAAGGTTCGTCGAGCTCTATCTGCGAGTGTGCATGACTCAGATCGAGTTTGGTAAACTTTTCATCACCAGCTAGTGTTGCATACAAGTCAACAATACGTGACAAGGGTACCTGACCAGCATGGATGCTTGATTTATGGTTATCTTGTAGTCACCACAAATCCGTACGGCGCCGTCCGGTTTGGTTACTGGCACAATTGGAGTTCCCCAGTCAAAAAAGTGTACAGGAGTAATAATACCTTGAGTCTGTAGGCGGTTTAATTCCCCTGCAACTTTAGGCCTCATAGCGTATGGTAGTGCGCGCCTTAATGAATTTTGGTCGAGCGCCTTCCTTTAGTTTTATCGCAGCCTGAAATTCTTTCAACTTCCCAAGCTCCTCGGAAAAAGAACAGCTGAAAATTGTTTAAGTAATGTTTCAAGTCCGGAGATCTCGGTGACTAATTTTACCACATTCATTGTATCCGGGAAAGCAAGTATCCAGTCTCTTCCAAGCAGATTTGGACGATCCCCGGGGATCACATATACAGGAAGTGTGCGTATTTTGTCGCCATAATGTGCCTTCACGAAGCATTTACCAAGGACACGTATAGGTTCACCGGTGTATGTGCGAAGAACAGAATTGCAAGCGGATAAGTTCGGGAGCATTTTTACAGCGATTTCCCGGATTATCGTCACGGATGCTCCTGTAGCGATTTCCATCTGTACCTTTTGTCCTTCAATGTAAAGCTCTAGAGTGTATGGCGCCGGCTGCATGCTAGAAACGGAATTAAGCCAAATGGAATGTAATTCAGGGTCGCTCCCATCAGACTCGTCCACAGTTTTGATGGGGTTTGCTCCTCGATAAGCCCCACCTGAACGTCGCTTGACCGATCTACACACTCGCGCCAGGTGGCCCACCTTCCCGCAGCTTCGACATACTGTCTTCTGATGCCGGCAGTCGGATGGACAACTGTGCTGCTCACCACAACGATAGCACACAAACAAATTGACGCCAGTAGGTGGCTTTGGTTTTGGTGTAGTGTTAATCAATCGCAGCTCATCCGACGAGTCCTTCAGCGTAAATGTTGCGAGTTGTTATGTATGGTGTTCCCTCTGCCGGGCAATCGAGCAGGCCGTCTCCCAGGTCAGTGAACAATCATCTTGTGGAAGGAGTTTCTCCCGCGCGCTCTGGTCTGAGATTCCGGCTATTAAACATTGGAGTAACATGGTCTCTTCAAATCTCGTTGGATCGACTTCATTGTATTTACAATGAGGTGCTGCTTGTAGTACACGAACGATGAACTCGTTCACACTCTCACCTGGTTTCTGGCAGAGTTTCAAGAAGTAGTATCTAGCCGTAAAGACATTCTGACGAGTACCCCAAAGAGCACTGAAGGTTTGCAAGGCGCCGGTTATCGTAGAAGAGATTTGCTCAATACGAAGTGCATCGAAATACCTTTGACCCTCATCTCCAAGAAACTGTCTCAAGAGCTTCACTTTGTTTTTCTCAGTAAGAGATACTGCTGGATTCAAGCTTGGAAGCAATTCCAAGTAATCCGTAAAGGTATTCCGCCATCTATGCTACGAGTCTAGGGAAGGTTTGTCGGTAGAGCACGACCAGAAGACCGGTGGATTATTTGTCATGGACATGTGGACCTCGTCGCCAGGTATCACAACTGGACTCCAACCGCAAGTACGTATTTCGACTCGTAGCGAATAAGCAAGAAGACGCGTCAGTCTGGCGCACAGTGTACTGAACACTTCACGGTTTACATGAGAGCACGGAACGTTACGGTGTGTCCTTGAGTGCGTGTGTGCGTGCTTATCTAAGTGTGTGTGTAGGGCCAATCAGGTTCACGGTCATAGTGAGCGATCATTGGTTGAACAAGTAACAGCTAGGTTTTACTGTTTGTCGAAATTTTTAAAAATTGACCAAGTGACCATATAAAGCGAGAAGGCGGAGGGTTGTGGATACCAATTGGTCCATTCAACCTGTGGATCAACGTGTCATTGAGAGGGTCGAGGCACGTCAGGACCTACTCAGTAATGGCTAAGTACCTCTTAATTCAGATTTCTAATGTTTGCACCTGTACGATACGTGCGACTGATTCGACTGAGAATTTCGGGGTCTTTTTATTGCGGTAATGTCTAAGTTAAAAGAAAAAGGGTCACTGATGGAGACAATTCATGAGGGTATGCTCTTATTATCCTATAAAGGATGCTTTTGTGCTGGCGCCTACTCTTGCCATAGTGCCGTCGTAAAGCGGAATTGTCCGTAGGAGAATTCAAGTAGGTCAGGAAGAGCTCATTGAAGAATAAAATTATCTTGTTTTCGGATTGCTGTTCCTAAACCCTAGAAAATGTCTGCGACGGACACTACTAAACTTTCTTAGGTGCTAAGACGGTAACGACAATGAATGTGGATGAGTTGTGAGCTCAAGAGGCTTTGATGTAATGCACTAATTCGTATGCGTCCTCAAGCTACATCAGGGCCAGGTTCGAAGAAGTGGTCTTGCGAATCGCAGATATGAAAGATGCTTTATATATTGCCAAAACCTAGGTAGCTTTGTATCTCCTTCCTGAATACCTGCAAGTTTTGGGTTTCCCTTATTCTAGAAGGCAACCTATTCCATATGTACATGTACACAACCAAGAAGAAACGAGATGGCAGTCTATTCTTTGCCTTTGGCGGAGTAACGGAATGACCCTTGTTTCGGACTTCAGATTCAGATGGGCTCTTTAGTTGAAGACAAGTGATTTAACTGTGCAGCTTTCTATGAATTAGCTTATGTAAGAAGCCCATGTTAAGGATAATGCGCCCTTGCCGCAGGGGCTGAATTTTAAGGTGTTCACATTTTCGTCGGTAACTCAGCGCTTGCTGTGATGGGGTCAACGTCTTCGTAAAGCGGCGCTGAGTTTTTCCAACGGAACACGGTCCGACTTCCGTAGGTTGCTGCATATAAAAGAGCAATATGCAAGGTGTGGCCTGACGTGACTTTTATAAAGTTCTAGCCTTTTATCTGCGGTTTTTATGTAACGGCGTGTGTGAGACGATAATCACCTTACGCTTGCCACTAGATAATAACTTGCTCTGCAAAGTTAAGGCTCATGGAGTAGCACAAGCCCAGATCTGTTGTTGTGGCATTGTGTTTGATAGTGATGCCGTTTATTGTTAGGGACCCGGCAGGTATAGAAAATTTGTGGGTCATGACGTCAGATTTTTGAGCGGAAAAGGTCACTTGCTAGTGTTCGCACTACTTTTCAAGTGCTTTAATATCCTCCCGGATACTAATAATTGTGGATAATTCAGTAGTAGTGGGAAAGTCGTAGACAACTTTTACGTCGTCAGCAAAGATAAAGGAGCGACCGTGTTGCAAACTCCTGCAGAGGTCATTGATATAAATCAATATAGGGTAGGACCAAGGAAGCACCCGTGCACCACGCCACTGGGCACAGTGGTAGCCTTGGATATAGTTTGCTCAAATTACCAGACTGCGTACATCCTATTAGATAGGAACCCAGCCAGTCTGATAGAGGACTGTGTACCCCGTAAGCCTTTACCTTATGCATCAAAGCAAGGGTATAAAGACAACCGTCCGCGATAAACTCAGCTTGTCCCACGCCTTCCATCGTCGGCCTCCTTTGTCCTTCGAAGGAGGCAAAATATGAAACGATGAAGTGACCGAGGCTGGAAGAATTACAACCCAGCGCACAAGCTCGATTTTAACAGCCCAATGGTCCCAAGTTGGGAGGTTACAAGACCTTGACGTTGCTCCGCAGAGTTCAGAGCATGGTTGGTCCCTTATCCTTGTGTGATGAAGGGATAAAGGAACTGTGGTTTGCGCGTCTCCCGGAGCCATTGTCGTTAATGCTGTGCATGTACCTGGACACGCCCCTATAGGAACAACCTAGCAAGGCAGCCGCTAGGATCGAAAGTCTTTTGTAGCAGACAACCAGTAGCTCCGGTGAAATATTCTTACTGATGCAACACGATTCTCATATTTATTTCAAGTCGTCAGGCCGACATGACCCTAAAGATGAGGAAATTGTGCTACTTCGCAGCAGGGTAGCAGCAACGAAGGCGTCGGGGCAGCGCGTGCCAAGGTCAGCTGCTGACCACGAGTTGACTACCGTCCATTGCAGCTTGTCTGCGATTGTACATAGTACGTCCTGTTCGACAAAGTAGCGCAGCGCTTTTTCTGTTTGTGCTTAGCCTGTGAATGATAGATGTATCGACGAATTATATTGGTGCCGCCGCGAATCTTATAAAAATTTACACGTTGTCGGGTTTCAGGGCAATCAAGTAGCCCGCAACTAGCACAACCAACGCATCCATCGATTACCAAACAGGGCACTTATTTTACGTTAAGGATCGACGTTTTTTCATCACGTTGCGCATCGACACGGAAACTGAAGTCAGCTTCAACCCTGCGAACAAGAACGACAAGCACGCAAAGCCTACCTACAAGCTGCTTTACAGCCAGCGGTATTCTGTTAATTTTGTTTGGTCAGGGCACGTTGAGCTTGAATGTAATCTTCGCCGAGGTTTCCAGTAGGTCTTCATGATTGCGTCTGTACCCTTTGCAATTATCGACATCAACTTAACCCGCCATTTTGCGCTGCTTGTGGACGCCAGCTGCCACAGACTTTTAGACGACCGTACCAACCTACGGGTTAAATGCGTTCTTAGCGACGCCTTGATAGTGAGTCTCGTATACTGGATCGCCGACCCAACAGTCGAAAAACCCGCGACTGATACGACCAGCTGTAGAGCGTCTGCCAGTCACAACAGTGGTCGGTAAGCACATTGTCACGTTCGATCCACCAACGTATGCTTGACCAAGACGACTTGCCTCCGACAAATTACGTGCCGCTAGTTCAGAATTCCATCACCTGCTTCAGCTCCGTTTCATGACGATCCAACAGCCCATGTGCGTCACCTCACTACATTCTTCCGGAAAAGACCATGAGTACTTGTGTCCTTGTGGCGATTATCGATCTCTAAAAAGGGTACCTACGCCAGATCACCATCGGATCCCTCATATTGTGGACTTCAAAGCTAGTTTGGCACGCAGACCATTTCAGTAAAATCTACTAACCGCTTGCTTAAGAATAAACTCCAGTAACCTAAGCAGATATCGCTAAAACGGTCGCGGCGACCATTTTGTTTGTTCGAGTTTCTGCGCAAGCCTCTTGGCCTAATGAATGCCGCGCAAACATTTCAGCGCTCCATCGACCAAAATGGTCGCGACCTAAACTCTGCAAGTGCCTAGGCGCCCCCATCTTCGTCAGCCGCTGATGTGAGGAGTAATTAGGCCACGTTTGAACGCTTTTGGCTTGTTTAGTTCGTCATGGGGCGATAAGAAACGCAGAAAGGTGCTCGTTTAGTACCGTATTGTTTAGCTTTTCCTCTTCCATCTCCCACATGCAGGCATCGTGCCACTGTGAAATAAAATTAAGGCTATCATCGACTACCCCGAGCCTCAATCTTTCAAACAGCCAAGACGCGTTTATGGACTGGGCAACTTTTATCGCCGTTTCATACCTAGTTGCCCTTCGATTATGCAACCCTCAAGGACCATCTCCAGGGGAAGCCTAATAAATTATAGTTCCCTGCGGCAGCTCTCGCCATCTTCCAGGATTTAAAAGAAGCTATCGTCAACAATGCTTCTATAGAGCATCACGAATTGTACCCCCACTGTCGCTCAATGCTGACGCTTCTAACGTGGCACTTGGAGCAGTCTTACAACAAGGGGTAGGAGGCGCTTGGCAGCTGCTGTCAATTTCATCAAACGTTTGAAACCTGTAATATCTCGTCATAGCACTTTTGGTAGACAACTATTAGACATTTAGTTAACTATACGTCGGTTCCGACATATCTTAGCAGGCCGCTTCTTTGTCGTCCTCATCGACCCCAAACCCCTGCCCTACTTTCTTAACTCGACTACGGATCGATCCACTCTTAGACCGTCGTGCCACCTAGACTATATGGCTCAGTTACGACCATAATGCGACATGCTTCACGTGTGCAAAACACTGTCGCCGACGCACTTTTCGACTTGGACCGATCTCCGCTGACGCAGGCACTGCTATAAACTTGGCGGCCATGGCCGCAGCGAAACCCAAGGATCATGTATTTGATGTACTCCGCAGGTTCCACCAATATACATACTATCCATTCCGCTGACATCATCAGACGTAGCACTATTTGGCTTTTTATCTCTAGGCCTGCTAAGTCCAATCCTCCCACACGGGTTCGGGGGGACGGTGTTCGAAACGCTGCGCGGTTTGTCTCATCGAGTCCTTCGTGCATCGGTTAAACAAGTAACCCCACGGTTCGTCCGGCGTAACCTTAATTCTGACGTTTACACTTGGGCAGTTGCTTGCCTTCCGTGTCAACGCGCGTAAGTGCATAATCACACAGAAAGCGCAATAGGAACATTTCCCGCGCCAGGTACACGTTTCCACCACATGCACGTCGAAATCTTAGACCCTCTGCCGCCTTCGATAGGCTCTTTATATCTCATGGCCTGTATCGACCGATTCACTAGGTGGCCGGAAGCTAGTGCCTACTTAACTGCTCTTAAATAAATATATAAATAAACGTTTATTCTCAGTAACGCAAGGCACACCGTTAACTGCAGGCACATCGTATTAGTACACCAATTGCACAAGAATTGTGTAATAGTATGCTAGGATATTCAACTATCTGGAACCATAAATGTAGGTATGTAAGTTGGTGTTGCCTGTGTTTGTACTGTGTTACTATTCTGTTGTATGAGTTCATTCGTGTCGCCGGTGTCTACAGAAATGTTCGACCTCTGTGGATGTGATAAGCATATCGGCGTAAGCTTGGGCAGTGGCCTTATTTAGTGGCGAGTCACCCGCCACGTCACAGTGTTGTTAAGCAGACATTTGTGGTGTTTCATAGGATGAACGCTTGCCAGGTAGAAACCCACCACGTCGTGGAACAGTGCCAACCAACCAGTTGCAGGAACTGCACAAACCCGAACCGCCCAGCGGACACCGCGGGGAGGTTGTCTGGCTAGCCGGCGAAAGATTTTCTGCAGCGCTGTGTAGCTCACAACGGCTGTTCTGTCACCGTGACCACCGATGGAGGGTCACATTTTCCGGCGACATTTGCCTCTTTGCTAAAGGATTTAGGTTGTCGCCTCGCTCAGACCATGGCGTATTATCCGGCCGCTAACGGCATGATGAAGCGTTTGCATCGCCTGTATAAAGTGCGCTACGTGCACATGCAGCTCATTCATGCTTTGAATCGCTTTCCCTCGTCCTTCTAGGCTTAAGGAACACTGCTAAAACCGACTTCGGTGCAACGCCAGCGCAGCCAGTCTAAGGCTGCACGCTGTGTTTACCCAAACAACTAGTGGCACCAGCGCCGTCCACTTCCTGATCTGACTACAAAAGTTACACTGACCGCTTGTCTCACCAGATGCATGAGCTACGTCCGCCCGCTCCCCGATAGCGGAAGACACCAGTGTACGTGCCTGCGCAGCCGGTGGTAGGCAACCGTTTTAGTCGCCGTACATAGGGCCCCAACGTGCTACACCATACGAACCAGACGACATGACTGACCGCGTTGGCCGACGCTAATTCCTTTCTTTACGAATTGTACACAGGCAAAATATGAGATCTGCAGACTGTTGCCAAACTAAGAAATTAATCAGGGCTCTACTCCTGAAACAGGTGCTGCATCATTACCCAATTGAGAGTGAAATGAAAATCGCTTAACAACCTGCTTAGTCGTTTACGCAAATAGTTAGTTCAAACTACCGTCTATGTTGCGAGAAATCCAGAATCAGCGAGCTTTCAACTACGAAATACAAACGCTCCTGTGCCTAGATAATATTAAAGGCCTCTTCAACATCTGCGACGTATAAGGTCACTTTTTGAAGCTGGTTCCGATGGAGCTCAATTGATATTTGGGCATTCCGCCAGAATGATGTAATGTTGACTTTGTGCTACACCAATTATCTCCGTAGCATGGCCTTCGTGACGCACTGCGGTAGCGCAAATACCCTTCTTTCTTCCCATCTACTTTTCTACGGTTTAGCCACAACGGTGCGACGTAGGCTACTTTAACTTCCCAAGTCCCCAGCTAGCTCTGAGCCGTTCCTTGGCCTCTCCTGCTTCTGACCTTGTGTCAGGTATGAATCGCTTACTTCTGCTGGTTTATTGACTTATTATTGGCTACTGTAGGTATCCACTATAAGACACATGTTGTGCCATGGCTTGCCACAGTTACTCGCTCTTCTTGTGCTAAGAGCTTTTCTTCGTCTTATGTTCTGTACCTCTGTTTAGGTATGACGGGTCGACGTATGCCCCCCGCATCTCTACACATATCTCGAAGCTGCTATTAGCCACTCATTTTCACTTTACCTTTATTTCCTTGGTTTTCCGCATCAGTCAGGTTAGGTTGTTTCTTGACTTGTTCCGTGGCACTGAATGTATCAACTAGCGAGTAGAAGACTTAATCAACTTGGTATTGCTGGTTATTGTAACCATACTAGCACCGATAAATGTCGCACCTCCTTACTGCTGTACCTCTGTTTAGCCACAACCGGTCGACGTATGCCTCCCTTTATAACTTACCCTTAACGCTCCAACACTTACACATTCATTGTTGTCCCACAGCCATTAGGCCTAGTTTCATCAGCCTATAGTTGCAGCGCTTCTCCATATCTTATCAATCACGCCTCTCGACACTTTACCTTCGGCCCGCGCATTGGAAGGTGTGTGACAGGTCTAGTGCTACCTGACTAGTACCAGCCTACTAAGTACCACTTAAGCATTGCCGCTGTAGTCAGCCTGGTCTCTCCAGAGCTGGCGCCTTCCAGCATCGATCAACACTCTGCCATTCACCCTTAATTTGCTCCGTCCAGAGCTAGCAGCCTCGTCCTCTCCCTGAGTGCGGTAGCTGTTATGCAAACCTTGCCTTGATCTGTCACCTGCCGCCTGGATATTTCCGCATTATTGCATAATAGGAGCATAATTATCCTTCATGGCCAAGTATTGGTCCGTGCTTTTCCAAAACTTGTTTATGGCCAACTTCCTGACAAACCAAATACTGTAGATTCCTCTGCTTCAACAAGTTAGATGGCTGGCACCTCCGCCTCACTCCAAAATTACAGACCTTTTACCCATCTCCCTCCATCACAATTTTGTCACAGCCTTCCTAACTACACTTTAGCTCAAGTTGGACAGCCATTATGCAAACGTCGTCACGCGCTACCTGCCATGTTCCAGATCGCTAAATTCTCCTCAGGTGCTTGACCACTTGCGTCTATGCCGCAGTTGGTCTGTCGCGGTAAGCTTCAGTACCCCCACTCACTCACCAACGCTGTCTTCTCAAGCAGTCCATAGCTACATACTTGCATTTATATGGACAAGAGTTTTAAACAACCCTTTCGGACACCTATACAGCGTTCAAAAGCAATTAAGCGTAGATCCCTAAAACAGTAATTACAACCAAACTTTATCCGCCATCATACCTTATCCGTATATTATTAATAAAGGCACTTCCATCTCTAACCTGTACAGCTCTTGACCCACTCTCTTTATCCTCCTAAATTAGCTGTATAACTCAAACTCATTGCGCCGACTAATCCAGTCTCGTCTGATCGGTCTCCTGTTCTCCGACTTCTCGCAGGCTGCTGTGACATTAACGGCCATCGCTCAGATGACTGAGCGCCGTCCGTATTCAATCCCTCTTCAATCGGACGACCAACTCTCAGTGCCCTGCTCTAATTTAGCCACATCCGATCAGTCAAATTCTCTGGGAATACTACCAGACTACCGGGATGTTAGCGGCCTAGGCTCGGTCGCTTCAAAGCAGTGTCCCCTCACCTCGACAACCTGCTGGACTTGTTCACCCTACGTTAATGTAGCCACATCTATCTATGACCTGTCCACTCCTACTGACTCGCTCCACTTATCTTTCTAAAGGAACTATACGACTCAATCGCAATACGCCGACTAATCCATACTCGTTCGATCTGCCTCACTTGCTCCGATTATTGTGACATGGACGGCCATTGATCGGAAGACCTAACGCTCTGTCCCCATTACCTAGAGTGCCACGTTGACTTTCTCATCTCTTGTCTATAAACCTTTTCTCTCTCGACTCTGTCCTCCCCTTATCGCGCTCTGTCTTCATTTCTCCATCAGCCGGACAGCCAACTCGCATGCCCTGCCCTAGTCTAATCTGACCAGTCTGCTTCTCCTCGACTTCTTCGAGACTACCGAGATATAAGTGGTCTAGGGTGTGTAGATTCAAAGGCATGTCTTCCGCACCTTGGCAGCCTGTTGGACTTATTCACCCTATGTTAATATAGCCACATCTAGCTCTGACCTGTCCAATCCCACTGTCTCCCTTAACTTTCCTTACTAATTGTACGACTGAATCACATTGCGCCGACAAATGCAGCCTCGTCTGATCGGTCTCCTTCTCTCCGACTTTTGTGACCTCGACGGCCGTTGCTCGGATGACTGAACGCTCTGTCACCATTACCTCGAGAGCCACCTTAACGTTCCCATTTCGGATCTATAAACGTTTACTCTCGATCCTGTCCTCTCCTTTTCACGCTCTCTGCCTTTATTTGTTCCTCAACCGGAAAGCAAGCTCTCAGTGCCCTGCCCAATTCTCCTTTTTGACCGCTTCCAAAATATCGAAATGCAGTTTTAGGCTCTGCACAACCAACACACAACTCTCACGTTGCAAGCCTGCCTGACTTTAAGTGGCATGCCCCACATACATATAACCTCTTCCATCTCAAACCTGTCCATCTCTGCTGACTCTTTATTTGTCATTCCATATTACCTGTACGACTTATTCTCAATGTTCCGACTAATCCAGTCTCTTCTGATGGGTCTCCGGCTCACGGAATTTTCTCAGACTACTGTGATATTAGCAGCTATTGTTCGGAACTGAACGATTCATACTCCTTCGCAAACTAGCGTCGTTGGTTTTTCTACACTTAACATTAAACCTTTTTCAGCCTGACCGTCCTCTTCTTGCTGCGCTCTTTGGTTTTAATTCGTTAATCGGGCAGCCAAATCTCAGGGCTCTTGCTTAACTTAGCCTCATCTGACCAGGCTGCTTCTCTGTGACCGCTTTCAGTCCACCGGGATTTTAACGGTCTAGACTCTGCAGACTCAATGCTGTTTTATTACTTTAAGGATCTGCTGAACTTGCGCATCCAATGTTTAAACAGCCTCTTCCCTCTCTTTCCTACCCTTTGCTGCTGAGCCTCTCTATATTATTTCCACCTTACCTGTACGGCTCAAGCTCATTGCACCGACTAATCGTGTCGTCCACTCGGTCTTTCTCACTTCGTGAAGCTTGCAAAACCTGCTCACCACTGTATACTATAGCCTCTTTTAGCTTTAATCTGTCTATTTCCGCTCATCCTCCCCACATTTGTTCTTGACGCAGTTGTACGACCCACTCCCAGTGCACCGACTAAAGTATTCTTATCTGAATGGTCTTCTGCCCTCCTACTACTCCCAGATGTCTGTGCCATTTCCGACCATGGGCTGGCAGCGACTTCGCTCTCTGCCATTTACGTCTAGATCCCCTTGCTTTTATTTTCCTCTAAGCCATGGCCTTTGCTGTTCTTGCACTCCATTTTTATTCCCACGGCTTACACTCATTGCGCCGAACCCAGTTATCCTCGTGCGTACGGTCTCCGCCGCTCCGACCTCGCTCCTGCTTACTGGCGGCCCGCGGACCATTGCTAAGTGTTTCTTGGCTATTACTTCCATTAATATGCTCACTTTACCTCTTTGCAAATGCCTCTGCTCTGTACCTCATGTTCGCAGTTACCTATTAGTGTGACCGTATCTGGAATACCGACTCCAAATTCGCGGTAGGTTTGGCCCCCTCTGACCCTCTTTTCTAGATCCTGACGGCATTTCGCCTGTGAAATTATGAGCGCTTTATAGTAATTATTTGCACAGTTTACCCTTCGCACTGCCGTTTGCATCCATCATCTCGACGAGTCTTTGAATTTTCTTTTCCATTTAGAACGTTGTTTTACCTACTGTTGCTTCAGCATTCGGTCTCAATCTAGTTGGCCTTAGTTTTACCTAAGATGCCTCTCGCATGCGGACTGCTGTCTTCATCATCGGTTTATCTCATTCTCTCCAATAATATTAGTTTTAGCTCAATTTTGCAAGCACGCTTTGTTATGTTTGTCTCTTGACCTTGCGCTTGCAGAACCTTCTCAGGAGCGTGACCCGGGTGTATTGGTACAGGAAGATCTCGGGCGCTCAAAACAAGCAGAGAATGCGATGAGAACCGGAACTCAACACTTCGGTCTTCTTCGCAGAACCTTTGGCCGGTTTGAACCCTCAATCTTTCCTAAAATGCTTCACACCTACATGCAACCTCACGTGGAATATTATTCAGGCGTGGCAGCCGCAACAGAAACAGGATCTCGTTGCGCTCGAGACCCCTCAACGACGGGCAACCAAGGACGTCAGGGGCCTCTTTCATCTGTCCTATCAGCTTAGACTGAAATCTCTAAGAATACATAACAGTCTATATCGGCATTTGCGGGGAGGTATCATAATGGTTTACCAAATTCTGAAGAATCCATACCACCTCCGTCATCCGCTGCTGGAATTGAACCACAACACTAACTTAAGAGGTCACCCTCTGAAACTGACAATTCCGTATAGCCAGCTTGAATGCCGTAAAGATTTCTTTCCCACCGCGTGTGCCAGCGTTGGAACGCCCTCCTCCATTATGTCGTCTCTGCTACCAATTTGGCGATACTTAAAAATGTGTTGACGGGACATTGTCTCGCTTACATTTCATTTTACGACTTGTTAGCCAGAGGCTATAAAAAGCAATCAAACGGTGTCTTGCACAAAGCCTAACCAATGGATTTATGGATTTATACGTTTAATACGCGAACATCTCCGCTATTTCACACAAGTCGATGGCGAGTCCATCACAACGCTCTTTTTTGTCACGCAGTTGATTTTCGCAATAATTTTCATCCCACGGGACTTGTTAAACGATGCTTTTTTACCCGTAATATCATATTGTTCCATTGTTATTACCACGTAGTAGTTGCGGCCTGAGCCACACCAGCGATGTTCTGTAAAGTACGCGCTGGTAAATCATGTATACTAAGCAAAATTGCAAAAGTGTTAGTATACCATACGCACCGTTGCGCGCCACCAGTCTTTCGATAGTGCTTCTTGATTCATTGCTCTCTGTCTGTTTGGCTGCCTCTTGTTCGTTGCCCGTTTCTTCCCACGATTTCCAGGTACCTCGGCCCAAACAAGAAAGTTTGTCTACTAAGACTGGCTGACCCATTCTCAGTAGCCAGCTGGCTTAAACGCTTGATCATTTCTCTGGGATACGCAGAACCTACATGCCATTCCAAATTGCGCGCTTTCCGCCATTCTGGAGACGCCACTTTCAGAAGTCTAAACAAAAGGGTTTAGCTCGCCTCGTACTCACAGTATCATAATTTACTCACCTGGAATAATATATTTACATGGATCCGCTTTTCCACAACGGAATACAAACAACCCTTGTATGCTTACCTTCGCTGCCTTGGTTAGCTTTGCTTGTACCCATCAATGTTCAAAAAATTGGTTTCGGTGCCTTACATTTCCGAAAGTACATTCCGATGCTCCATTCACCCGGAGCTTTTGCGATTTCCTTTCACGGACAGCTTTGCGTTCGTAGAAATGGCTTTTTCGATGTCCCTTCAGGGAGTTTTCACTTGACCATGGAGACAATTACACTTATTTACACTTGGAGAAATTCCGATTCTATTTTGCGGAATAAGAAACTCGTAAAGATCCCGCATTGGACGAATGAATGGCATTTTCGCCGGTTATGGATGTATTCAGCCACAAGAAACAACTGCACTCACCATCCCCATGACAAGTCCAGCGTGGATAGCTGAACTAGCTTTGCGAACCGGACAAGTATATAACAGAAAAGCGAGCCACTAGTAACAATGGTTTTACTCACCTGCACTATTTGTCATTCGACTCTGCGCCTCTTTTGCACCATTGACCGGTTTCAACGACTACTACCGGATCATTACCAATCCGACTGGTTAACCAAGGAAAAATCTTTGCTATCAACCGACTGCGAATACTAGAACACAAAATCGGTCTATGCGATGTCTCGCCGGCTAGCACTACTGTTCAACGGAAGCTACGGCAGTGTTCCAGGACTTGGTGGCTTTCGCCTGGCAAGCGTTCCCTGTAAAGGTCAAAGATGTCCGCTTAACAATACTGCAACGTGGCGGATGCCTCGTACCACTGAATAAAGTCACAGCTGAACATCTTACACTGATGCAGTCCTCAAACTTCTACATGCAACCTGTGCAACTGCTTTTACTACGGAGAATGGTTTGATGGAGCGCAGAACGTTTCGCCTTCTTAACGGTCTTTGATTGCGCCAAAACCGTGTTTCGGCCCCTGTGCTTATGGATTACTACATGGCGAAAGCACACCCAACTTGTATATTGACACAACAGTTATGACTGATTTTACGCGCCCCAGCGCCATCATCTTCCTTGGTCTGCCTATTACCTGACAAAATGCACACTCGTAAGGACTATATCTTTTCGGTTCTACCTTTCATGAAAACGCAGTGTTTTACTATTCCAACGACGCTATGCTTGTATGCATATTTGCTCGCGCCGTTACAGGTGTCTCGTTTTACCAAGAGTATACCATTTATTTATTTATATGTTTCAGCGCCGACCAGGGGCAGTTATTTAATAAGCAATGTTTAATCTAGGTATACCTAAATTATGGATATCTGTAGATCAAGAGTTCCGGAGAGCGACCAAAGGATGGTATGGCGCACACTTTACTTAAACAGCCCGGACACCTGTCATACTAGAAAAGCTACCTTCGAGACCTACGGCCCGTTGAACTCCATAAACGGAAGCAGCATCTCCATGGTTAGCATGTCAAGGAACTAAGATGGCTTTTCTCTCCTACTCCCTGGAGAGATCGGTTGCAGTTGGTTAAAGGGAACTCTACTACCGTCTAAATCTCATGGCTCCTTTATGCCGATTAAATAAAAGCTTATCAAAAAATATGGGGCATACTAAATTCATGTTAGAATGAGTCAGCTATGACGTTCTTACAACAAGACCTTCAATTTTGTACATTTCCTTAAAACCAGTGTGAATGCGAGTCAGCTGCCAACCAGATATATGCATATTGAAAGGAACCAGAAAAGAGCATCAATGGCTGGTGTAAACAGAGCAAAACAACTTCGCTGGCTTCTGTGTCCGCACACCCGTGATTATGGGGCGGTGATTGCCTCCTTACTTGCAGGTTCCAGCGACGCAATTGAGGACCCACAATTTATATGCCAAATATTCATCCCTTCAATCAATCCCAATGCGTAGAAAAGTCCCCAGTCAATACTGAGCTACACGTGCCACCAAACCAGCCGCTCTCTACGGTGCAATTTGGCCTACGGTGTATCCGTTCCGTTATCACAACTATTACGCCAACTTCGAACCTTGGTCCTGACGGAATTCTACCCCTTTTTATTAAGAACGAAGCGGTACCCTTACGAATTTTCCCTTAAGTCTGTACGCACAGTCTGTGGGGAAGGGCTAATACCCTTCGGTTTGGAAGCACTCGCTCATCACACCGTGTCACAAACGTAGCTTACTACAGGAAGACAAACACCACCAACCAAATAACCACACATCCATTATTACACGCGATATGGCAAACTTGGTTAAGCGAGAGTGCATGGACAGCTTGTATGCAAGAGAACAGGCTTGCAGCTCACAACGGATTTCTATGCCCACCTTCCTAGCAACCCCGCCAGCTTGATTGCCTAAACCTGGTCACCAGTGCGATTTATTCAGATCTGGCAGCGATTATACTATACCTTGATATGCAAGATGCTTTCTATAGGTTCCCCCTACCCGCCTATTGCATAAGGTTAAAGCTTATGATGTAGACGGCTCTCTATTTGACTGGTTGGAACCCATCTAGCGTGATACGCCCAAACTGTGTAAATTGCACCGATTGAATACAGTCCTATCGCATTCGCCAGTGGGTAGTGGAAGGAAGCATGCCTAGACCGACCCGGTTTCTAAAGTAGGTGAACGACATTTTCAACATCCTACGACAATCACGCCCTTTCATTTCGCTGACGATAGAAGGATCTTATGGGTTTTGCACTGAACTCCAACGTACCCTTAGTTGATAAAGCCCGCGAACATCTTAGTGCTTTAGAGTCATAGCCTTACCAATGGTAAGTGAATTGTTCTGCTGTTAAATCGAGTATCATGACCCACAATTTTCCATATCAGATGAGAGCTTTAGGTTAAAGGGCATACCAATCCAACTCAATACGCTGGCTAACGATGTATGTACACGGTATTCTTTGAGCCTCATCATTTCAGAGAATGCGCAGTATCATGTCGCAAAGGCACGAAAAGTAGCCTCCCCATAGGCCGCCACATAAGCACAGCCTAGGCAGTATTAACACTTAAGGAAAGCCAGGTGCCCCCACACATGGAATATTGCGATGTCATCTGCAGATAGGTGCAAATGACAGATCGCATGCTGCTCGAAACGGCTCAATGAAGGTTTACCAAAGTTCTAACCCACAAAGCTATCGCCTAATTACCAGCAGAAGTGTGGTTACCTCCAACTTCATCTTCTGTGGTTGCAACAAACAGCCTTAAGCCTAAAAAAGATATTACACCAAAGGGTGCACCTTAAAATTTCCCGCTTTACATAGATGCGATCAGCCTACAATCTTAGTAACCAGCGCCGTACTGTCGCCCCGATGCCATCGAGGAAGTAATTACGTTTAGGTTTCTCCCCAGTTTCATACACCTACTCTCTTGAATTGTTTGCATTGCACCTTCGCTGGTTTGTTGACTTGTTCTGTCGCTGTAGGTATCCACTGTTAATTAGTAGGATTAATCCGAATGCCTTTGCTGGCCCTTGATACTGTCTGTCCTAGCGCCACTATATATCGTTCCTCTTATCTTCCTCACTATCGCAGCAATTCGCCGTATGCTCCATGTCCCCTCTGCACAGACCTTGAGCTTGCTAGAATACACTGCTTGTCTCTCCATCATACATTCTCCTAGAATGTCTGTATCACTTACCTCCGATGGCGTGTTGATGCAGTCAGTGACCCTATAGGCATACACTAGTGACCAAGCGCCTGATTAGAATGGCTACATCTGGCCACTGATAGTCTTGCCTGGCGCCACCATCTGTAGGCCGTCTTTAATTCGGCACCTCTGTTTAGAAGTAGCTAGTGATCATAGGCTCCATGCATATGCGATTATCCAGTGCTCGTTAGGAGCCACTCCGTGTCTTAATAACCTTTATTCCTTTAGAATATCTGCATCCAAACTTTCCGCTGCCCTACCGCTACGTGACCCTTATTCTCTCTCGCGGCAGCCTGTTTGTTTTCACTTATTCTGCGCGCCCTATCTTAATATGCTAGCTGCTTGCTGTTTACGCACCTTGCAATCACCACCAATATTCTAACTCTCTTTGCTCTCTCCCCACGCCATGCTTGGCTTATAGTAAACCGAAACTTTGTAGATTACTTACTGGTACAACTCTCTTGTCTCAACACAGGCGTTAGCAATCCACCCATACGGCTAATGATTCTATAGGATATTCAAAAGGCACTTTCAGCATAATTAGCTTTGCACAGTGTACATGCTTTTGTGTCAACTGCAATTGATATAACGATGTTTAACTATATGCCTGTTCTTGCGGTCTGCTCTCGGTTGGCCCTCACTTTCCTTTTTCTCTGAGGTCTGGAACTTCTTGGAGACCTGGGAGTTGTCTGAGGACCAGTTTTCGCCCAAGACGAACGTAACAACCGACAATGACTTACATGTAACATGGTTGAAAACCAAATGGACCCAACTACAATCATCACAACCCTTGTCCAGTATGGAGAACTGGACACATCTACATACTCCCATACAATATACATCTGAAAAATCCAGACAGCAGAAAATTTGAACTTTTGCTCACCTGGACACACAACAATACGATTATACGCGATGTTCCCCTCTTCAAACGGCCTCAACCATCATGGCGACCCCAAACAAATTACCTGTCCAACTAACAGAGGAAATTAGGAGCCCTTTAACTGCGAATAACCGAATATGAAACCAGTCGTCAAGCGGCTTTGCTAGTTAAACAGTAATGTTCAAAATTCTTTACGGCAGTGTTGCAGGACGTGGTGGGTTTTCGCCTGGCAAGCGTTCTCCCTATAAACAGCCACAATGTCTGTTTAACAATACTGCTACATGGCGGATGCGACTCGCCACTGAATAAGGTCACTGCCCACAACTACCTACTGGCAAGTCGACTAGACTCATTTTTCAACTCTTCCCGACACATACAAGTATATGATACTGTCCGTATATATGCACCGTTTTATTGCACTTATAGTGCCTTGATCGTTTCAACTACACACGATTGAACCCGAAGTGTCGTCGTGATATACAACTGCTTTTAAACCTTGATCACGCCTGATTTGGTGTGTCCCTATGAATTTAAGAATAAACTGTGTACGTAAATATGTGAAACAAAAGATCATCACGGTTGCAAGACTTATACTCTGCAAGGTTTCAAGAAGAGGGTACAAAATGTTTTGTGCCTAGATGATCTAAGACACCTTTAGAGCGGCTGCAATTCGGACGCTCATCTTCTATGAATAGCCCGAACAGAGCATAAAAAGGTCTCGGCCTGCTCTAGTCCTAATTTATATCGCAATCATTTTAGCTTTGAGAGAGTTAAGCAACATATGCTTACAGGGTACCCAACTTTATCGCAGTTACTGTCACAACAATTGAGATGGCATCCGGATCAGTAGCACGCATCCTACAGCTGGTACTAATAAACAGCTGAGTGCAAAGTGATTTCGGTCACCTCTAGAGTCTGACTCGCATCAGTTCCTTCCACAGACACTTTGCTCCAAGCGTTGTACTTTGGTATAGTGGACGCTACCGAATAGACAACTTGCAGGTACCAAACAGTAGTTCAACCTAACGACTGCTCTTATTCAATGGCCGCTCCTGCATTGCTCAAAAGGCACAAAAATTAGTCTACTAAATAGCTGGGTCGCAAATTCGAAGGTACTTTTCATATAGGATATCACAGAGCAATGACGAATCCATCCGAGCAGGCAAATGGCATTCCTTACAACTTACCTACACCTTCATTTCTTCGTCTTCAAGTTTACCCATCCCCACTCCAACTGCTTGGACCGCTGAAGCCAGGAAAAGCGATTAGGCCTAAAACCTTTATGGCATTCAAGACATTCTACCTGACCCAAGCCTCGTATAAGATATTTGAGTCAGGTTTTGTTGTCAGCACACAGTGCGCCTAACGTTATCGATAGAATTGTCCAAAACTTCTTATCTTAGTACCTAATACAGCTGTGCTTCTATGCACCTCGTAACTGTCAGGTGCTAATTGCCTTAATTGATGCATTTCATTAAGCCTAAGTACTCGCTAATTTGGTTCGCTGTTTCTAACTGCAATCGGTATTTACAAAAAATTAATTCTAAATATATGTCATCTGGTGGACAAAGTGAACACGTTTCGAGCCATGTTTTCAAGTTTTAGGCCTTATGCTATACGCTTAGCCCGTCTTGGTCGCATATACTTAGCTGTACCTGTTATAGTATGCCGAGCACTAATTAATAGATAAGTAGACAGGGTTGTGAAAAACAGCTTTTGCTAGTACAAACTTCACTTTGCTAGATTTCATTTCACTGGCAAGAAAACCAACGAAACTGCAGAGATGCCTTTGTCACCCTGGTTGGCTGGACATCTAGCGACATTTGCCCAACGCTTTGCTTTATCATGGCCGCCTAAGTGTATTCTAACCTTTAACCTTTTTCGATGCTCACCAGGCGTTATGCCTAGTGATGGCTAAACAAGCTGCTCCCAGTTTTTGTATACTTTTCTACTTTTGAGTTACATTACCATTCATTGCTTATGGAAATAAAGTAGTTCTCACCAGTAAACCTTCAACCTTATAGCTGATGTGAGGTGGTAGCAGTAGACCACGACGCTCCCTTGATAAGCATCGCTGGTACTCGCGTCAGAAGTTAAAAGTAGAGTACCATAGTTTCCAAAAGTCACGGAGGCACAGTAGCGTGTTTTAATACTTGTGGCACCATAAGCTCACATGTTCGAGAAAACTTAACCCCTAGCAACAGAGTTTTTCTTGCCCATCAAGGCATACCCAAGTTAGTTTAAGGACACGAAATATTTTGCACATATTTTTCACAATAATCTTATTATTATCGATAGACTCCTCTAGCTTATTGGTAGTGCTGATATATCCTTACGGATAACTATAAGGAGCCCAATGCTTAAAAATTGCAGTATTCATCTAACGCATATGAATTTTACATTCACACCACATGTTGTCACAGGTTTCCTTGGTAGTCACTGCTGCTCAACTTTTCTTTACGTTTCTCTTCTCTTTCCCGATGTCTGAAGTTATCAACAGGAACGTACCAAGGAACATATCTGGCCTGTTTGTCTGCGACCGAATAAACGCACAAAAACAAAAGTGGATCAACTCGGATCTCCAACACACTCACTCCCATCCTGGTCCAATATCAATGGACAATTTGATCTGGATGACCTTATCCAGAGGACTGGATCGGCCAAGGCCTGTCTACAAAAAGACTTCAAAACCACAACAAAACCACAATATACCTGAATCACTCCATAACTATCTAACCTTTGGTTCCGCCTGTCAAGCTTCCAATCGCTTGCTTATGGCTTGTCAGCAATCGCAAACTGCTGCGTCGACAACGAAAACATGACATCCCCTTGACACCAAATGGGTGTTTGGGGTCTACCCTGTTCCAGCAAATGTTTAGCGACGGTGTTCCAGGACGTGGTGGGTTTTCGTTCGGCAAGCCTTCTCCATATATAAAACCACTGATGACTGCTTAACAGCACTGCGACGAGGCGTATGTGACTCTCCTCTAACTAAAGTGACAGCCCCATGATTACCCAACTAACCAACCATAATCCTATCGCGGACGTCTCTCAACCCTTCTCATACTATCCACGCGATCAATCACGATTGTATTGGCACATATGCAAACTGGAATAACAGATAGACACAGGCGCTTCTACATATATGCATGAACTCTCAACTCCAATGTTCATGGCCAACTTGCACCATGTTTTCTACGTCCCCCGACATTTAGTTGTACCTTTAACGTGATCATGCCTACATAGACGTGTCTCGCACTGCACGAGCATAAAACATTTATTTATTAGCTATGTGCGTTTATCAGGCCCACGTGGGACATATGCTCCTTTAGGTCTATTGGTTTATTCAGACGGACCTGCATCATGCAGTCCAGCAGTTACCTTCGCATACGTGCGCCGCTTTTAAAACTTGAACTCCTAACCATAGTCTTTTAGGCACCACACTTAAAAGCTACGGTGAATTAAGGGCTTCTTAGCACATTGTTTAATTTTCTGATTCTCCTTTGCTTATCGTTAGCGTCAGACCTCTGTAGTGTACCGGCAGAATTAGACCTAGGTCTTTGGTTATATAAAGTGTATGAACTCATAACTCTCGCGGTAGCTAGCTTGGAAATATGCAGCATTGGCAGGCTGATATGGATTGACTGAAACATGAGTCACTCTGTCTAATGCATACCGACCTGTCCTCGGTAACTTTGTATGTATATTCGCAACCACCCAGCGTCCTTAAAACTTGTAGTTCCTAGCTATACAGTGCTTTGCAACGCTCAGTATTCTTGATAAACCCCACGATGAGCTATTTCGTCCAACCTGCCCACGAGTATAGTAAAACCAACTTTTAGACTTCTGAGCGCTTCAGTACGCCTTCCCAAGCATTTTCCATTTATTTTCGGGTACGCTTAGAAAATCCGACTTTTGGCCAACCAACTAGCACTTCGTAAACCCTAGTAAGCTTGAACTTTATTGCATCAATTAAGATACACCCGCCTAACTAGAAGTGGCAAAGCCTATCAATATATTGTTTTCTTCCTTCTTTTAGATGTAGTTGCAAACGGAACAAATACGTCATTTTCGACAGGGAGAAATAACAGTGCTTTATACAGTCAGAAAGTCACTTGCAAAAGACTGCATTTTTTAGTCATTTTTCTTTTATCATACCAAACGCTCAAGGTTTAGCACGTCTACCGTTTTGGATTTTTGCGATATTTTGTAGTTACGCTAAAGCGTTTGTCCTTTTCTCTGTTAGCTTGTAAGCTGCAAGCGGTGGAGAACTCCAATGGCTGAGAGCGAACGCTGACTATTTATCACTAGTTCTTGATCTATTCGTGACTGATGTTCTACTGCAAGTTATGACAGAATGAGTATGCTCATACGAACGTGCCCAAACTAACGACATGAGATTTTTCCATATTTATCTTTGTTCCACAGCAGTTTCAGCTACGCACGTCCTTACAATATGTGATTGTCGCTGTTACAATTACCATGAAACGACCATATAATTGCACTTGTTTTATCATGCCTGCCTGCGTATGCCTCGCATAGTCGAGAATAAATATTTATCTCTTTATTTCACCAGGGCCAGACAACGTTTGTTGGGTGAAACAAAAAGGTTTCCCGCACTGTGTTACACTCTTAGTTTTGTTCCTATCCACTAATTCAACTAGTGCGCTTGACGTTGAAACACACGGATGGTTAAGTACTTACTCTTGAAACAGCAATGACAGTGCAACTCGCAAAGCTATACACCACCCATGCGTGAAAATGACGTATGCTGTAAAATATTATCTGCACCAAATATGGACACAGTTTATCAGTCGATGGGAATTATACCTATTAATATTCCTAAACACTGCAGACCGGCCAACATCCACCCAAGCGTTTTGCGGGTGGTGATGTCCCTGATACCGGCGCCCTTGTCCTAGTTTGCCTCCGGGGCGTTTACCCAAATAGAACTCCAAAGCTGCAATCTTCGATAGAAACTTGAGTCTTTAAGCCAACGCCAGCTTTTTCTTGATTCTTAAGCCTAGTCACAGGACTTCATGGGTGTCCACTAGCAACTTTCTATAGGTATCAGCAAAGGTGGAAGGTATACAAAAGACAAGCTTGCATAACCATGCTTCAACATTGGAAATTCTGTGAATAAGCGGGACCAGCACAGACAAGTAATTAGGCCGGTCATGCGGATAAGTGGATAATAATCGTTTCATGGGTTTCATGAGATGGTGCAGAACAATTAAGCTTTGCTTTTCGGTACTTCTGCCTCGAGGCCTCACGGTAAGGTCCTGTTGTGTTCAGTAGTTTTCAGATATTGTAGTTTGCGACTCGGTAGTGGTGTGGGGAACGGGCATCTAGCAGTTTGGATGTGGCTACCTGGAAGAAAGAGATTAGTGTGCAGGTAAACGGCCAAGGTTGTTGATGTTATTGCCTTGCAAGTGTCGGCGTACATGTAGCAGTGAGTGGATATAAAAGTGTAAGACAAGTGACAGTTCTGTAAATTTGAGCTTAATAACTGTGCCGCGTGCTAGCGTGTCAAAAGTAGTGACCCTACCAGCTTGGCGGATGGCCCGTCTTTCAACATGATGGCCAGCGAGGAAATAGCCAAGCATCTAGATGCCGTTTGGAGTCCGCTGTATTATGTGTTGCGACGACAACTTCAGGCAGGGCTATCCAGACGAAGGCGAAAGACACACTAAAGCCGTTACAGCAAAACGGCATTCAATTTCATAACCTAATGAGGATAGTTTACCGATTTTAATGGAGGATCTACAACTAAAAGTGAATGGAGCTTCTTCACCATCGCCGTTTGCGCAACCCGTATAAATTTGTTGTACGATACCTGGTGAAGCCTCCCTTGGGCTACAGAGTAAAATACTGTACAAGAATGTTGTGCTGCTGTCTGTCTTTAGCCTAGGGCTCTTAGTCTCAACTACACGGTTGCATAGCGACACTAAGGTTGGAAGTGCTTTCACATCATAACAACTCACGTGTTTTACCAATAACAGCGGTACGGTCGTCGTGGTACTCCATTGCTGCCTGTTCGTAACATGCTACGTATACAATTACACCCAATGGAATTGCTAAATCCGCATATTACCCAGAGAAACAATCAATTATGCCAATAGACCATAGCGATGAGTGGCAGGATTTGGAAGCCCCAGTGGCGCAGGTTGCTGCTGAATAATCGTCCGTAGCTTGTTAATGCAGACACAATTGATAAGATCTTGAGTTCTCATAAATCTCTCCGCCGAAAGTCAATTGGTCATTATACACCATACCTAGTTACCGTGAGTTTACGTAGATGGGAAACTGGTACGTACACAAGGAAACGTTTGAAGCTTCCATGCCGAACTTAACCGTATTACTACTTAGAGCTCAACCGTGGTTGTAGCGTACTAAAGGGTGTCACTGCGGAGTTCATCATCAGGGTTTTCTGCACCATAGCTACTCAGGTGCACGCCAAAGAACTGCTGCTACGACTAAAAAGTCAATATGACACGAGCCAGTATGCAATAAAACAGTCGTTGCTATCCGCTGTACCATCACAAGCGCGCGCAAATAGATGGAACACTACTTGCACTCATCAACTATCTGAAATGCAAAGCTCCTATATTGGATCAAATTGGTGGAAATAAACAGTTGCCTCGGATGTAATACAAAAGCATTTTGTATCCACAGGTGAATAGACGGAATAACTTAGAGGAATAATGGCTCCACTCGCACATAAGTCTGCAATCATACCGACCGGTTACGTAAGCCGATAATTGCTGAGCTTCTTTTGCAAGCAACCGCGAGATTGCCCGGAGAAGCATCTGTCAAAACGTTGCCTTTCAAGTGTAGCGGATTCTCGTTTAAAGCGTGGCGTACCACCCGGGGGTCGTCAGTGTCACTAAGCTAATCGACGGTGTAGCTGCGAGTACGCATTCCTCTCGAGAACTTGTCTAAACAATGGAGACGTAGTTAAAAGTATCCAACGAACAAGCCGGCGTAGCATGTATGGAAAAGGCTTGAGTGGAAAATTGGCACAGGAGTCGCGTGATCCAAACTTACGTAGTCACTCACGAGTGCATGAAAAGTGGACGTCATGCACCAAGACTTGGAGGTAGAGTATACTTAAAACCTGAGAAACGGTCTTACAAAGCATTGACTGTGCAGTAAGGAAATAATGCTGGTGCCGCTGCATGCAGCACAAAACATACATCAGCAAGGAATAGTCCAAATTTTCTTACATCGTAGGGTTCAGTATACCGTGCAGGGCAACAGGCCGATTAAAATGAATGAATACTTAAACTTGTTTATTCTCTACGGTGTGAGACATGCCTGCGTAAGTATGACAATTGTAATACAAAAGCGAGCTGTACTTTACATCTAGTAACAAGTTAAAAGTTGCAACCTGCACTGATAGGCTTTGGCGAATATGAGGGTATGAGTGGGTAGCCTAGTTGCAGTGCGTCGCTCAGAGCTCTCACTCGAGTTCCAGTCCGGTAGTTTGCGCAGTTCCAGCATCCGAGGTTGAGTGCGCACATATGACAGGAGAACGACCCGAGACGTCAGCCAAAATCTTCGAGTAACTTTACACTCGAAATGCAGCAGCTCATGCGCAAGGTCAGTTCACAGACGCATGTGGATTAGTTTCTTGGCTCCTACTTGGTAGAAGAGCGTAGCTCGACACTCACCCAAGCGGCCGGCATGATGATGCGTCCAGGACAAGGGCCCACGGCACAACAGTAGTAGCAGTTAAATAAATAAATAAATAAATAAAATGTTTATTCTCGACTAAGCGAGGCACGTCTGCACAGACATGATCATGTTAAGAGTACAAACTGTGATCAGTCAATGTACAATGGATCAATGAGATTGTCGCAGAGATTGATATATAAATGTATGTAAGTGTGTATGTGGGCGTGTTTAGCCGTGTTTATGGAGTTCGTAAATGTATTCCAGTCTTTTTGACCGTGCTTGAACGTGTGGCCAGTGTTAAATGGGTGCTTGATGGCTGTGGACTTGAAGCGGTCGTCCGGATAAGCAATGGGTGACTTTAGTTGGTGGCGAGTCACAACCGCCACGTCACAAGTCACAACCGCCACGTCAACGACCTCTCAGTTTCTAGCCACCACGTTTCAGAATACCGTAGGCTCTCGCGCACGGCACTGGTCGCGATGGAACCGGCGCGCTACCATGCCAATATTGCAGCGCCCAGCGCGACACGGCGCGCTGAGCAGCGTAAGTATCATGAAGCTGGTTCCGCTATGCGTTCTACGGGCGGAAAATGCGACTCCAGCTCTACGTGGACAGGGGGCCGGATCTCCACTATCCCACTGCCTAAAGGACTAGCCATTGGATGAAGCAACTAGAATCAGCCCGCGACTGCTGACTGTTCGCGTAAGCCCACGAAGGGGTACGTTTGCCATATGTATATGTACTATTATCCAACCACGCGTTATCCAGATGCCACGCGTGATCAATACTACAGTCGGACATCCTCCGTGATACGGTCTGTGCCGAGTAGTGCCCGACCATCTCTGCTGATTGATTTTAACGCGCGCTGGGTGTGATGCCTTGGCGTAGAGAAAGGCTATAGGTCCGTATGACATGGATTCAACAAATGTGATGGGTGACAGGCTGCTCGCACTGTATACCCTCACGGTCTGGCGACTACGAACACTAGGTTTTCACTGGATGCGAGTGATATAGCAACGTGGAAGCACCTATATAGTGGTCACGTTTACCTGCTCGACTATGTCATCGTACGTTAGTTTGTCGCAGTAGGGGAGCACGACAAGTGTACTGCGTGTAGCTGATTCTGGCACTGATAACAAGTTGGTGCGGACCAAGGTGTACATGTATTTCTGTAAACACATGTATTTCACTCCTGTCGTGAAGCGGCGAAATATAACGCACATTCCCCAGGTACTGTAGAGAAGCGGATGTAGTTAGATAAAGCGAAAGCTGTACTGATGTGTGAGATGCAATGCATGGCCACAGTGAGCGACCCGTGGTACCACATACGCGACGAGTTGACAGATGCTGCCGAGGCGGCCACCAGGCGCGCAAACGGTAAGCAGCTAGATTGGTTTGATGACAACAGTGCGACGATTAGCGCACTGTGGTATGCGAAGGATACGACGTTTGCTGCGCACGTGGCGGACTCCAGAGGCTCGGGGAAGAAGGGCCAGTTTCACAGAATTCGATAGCGACTGACCCAATATCACCGTTGCATAAAAACATACTGGACGGAGAAGGCAACGGAACTGGAGTGTTACGCCGAACACCGCCAACGCAAGGAATTCTTTTACTACTTGAGAACGATGCATGGACCGAGGTTGGAACCGCTGAGGGTGCTGTATACACTCATACTGCAGACTAGCAGTGCTCCAGACCATGAAGTGTTCGCGCCTAGCAAGCTTTCTAGCTATAAAAAAACTACAGAGGTCTGCTTAACACCTTGGCGACATAGCGCTTGTGACACGCCACCGAATAAAGTCGCTGCCATTTACACCACACTGGTAAGTCCCCCTACTTCACACAACAGTAATTCACCCGCATAAGCTCAAACATGTTTACGTACCAAGGTTGATCATATAGAATGCTTCATTATCAAGACAGCGCTATGCTCCTTCTCATAAGATGACTTTACGTTTTCACACTTTTGCGTGTACTCTATCCTGAACTTGGCGAAACGCCATTGCTTATTCAATTTTTATCATGCGCGAGTTGGCTTGCCTCGAAACATCGAGCATAAAAGTTGATTTACTTATTTTTAGTTCAGATCTAGCGACAGCACATTGAATATCTCCTGAACGACCCTCAAAGATCGATTGCAATTTGTTGCACGGGCTGCAACGTTAAGCGAAGACGACGAGTTTGCCGACAGACCGACATTGAATGTGGCGTAGAGATCACTCGCTCAGCTGCTAACCGGCAAATGTGTCCGTGCCGACGGGATCCCGCCAGAAGTATTAAAACAGGAAGGATTCACGTTGGTGCATGCGATTCACCAATTAACGCAATGCATGTAAAACGAGGAGCAGTTGCCTACTGAGCTGAAGGATGCCCTAATGCTACCGCTGTACAAGTGCGATGGCAGTAATCAATATTGCAGGAAGTATCGTAGTATCAACTTGCTGTGTGGGAAAGGTGAGTGCCCGAGTCATGCTCAACCACTCCTTCGGTCCGGTTGTAAAACTGAACGTAGCTGAAGAGCGATGTGGATTTCGTTCGGATTGCTGCACCATCGATATGACGTTTGCAACTCGTTTGTTGCAGAAGCGCTGAGAACGACACCGGCCGTTCTACCAGCTGCTCGTTGATTTCCCCAAGGCATTTGATACGGTGAACCGCAAATCACTGTGGCTGATTGTTAGTAAGTTTGCTGTCCGAGTAAGTTTGTAAGTTTAGTTGAATGTCTGCACTGTGATAAGCGGGCGATGGTGCAGCTGAGTGGACAGACGTTGGAGGACTTTGTAGCACGCTCTGGGGTGAAACAAGACTGTGGGTTAGCTCCTGCTCTGTTTCATATATGTATCTTCGGGCCATGATGTGCTTTTGATGCGGCTTGTGCTTACGGGGTTCGTGTGGAGCACCGTATTGGTTGTGGTTTGCTGAATATCCATCGTTTCGGTGCGATACACCTAGTCTGTGAGACAAACATCCCTATGCAGCTTTTAGCTGACGTCTACGCGCTGTTTGCACACATCGCGGATGAGTTGCAGCACACGACTAGTGCTCTGGCTCTGCCAGCGGAGAAATGCAGGCTCACCCCCATAAAAAGTATAACGGTCTGTCTCATTGAGCCTTTACCCGGGTAGAAGTCAGTGAACCTGCCCCAAATCCTGGTTTCCGACGAAGCGTTGGAAACCCCTCCAAAAGTTTGCCGCCTTGGGAGCGTAAAAACAGCCGGCCTGCAAATGGGGAGCGTGCCGTGCAGCCGCCTTTTGAAGGCAGCTGCATCATTTGTGTAATGGGGTTTAGGAAACCGGTCCAGTATGCTCCATCTTACCACCTAAGCGCGGGTTACCGGAGTCAGCAGATCAGTTCGATCGAGAGAACGCGTGAACCCACCGGGAGACACAGCGATGGCTGGACAGCGAATCACGAGTGGCACACGTATCCAGAAACCGACAAACCGGATTGGACAATAGAACATAGAGGGCGCACTGGCAACTCGAGAATCGCTATTAACGGCAAGTTTCAGAGTGCAAAGCCAAATATGAGCGGTCCAAAGAAACACGGCCAATCAGATGCCAAGCACGAAAGATGTGATCATTGCGCGAGACAGGAAGACAGCGACCGAAGAGGAATAGCATAACCCAATGAAATAACAGGGGAACGCGACCAATGAGGTGAACCGAAAAACAAAAGACCCACTGAGAAGTCTCGAAGATTAACAGTGTTTATTTCTTTTAAATAGGCTACCCTATACTGAATAAACGCCTGTTTTCCGCCCGCCGCCATCGCGACTTTTTGATCGTGTCCGTGTCACATAACATGGTGACAGAGGAGAAGAAGAAACCGATGCCCAAGATGCAGCTTGCAGTTGGAGGTGAACCGGCGATTCCGTTTCCATCCCCTTTGCAGATGACTGAGAGTTCTATACCAGAAAGTTGGCGGATTTGGAAGAGCAATTGGGCGGATTTCGCAACACTGACTCAGTTGGACGCCCAGCCGATGAACTACCAGCTCGCAATGTTTAGGCACGCCGTTGGTGACGATGCAAGGAGGGTTCTTGAAACACTGAAGTTTGGCGACCAGAAGGCGGATCTATCCGAAGTGATGCGGACATTTGGCGAGTTCTGCGAAGTGCGTGTGAACCAGACCTACCAACGATATCTGTTTTGTGGACGCGATCGTTTACCGGGGGGAGTCCTTCGAGAGATACATCACAGAACTGAAGCTCCTAGCACGAACTTGCAATGTCTGTGAATGCATGAAGGAGTCACTGATACGGGATCGCATCGTTATTGGGATAAGGAACGATTAACTCACGCGCCGGTTTCTGCGACAAAGGAACTTGTCACTGGAACAGTCTCTCTACATCTGCCTCTGTGAGACCAGAACAGATCAGCAAGTCGAACATCTGCGCGCCGAAAAGAATACGGAGTTGTTTGCAGTATCCCGAACCGACGGACGTATCCCGAGATCACCCGATGAACAGGTAACTGACTGCCAGTTTTGCGGCCGCAGGCACCAAAAGAAGGAGAGTTGTCCAGCGTGTGGTCGGACGTGCATAAAGTGCTCCAAGAAAGGTCACTTTGCTCGTTGCTGTAGATCATACAGAGTGAGTTCGGTTGCCGACGATGCCAGAGAACGGGAACAAGTATTGCTGATAATCAACATGGATGGCCGGGCGAAAAGCAAGTGCGTGTTTGCAACACTTTTGGTTCGAGGACAACCGGTACGTTTTCAGCTAGACTCCGGGGCTGCGGTTAACATCTTGCCTGAAAAATATTGCAACGGGGTGCGATGTGAAGAAACTCAAAAGTGTCTCAAAATGTGGAACGGCTCAAGGTTGCAACCGAAGGGCATCGACATTTTTGTGACGGTCAATCCAAAGGAAGGAACAGAGCACCCGCTGGAGTTCCTGATTGTTTCGGAAGACCTTATGCCCATTCTGGGCATTGATTCTATCCAGCGTTTTGGTTTTGTTTCTTTTAACCACGAACGTTTTGTTCATGCGTGTGACATCGAGGCAGATATTTTTGATAAGTACTCGAGTGTGTTTGATGGCGGAGTAGGGATGTTCGAGGAACCCGCTCACTTATCGTTAAACGAGCTAGTAACACCGGTAGCGTTACCAGCTAGGAAGTTGCCAATTGCTTTGCGCGAAAAAATTTTGAGTGAGTTGCAACGTCTCTGTAGTCTGGGAGTGATAGCTAAAGTTGACGAACCGACTGATTGGGTCAGCCAGGTGGCGATTATTACAAAAAGTCAGGCGAGCTGCGTATATGCATTGATCCGAAACCGCTTAATGCCGCACTCAAGAGAGTATTTTACGTTACCGACACTAGACGACATGCTGCCGGTGTTATGCAATTCTAAAGTGTTCAAGAAAGTCGACCTCGCCTCTGCGTTCTGGCACGTATCACTAGATGATGAGGCAAGCTACATGGCAACTTTTGGAACACCATTCGGGCGGTTTCGTTGGCTTCGTTTACCGTTTGGACTGAAAGTGTCTAGCGAAATCTTCCAGAAGCGACTAATGCAAGCGTTGGACGATCTACAGGGAGTATTCTGCCTAACGGACGATGTGTTGGTTTTTGTCGCTACTCAAGAAGAGCACGATCAGAACCTTCGTAGCTTTTTACAACGTTGTGTTGAAAGAAACATCAAACTGAAACGCGAAAAGATCGAACTACGCAGTGCAGAGGTTATATTTCATGGGCATGTGTTAAGCGCGGAAGGGCTAAAACCAGACCCTGAGAAAGTAAGAGCTATAATAGATGTGCCGTCCCCCACAGATGTGAAAGCGGTTGGCAGGCGAAATGGGATGATTAATTATCTGAGCCGGTTCCTGCCCAAGTTAGCTGATGTTATGACACCGATCAGGAAGTTGACTCATAAGGGCGAAAGCTGGCACTGGGGTGCAGAACAAGAAGAGGCCTTCCAGGCAATCAAGGAACTCATCACTAACGCACCTGTTCTCGCCTACTATAATCCGCAACTCTCCCTCGAGATTCAATGCGACAGCAGTCAATTTGGTATCGGGGCCGTACTCATGCAGAATGGGAAACCCATCGATTTTTGCAGTAGGGCGTTGACAGACACCGAGCGTCGTTACGCCCAGATAGAAAAAGAGATTCTTGCAGTGGTTTACGCCGTCGAACGTTTTAATGACTATACATTTGGCCGAAAGACAACAGTGTTTACAGATCACAAACCGTTGGTTTCCATCGCCAACAAGCCGCTACATGTTGTTTCCAGCCGCTTACAGAGAATGCTTATTCGCCTTCAAAAGTACGACCTAGAGATTGTGCATCGACCTGGTCCCGAAATGCATATCGCAGACACCTTATCCAGGGCATAACTGTCAGACACACCAGAGGAAGACGAAGATTCAGATTTCGTTCATGCAGCACAACTAGTAGCTGTTACCGAAGAGCGATTGAAACAGCTCCAGCAGTGCAGCAGGAAGATGGGTTATGCAAGCTACTGAGGCAGACAATACTAAGTGGCTGGCCCAAGAACAAGAAAGATCTACCAGGAGAGCTGACCCCGTTTTTCCATTTTCGTGATGAACTCATTGTCCAAGATGGGTTGACATTCAAAGGCAATAGGATACTAATCCCCAAAGCGTTGCAGCGCACGATGACAGAGCTTGTCCACTATGCACATTTGGGAGTCAACAATTGTTTGGCCAGAGCGCGAGAGCTAATGTTTTGGCCGGGAATGACCAGCCAAATACGAGATTACGTCTCAAATTGTCTGGCATGCCGAAATCACGACGTACGTCAGTCAAAAGAACCGATGATGCTCCGTGACATTCCGGACAGGCCCTGGCAGACGGTTGCAGTAGACATCTTCATCCACGATGGAAAAAGTTACTTAGTGTTGGTTGATTATTTCATTGACTACTTTGAAAACGATGCTCTTGCTACGACCAGTACAGACGCAGTGGTGAATAAGCTACGATGTCAATTTGCTCGTCACGGAATACCGGAGGTAGTAGTCTCGGACAACGGGCCGCAGTTCGTTAGCGCAGAGTTCCGAGAGTTCAGCAGAAAGTGGGATTTCATCACCGGCTTACTAGCCCATAGCACAGCCAATCAAATGGAAAGGCCGAGTCGGCAGTAAAAGAAGCAAAGAAGGTGCTTAGCAAAGCTAAGGAGACTCAGGAGGACCCCCATATTATGTTGCTGGAACGCAGAAACACGCCATCAACAGAAATTGGGTAAAGTCCGGTGCAGCGACTCTTCAGCCGGAGGACAAGAACGTCGATACCAACTGCGGCAAACCTGCTAACACCTGAAGTATCACCAACGACCTCGATACACGAGCGGTTACGAAACAGAATGCTTAGGCAAAAGAGATACTACGATCGCGGGGAGAGAAAACTCCAACCTCTAGCATTGGGAGAAGAAGTGTGGGTGCAACCAGTACCAAGCTCAGAGGGACACTGGAGGAAGGGAGTTATTCAGAGCCGCAAGGGAGAGAGAAGCTACGAAGTGAAGGTTGGGGACACTACAATTAAGCGGAACCGAGTACAGGTCCGGAAAGCAGGTTGTAGGCGTTTTACCCAGCTGGAAAACCGACAACAGCAGCCAAGACAGATACGCGTCAGCCCTGCAGACGGAAGGAAACTCACACGCAGCGGAAAGCAGTATGGGACATACTGCGGCGCAATCCTAACAAAACAAACGGAAAGGATGTAACGGGGTTTAGGAAACCGGTCCAGTATGCTCGATCTTACCACCTAAGCGCGGGTTACCGGAGTCAGCAGATCAGTTCGATCGAGAGAACGCGTGAACCCACCGGGAGACACAGCGATGGCTGGACAGCGAATCACGAGTGGCACACGTATCCAGAAACCGACAAACCGGATTGGACAATAGAACATAGAGGGCGCACTGGCAACTCGAGAATCGCTATTAACGGCAAGTTTCAGAGTGCAAAGCCAAATATGAGCGGTCCAAAGAAACACGGCCAATCAGATGCCAAGCACGAAAGATGTGATCATTGCGCGAGACAGGAAGACAGCGACCGAAGAGGAATAGCATAACCCAATGAAATAACAGGGGAACGCGACCAAAGAGGTGAACCGAAAAACAGAAGACCCACTGAGAAGTCTCGAAGATTAACAGTGTTTATTTCTTTTAAATAGGCTACCCTATACTGAATAAACGCCTGTTTTCCGCCCGCCGCCATCGTGACTTTTTTGATCGTGTCCGTGTCACATAACAATTTGATTAGTTGGAACGTCGGGTGTGAAACAACCACCAGCTTACTATCTGGACGAAGCCGCTTATATACAGGTCTATGGTACTGTCCGTTCCGCTACACGGCAACGAAAACTGGACGCTTTAGTGGAAGAATATCCTGTCTTTGGAGCACTTCCATCAACGGTATATGCCGTATTCTGTGCATCGGCTAAGGTGACCGAGTTACAGACACGGAGGCGCGCCGTCGTAGTAGAATGTATGCAGTGGTTTCATACTTCCGCTGCGACTCTTTAAGGTGCTGGGACATATTTGCCGCATGGATTCCACGCGGACTGCGAAACAGCTGCTTCGTGGCCAAATGCGAGACGTTACTACTCTAGACTCTACATTCCAAACACTCTGTTCCCCTCATCCCGAGACTTTCCTTGACATGCTATCTGGCTTTTCATATAGCCGCTGCCGTCCCGATAACTTCTTATCTTATGGCACTCATTACTGTTATTCGCACCTTAAGTTGGCGGCCTAGCTTCATCTTGCTGGCTTAGCCGGACTCGTCTGAACGGTCTACTACTTTTTGACTTACCTCGGACTTCCGAGATCTAAATGATTTAGGCTCTGCCGAAGTAACTACCTGTAACCCTCAACTGAAATGAATTGCTGGCCAAGATTCATTCTTACTACCATGCCCGCATTCTTCCTGTATATGCCTATTGTGTCGATGCTCTCCTTTAGTAATTAGAACTAAATTAAACTGATTTCACTCTTTGAGCTGATACTCTAATCTCGTCTCAGTGGTCTCGTTGCTTCTGAGTACTGTGACCCATTATTTGATATGACTTCCTCAATTAACTCACTGTATGCTTGCATTCTTCTTGTCTGTTGTCCTTTCTTTATTCGACCTTCTCAGCTCTCGTCTGGCGCTTACTTACCTCATCCGGTCAGTGCACAACTGCTCCTTGCTAGATGCGCAGCTGTCACTCCTCTGTGACAGCTAGTTACTTGTAGTACAGCCCTCTCACCGGTTTCTCCCGTCTCAGGCTTCCCTACTTTTATTACATTTGCACAAGGGCACCATCTGCGCGTCACCGCGTCTTCGCCTTTTATGCTCTGAAATACTTGACAACCATATCGTATGCTTACGCTTCATCCGTTCGCTGTTCTCTCTTCATAAAACCTTTCTTAATTCTCTTCCGTGAAGCAAACATAATTCATGTGGCCTGCGCACAGTTGCTCTATTGCCTCTCCCTTCTAAATCTCGATTTATCCATTGCTTGCTGCAACGTTTGTTACGCCTGCTCATGTAGATTCTAGACCTTTCACTGGCATTTTCCAGCCCAGTCTACCTTAATACTAAAACCTTAGCACCTTGACAGGACTCAGTATCTGCGCACCTCTGACTCATATGCTGCGATGTCCTCAGCAGACCTAATTTATGCATGCACTCCGACCGTTTGATGTCCTTCCATATAAAATTTTCAGCTTTCTCTAGCACTCCTTCCAACTCCTCAAGTAGGTGCTCAGCCGCCCCTTAGCCTCGCTACTCTAAACGTTCTCATATCTCTTAATCGTTGTAACGTCTTCGACTTTTCACCTGTAAGCGTCCACTTATTGGACTAGATTTCCCAGGCTCTTTCCAAAGTAGTAATATCCCAGTACCATAGCATGCATTGTGAACTTATACACCGCCGTGGTTCAGCATTATATGATACGACTCCCTCAATCATTCTTCTTGACCGTTGTCCTTTCTTTATCCGACCTTCTTAGCCTTCGTCTGGCGACCTTCTTTAGCTCATCTGGTCAGTGCACGGCTGCTCCTTACTAGATGCACAGCTGTCACTCGTCTATGACACTTAATTAATAATAGTTCAGCATTCTCACTGGCTTCTCCCGGCTCAATCTTTCTTAGTTTTATTCCTTTAGCACCACAGCATGATCCTATTATATGCGCATCGCCTATTGTTGCTCTAAACTAGTTAAGAGCCTTAACGTATGCATGGGATTCATTCGTTCGTTGTCGTTTCTTTATGAAGCCTTTCTTTGCTCTCTTCTGTCGTACAGGCATATCCATGTATTCAGCGCAAGCCGCTGTTTTGCCTCACCCTTCTTACTGTTCATTTATTCCTTACTTGATGTATTGCCTTAGACCTTATTACATGCAATCATACAACTCTCGGACTCGCATTCGCTGGCACTATCCAGCTTGGTACTATTATGTTAGCACCCTAGCTGCTGAGGCTAGGCCTCACTGCTCCGATACTCTAAGCTACCTTACTCTAGGCTTGCATTTCGGCTATTCCCTGCCCTTCCGTCAATTAATGTTTCTTAGCCTCTTAGTTCCTCTCTCCTCTCACTCGGTCAGCACGCAGACGCCCGTTAGCTTCACATTTCTAGGTGTTCATTTCTCACCATTTTCTTAGCACCCTAGTATGACTTGTTTCTCTACGCGACGCTACATATATATTTGTTCCGCACGTGCGCTTTCCTTTAACTGATCTTTAATACTTCATTTCTATCGATCAATCCTTTCTCCCCTATTAATCTGGATCCGTTTTTACAGCAAAGGTTTCGACACTTACCTTTGTAGGAGGTTAGCTCTCCTAGGCTTTTCCTATTTCAATAGACCATAGCACTATACTCCTAGTACCTTCGTGTCGTCTTTCTGTCTTGATCACCCGATAATTTTTACTCAGCGCTTGAGTCCTATCTATCCGCTGACTTACCATCTCTTTCAATGTAGGCTGGCCACCAGCCGTCCATCCACCATTCTAAAGCCACTGGTAACCAAACTCTGCTTTCTGTCTTTCCACGCAATAGTCGCGTCATGGTAAACTGATACAGCGTTTTTGCTTAATGGCGCAACGCTCTGTATTCCTTGTAGATAGTAGCAACCAAGTTATAGGGCCACCGCTTTCGAAAAACATTCAAATGACACTTTCAGCACACTTTCAGACACTTTTGCACTCTGTTTGCATTAATTTTTTAATTAGACGTAAATCGCTTCGGACCTGGATCGTATATTCTTCGAGGCTTCACGTGGTTCTGCAGATGATCAACACATCATATCCAGAAAGAATGCTTAGTTCCTGACCTACCGATCTGGAACAGGAGAGGACCCAGGCACGCAATGGCCGCTCGCATAGCGCATCAGTCAGCAGAAAAATGGGACGCAACTTGACTGCGAATAACGGAGCAAAAGAACGTTCAACAAGAAACATAGCCAGTTACAACTTGCCATTCAATGGATTGGCGGCAGTGTTTCAGGACGTGGTGGGTTTTCGCCTGGCAAGCGTTCTCCCTATAAAAGCCACAAATGTCCGTTTAACAACACTGCAACGTGGCGAACGTGACTCGCCACCGAATAAGGTCACAGCCCATAACTTCACACTGGCAGCTCAATTAGAATCATCATACTGGATAGCTTGCTCTTCAATTATCTTCCAATGGATCACTCAGGATTCTTTATCTATCATTACTCGAGGTATGACTGCGATATATGGCAGAGCGATTATGTCCAAACAAATCGTTCTTTCGCATGTTCACCATCGCACAGTTCCGAGCATGGACATATGAACAATTTTCTACTGTCACTACAGTTCCCATAAAATGTCTGTACAGCTGTACATACCTGATCATGCCTCAACTGGCGTGCCTCGCATAGTCGAGAATAAATATTTATTTATTTATTTATTTATCATTGCTGCACATTGTACATCATTTGTCTCCACTCTAAATGTTATAACATAGGAGTTTAATAATGTTTGTATCCACGCCTGTTCGTTGCGGCCTTGGTTGTCTCTCACCTTTCCTTTTCTCCGAGGTCCGGAACTTCTTGGGGATCTAGGCTAGTACCGAGAAACCCCTTTTGTCCGGGACAGAACAACCAATAATAACCTATGAAGCACATGGCTGTACAAGAACCGGATACAACTGCGCTCGCTACCAGGACCGATGTCCAGTGATGATAGCTGGACTCGAGAACTTCACACACCTGAAAAGAATTCATACTCCTGAAAAATCCAAATGCAAGAAACGGACGTTTCACCCACCTGGATACCCACAAAGACGATTCTTCGTGCAGCCCACATCCTCGATTCGCCTTCGCCATTATGGCGGCCTTGCCCAAGATACCTGATCAAATAACAGAGGAAATTGAAGGTCATTTGACTGCGAATATCTGAGTGGGAAATCAGTCGACTGCCTGGTCTGCCAATGTTATATTAGTGCGCCGACAAATTTCTGACAGTGTTCCAGGACGTGGTGGGGTTTCGCCTGGCAAGCCTTCACCCTACAAAAACCACAAATGTCCGCTTAACAACACTGTGACGTGGCGGGTGTGACTCGCCACAGAATAAAGTCACTGCCCTGAACTACTTACTTGCAAGTCGACCAGAATCATTATTCAATATTGCCCTGTCACTTTCAATAATAAGTTACACCATGCCTAAATGTATCGTTTTCATTACACATGTAGTGCTCTGACTGTTCCACGACGCAAGCTAGAATTCAATGTTTTGTCATTCATTGACGACTCTATGCCGTGACTACTTACACAATTTCCGCAGACTGTACAACCTTCGGCTTACTGCTGACTGCACTCATAGCAACGTGTTTGTTGCGAAGCAATATTGCATGTAAATATTGATCATGCCTTGCTTGGTGTGTCTTGACAAATTCGAGAATAAACTATTTATTTATTTATTTATTTAGAAGCGGCACGTGGGTAAAACCGTAGTTACGTTAACATGACATAAACAAAGCGATCTCATCATGTTCTAATGTTGATTTCAGATTTTGGGAATCGATGGCAGGCGTTCGGCGTGCGGGGCGCGATCGGATCATAAAGGCGGTTGCCGAAGTGCCGGAGGAGGCCATCTGGCATCCTGATTGGAACGGCGGGTGCGAAAGCGCCAGTAGTGTGCTCCATCAAAATCGGGTGTGCGGGGTTGTAGCACGTGCCGTTGTGAGTGTCTGAGTCAGGCAGACGTAGTGAGCCACGAGCCGGACCATCCAGAACCAACATCAAAACGCCGGCGGGTCTTGCTAGAAAGGTAGGCAGAATCAGCGCAGCTTTCGTAGGTGCGCTGCGTTCGATTTACTAACTGCACGCTCGTGTGCTGTGTTTCTTTATTTCAGGTGGTTCGTTTGTTATATTTTGTCAATACTTTGGTATCTCAAGTTCATGTCTATCTGAATATCCTTATAGTCCCTGCATATATTGCTTAACCAAACGTGTTTAAGTTCTTTACTTTTATTCGCTTTTATTGCAAATGCTTTGCTACCTTTTGATGCTATCTTGAATTCATCGTGGGTATATTGCTAACCCATTTATTTAATATGCTATATTAGTGAAGCATTATGTCAACCAATAAGTATGCTTTATACGGCTTTCCAACTGGAACCATCATGTCATGTGATCGGCTATTGTTTGCCGTCTCAAATGTGGCTGCTCTTGATGTGCATGTTGCCAAAGTGCCTACCTGTCTACTACTTACCACCTCGACTATGCTGGCTCCAGGAGACAGTTGGACGTTGCTGGAGGGTCGAGGTGCGCGGTCCTCGTGACCGTGTTAATTCAAAGTGGCTTCTATGCACATGGATTTTGTGTAGAGTACGCTACGGCCTAACCACCGCCTTATGTGCGCCGGCATCCCCAGTTACCGCAAGTTAGTATTTTCTGTGAGTGAGCGTGGGCCTTCTCCGTTGATGGAAAGTGGCTCCCATCCACGCCCTACCTGGTCTTATCCCCTCAAGTTAACTCCGGACGCGGGGTGTGGGGTTAGAACTGTGGGTTTTTCAGCGCAAGCCACCCATAGTCCCTCTGTGTGCGCAGACTTCCTGGTGCTGCCCTATGGAGGCCAGTGTGGCACGCAACTCCTGAACCGGACGCCGTCAACTGTGTGTAGTCCTGCAGGATGATATGGTTGACGTACAGCTGTATGTGGAATTGTATTTGCTTTGGTTGTCAGTGCAATAGTGTATCACAGGGACCTCTCGTAGTGGAGGTCTGACGTCAGTGGAGGCGTGGGATCATCTTGATTGTCAAGAGGCGACGAATTTAGTTAGTGACGAGTTTCATCCGCTACGTCACGTTATGGTTTGACGGACTTCTGTGGCTTTTTCCAGGTAGAACGTCTGTCAGACGGAAATTCAGCATATTCTGCTGCCAAACCATACGCTGGAATGAAATTGACCTTAACTACCTACCTGGCACCACCATTCACCGTGGCCTACAATACGTCTTCTTTAATGAAATTGCGCTATTCCCTTGAGAAATCGTCTGGTAGTGACTTGTGATGTAGTTCGACCTTGAGGTCAAAACGTGATACCTATGTGGCAGATAAGCGCACTACGGCTGTTGCATGGACTGTGCATTCCATAAACCATACATATAATTGCTGAGCAAGCAATAATTCCCATCATTGGGTAGTGCCTTAAAGAGGAGATGACAACTACTATGTTTTTCTTGTTGATTCGGACGGAACTCAGTACCATTACTTTACATGCAACCCGTGTCATGTAAGTCATGCGGCCATAAAGACGTACGCCTAACGGAACCTAATATACTTCATATGAATGTGGATACTTACCAGTAATTTAATGCTTCTCGCATGTGTAGCAACGGGGAACGTTGTTTAACTTATAGGATATAAGCAAAAAAGAGAACATAAGCAACCACGATTTAAACAAAGGTAACCAAAGGTAACCACCTCTGCTATCCACAAGTTAATTTGGTGGCCTAGCTTCATCTTGCTGGCCTATCCGGACTCGTCTGAACGGTCTCCTGCCTTCTGACCCACTCGGACTTCTGAGATCCCAATGACCTACGCTCTGCCGACGTAAAGTACTGTATCCCTCAACTGAAATGCATTGTTGGCCCTGATTAATCCTTATTACTTCGTCCCCTTTCTTCGTGTACGTGCCTATTCTGCCTATGCTTTCCTTTATTACTTAGACCTAAATTCTACCGTTTTTACTCTTTGAGCTGATTTTCTAATCTCGTCTCAATAGTTTCTTTGTTTTTGACTATTGTGACCCGAAGGTTCAGGGATGGGCAGACTTATCAGTCTGCTTTTCCGTCTCAGCGGTCTCTTTGCTTTTGACTGCTGTGACCCGATTGATCAGCGATAGGCGGAATGGTCTCCTTTTTTCTGACCTCTCTCGGGCTTCTGCGATCTCACTGTTCTTGTCACTGCCGACGCAACGCTTTGGTACCCTCAACACAAGAACGTTGCTGGTCGTGACTAATCGCAATCATCATGTCCTCTCTCATCCTTAACGTGTCCATTTCTGCCGATTCGATCCGGCAAAATGCATAGCTTACTATTACGCCTTTCTCCTTATGAGTCGACTTTCTAGTCTGGTCTGAACGACCCACCTTCCGACTTCTGTGACCCTAATGATCTGGGGTCGGCAGACCAAATGGTCTGTTCATACCACGTCGGGAATATCGCTGACTTCTCCACTCATCAATGAAAACTCTTCCTTTTCTCATTTTGTGTGCATTCCTTTTTCCACCGGTCAGGCAACTCTCCGGATCTGGCACTACTCTAGCGGCGTCCGACCAGCCTCCTGCTTTCTGACTACTTCCTTACATTCCAAACATTAACGAGCTAGGCTCTGTTGTCCTGGTGCTCTATCCCCCTTATCCCGAGACCGTTCCTCGGCGTGCAACCGCCTTTTCATATAGTCACTTGCTTCCCAAACTGCTTTCTGATGACACTCATTACTTATTCCCACCTTACTTTGGAGGCCTAGCTTCAGCCTGCTGACTTACCCGGGTTTGACTGTACGCTCTTCTGTCATCTGACATCGCTCGGACTTCTGTGATCTATGATCTAGACTCTGCCAACGAAAGTCTATTACCCTCACCACAAGACCACCGCTGGTCATGATTGAACCTTGTTATCATGTCCCCTTTTTTCCTTAACATGTCCATTTCTGTTGATGCTCTCTGTCAGCACTTAGACTTTACTAATACGACTTTCACCATACGAGCTGACATTCCGGGCTCGTCTCAACGACCTCGTACCTTCCGACTTCCGTGACCCTAATGAACAGAAACCGTAAGCTCCAACGGTCTGCGCACAGTACCTGGAGCATATCGTTGGCTTTCTTTTTCTTTCTCTTCTCACCCATATAGCCCTTTTTTAAACTCTAGCCTGACTTATCTGGTTCTGGCTGTACGGCCTTCTGCCTTCTGACCTCTCTCGAACTTCTGAGTTCTAAATGATCTAGTCTCTGCAGGCGCAATGCTCTGTCTCCCCCGCCTCCAGAGCACTACTGCTCATGATTCATCACTAGTATATCCGCTGTTATCTTTAACACTTCTATCCTGTTGACGCTCTGTTAACTTTCTGACATTTATAATACGGCTTTCTCTTCATGAGCCGATATCCTCATCTCATCTCCGTGGTCTCCTGCTTTCCAAATACTGAGCCCATACTTTTGAAACATCGACTGGTCCAAAGGTCCGTTCGCAACACCTCGAGATTTTTGTAGGCTCTTCCACTTCCCCTTAAGTGTCTCCTTCACGATTACATTCTTTCATTTTCGCACTCTGACTGCCTTCCTTATCCACTGGACGGATAACACTTCGGGCCTAGCTCCACTCTAGCCTGGTCTGACCAGTCTCCTATTTTTTGACTGTTTCCAGAAATCAGAGACGCACGTGTTCTAGGCTATGCAGTCACAACACACCCTGTCCCTCAGCCTGAGAGCTTCGTTTGATATGCTAACGGGCTTTATATATAGCCTCTGTAGTCCCGCAAATTTACTTTCTCGCGACCTTCACTACTGTTATCCCCACTTTAATCTGACTGCCTAGCTACATCTTGCTGACTTATCCGGTCTCATCTAAACGCTCTTTTGCTTTCTGACCCCTCCCCAAACACTCCTGCTTCATCTTCAATCTTTCATTCTTTACTGATCCGTGTTCCGCTCGATTCTCGTCGTATTTCGCCACTTATGATATACGTGTATATGCGATATTTAAATAACAATTACATGCATAGTGGTACAATAGTTCAGGCATCGCCGCAATTGGTTGACTGCATTCCAGATGCATTCCTTTCTTCTGTCTGTGTGGCTGTCTCTGTTCGTTTCCTTTTTCTCCCGAGTCTGTCACAGGTACGGCGACACGCACCCAAGGAATTGTCCTCCGTTTCGACAACAATCCAAGGCACACAGTTCCTCTACCTGGACATGAGCGGAAAATTAGCAACTTTTTACAACTTACTAACTGGACAAATCAATCAATTCTTCCGCGGCATGAACCACTGAGTCCAATTTATCTAACAATACCTATTCCACATATCTCTTGACTGGAGGACTTTCGACTACGGAAGGCACATTCTCCTGCCAAGACAAAGCTTGAACAATCGGTCATTCTAAGCTCTTCAATCCGCTTTGATCGCCCAAATGGCCGTGGTTACCACAATCTCTAATCAATTTCACTACATACCCCGGGGGATCTGCGATTCTTTCTTCGGAACCTATCCTGTCCTCCAAGACTTCAACATATTTCAACGTATATTCTTCGAGACTTCACGTGGTTCTGCAGATGATCAACACATCATATCCAGAAAGAATGCTTAGTTCCTGACCTACCGATCTGGAACAGGAGAGGACCCAGGCACGCAATGGCCGCTCGCATAGCGCATCAGTCAGCAGAAAAATGGGACGCAACTTGACTGCGAATAACGGAGCAAAAGAACGTTCAACAAGAAACATAGCCAGTTACAACTTGCCATTCAATGGATTGGCGGCAGTGTTTCAGGACGTGGTGGGTTTTCGCCTGGCAAGCGTTCTCCCTATAAAAAGCCACAAATGTCCGTTTAACAACACTGCAACGTGGCGAACGTGACTCGCCACCGAATAAGGTCACAGCCCATAACTTCACACTGGCAGCTCAATTAGAAGCATCATACTGGATGGCTTGCTCTTCAATTATCTTCCAATGGATCACTCAGGATTCTTTATCTATTATTACTCGAGGTATGACTGCGATATATGGCAGAGCGATTATGTCCAAACAAATCGTTCTTTCGCATGTTCACCACCGCACAGTTCCGAGCATGGACATATGAACAATTTTCTACTGTCACTACAGTTCCCATAAAATGTCTGTACAGCTGTACATACCTGATCATGCCTCAACTGGCGTGTCTCGCATAGTCGAGAATAAATATTTATTTATTTATTTATAAATAGCCCACTTGAGTACTCCGGAATGCTGTATCCATGCCGTCTTTCATCTCAGCAACGATCGGACGTAGGAACTCGCCCATCAGCGGGTTTCAAATAGACGAAAAACGATTCCACTATGAAGGCTTATGATGTTAGGTCAGTTATTCTAGGTAAGACGGGCCGCTTTTGTGTACTCGCAGCTGCGGTTGCATCTTCATAGTGACATCATCATTGGTAACAATAACCAGGTGACGTATCCCTATAAGCAACCTGACACTTAGGTCTTGGCCAATCTTAACAATGCCCATCGGACAACCAATAGTGGCAGGATGATGGTGCATGAATCTAACGGTAATCCCGGCTGAACGAAAGGTAGATGGGGAAGTGTGGGTCAATCGTACTGGGTTGTTAACTTACGTCAGTCAGGTTACCACTGCAGACCGCAGTCGTGCTCAGCAACTGTGGGGTTGTTATCACTGCCGCTAAGACCCCAGGCAAACCTTTTAACCTTAGTACCTTTCAACGATTTGGTTATAAATAACGATTCACCAAGGTTCCGTCCGTGCATTATAAGAAAAGACGAACAGTGTCCACAAATCCATCAACGAATGTGTTAAAGGCCCCGTGACTCGTTGTGGTTACTGGAAAGATAGGAGCTTACAACGGGTTTCGGACTTGTACCGGTTCGCAGCTGAAAACGCGGAAACCAATGCCACACGCGAGCATTCCAATTGTAGCCTTACCCTGCGGCATGCAATGTTCATGAACCTCCGTACGTTAGGAAAAAACCCCGGTCATGAGTCGTGGATGTCGACGAGATATAAGCACTACAGGGTGTATCCAGGTGGGGGTTCCGTGAGTTGTAATAGATAGGGGTTCTAAGGCAAGTTTGGAACTTCATAGGCTGGTGGTCAACTACCTAGTACGTGTCAGAGCTGGATGGAGTGTAGACATGCGTTAACCTCGTTGCGAACTGGACGGCGTAGTTGCAGCTGCTAATGGAGGCCGGAGTGTGAAGTGACTGGATGAAAGGCGTAGTTATACGATATGACTGCTTAGCATAATGAGGACGAAATGTGAGGGCAAAGGGAAGGGCAAACGACTGCCGTCTAGGCTACTGTCGACGACATATTACTTATTGATTTGCCTTAGCGGTACTCCGACTTGCTACTCCACAAAGTAACCCTGTGAGAGTACTGACAAGCAAAGGTCATAAAAGATTTATTGGTGCAGTTAAACAAACGTTCACTCAGGTAGTTAAACGTAACATCCTTGGAATGCAAATTATAGTTACAAAAGTTGTAGCCAAGCCGACTGCGATTTCCTTTTCCTTGTAGTCATTTTTATGCGAATGATTGGTAAGACGCCGAAATGCGATGGTTGGCTTTGAATCTGTGCAAACAGCGTCAGTACGTAATTCGCATTCCTACCTTTTTGCCGCCTTTGGGAAACTGGCCGACGATAAGTAAATAAATAAAATGTCGTGCTTCGATATTGTGGGTCATGGCTTGTCAGGCGTAATCAAAATTTTACAGTTAACGATGTTTCGCGAAGTTCAGGATAGAGTACAAACGAAAACGCACAATAGGTAAATTGTTCTTGTGCGAAGCAACCTAGTCAGTGGTGTGTTGCTAATGAGGGTTCAAATATTTTTAATAAAGTTATGTAAGTATGTGTGAGGACGTACGCAACAGCCCAAGTGGCATGTGGTGTAAGCAGACTCACCGGTGTGCTACAAATAGTAGTGACGTTATTTGTGGCGTCTCACATGCGCCACGTCGCACCGTTGTTAAGGTGACGTTTATGGCGTTAATAAGGAAAGGGCCTGCCATGCGAAAACACACCATGTCCTAGAATACTGCTCGTTTCCACCCTCGTGAGAGAGTCCATTGTGGCAGAGGGGTTACGAATATATCCGTTACTGCAAGGGTGATAGTGGATGTACACATTTTGAGAAGCATGGTGTATAAGCCCTTTGACCCCAGAGGTTTGATGTAATGTAGATTGTTTAGCGAGCTAATGAATATCCACCGTGCACCTACGGTATATAGTTTGGCCACCGTTGAAGTATACAGAAGCGTTGGAGTATCCGAATAAAACACTACCTGTAAACTAAAGCTACAGCCCTGTCCGTGCTGTTGGTCAATAGTAGGGCACTGTGTGTCAAGTAATAGAGATGCAGTCTAAGCCAGTCAATTTGACGCTCCTCCTCAGTCACCAACACTTCGTACACCACGGTGAACTGTGGTTGCACTTCAGTCAGATAATGATGCAGGGGCAGTTCTCTGGTCCGCCACTCGTCTCTGCAACACCACAGGCACTGTTCGAATATTTTCAGATGTTCCTCGGAGCGAAAGCCAAACACTCACATATAATCAGGTTCACTTCCGTAAACAACAAGACGTAAAATCTATCCTTATTCATTTTGTCCTGGAGCTCCGGTTATGAAGTGAGCTAGTGACCAAGGCGCAGTACTTGGATGAATGCTGTTTTATTCGTGAGGTATTCTTATCCAAAATCGCTACTGTAACCAAATTACTACAAAGGGCGTGGTCACTGAGAGATGAGTATCATTGCACTCCGAAATGAAAACAGAACATGTGCTCAGAACCTAGCACAAAGAGCCTAAAATGCTGCCATCTGAACTACGTATAAAGGCGATAGGCAACTGCCCACAGATGATCAGGGTACCACTGAGCAGGCAACCTACCAATACAATTCCGTCACCATGTAGACTAAAATGATGACCATGCAGAAAGCACGCCAGCAGCTAAATGAGCACAGGATGGTCACTTCCTTGCTGGCACTCTGAACTCTACACATGAACCTGAACTGTCTCTAGGGCCTGCGTTAACCGTCCAACAATAAAAGGACCGGTAGCCGATCCTAAAAGCCTCGACATCTTCCATCACCGAAAATCAGCATTCACAAACCCACTGTTAACCACCGAATACCTCAACTGGTTGTATACCAATGCATAAGGTCTTCTCAGCTAGGTAAGCGAACTTCGTCTTCCCCATGTCTCCAAACCTTGGGACCTAGTTAGGGCCACCGAACCATGGCTGAAGGCGAGGACCACCAATGCCGAGGTTGCTCACCAAATATGACTTCCATACGAAACGATCGACTTTGCAGAGGTGGCGGCGTGTTCCTGTATTACTACTCCGGCTTGTAATTTGATATGATTGACGACCCAGCAACGCTAGTCGTCGATTCGCTTAGGTGGCGTATGCACCTAGGACATGGTGATGGGTTTTTACTAGCGATAGTTTACCGCCTCCCAATCTCCAATTTGGAAACGTGTCATTTCCCAGCTTTTACAATGAAGCGAATCCTGGCACGACTATACAGTCACACCCTTCCAGTGGCAGACTTTAAACTCCACACAATCGAAGTCCTAGCGTTGCACAGCGAACAATTCATGGCTGACTTGCAAGTAGGGATTGTCGAGGCGCTTCCGTACAATCAAGGTCCCTCTCACAGGCAATCCCGAACGCGTTACGCACTTTGTTTTGGGCCCTGTGCTCACCAACGAGGAAGCAATGGTCGACTCCATGACTATTGATGCAACACTTGGCCGTAGGGAGCACACAATGTTGAGCTTTCATTACATACGCTGCTCAGAGTACATCAGTGAGAACAATGCCTAAACCTTTGTCGTTACACATTAAGATACCCGGTCCAAGCTGGTTCAAAAAACCGACTGGTCCTTTCTGGATGTACAGCTCCCTGCGTCGCTTGGATGGCTTTTCTCCCCAACTTCACCAAACTAGTGGCAAACGCATCAGAAAGCAAGGTCTTTCGTCTGAAGCAAGCGAGCTCCTTCCTGAGGAGCCGTACTGGAAAGTGCTTGGCCGTAGAGGATTTCGCCCGGCGCGTTTACAAGAGCTGTCCAAGTAACCTTACCGTGGAGGCTTACACAATTCAACGAAACCCCTGTGTCAAGTTTAACCGCGACGACAAATTCGAACGCCAACGGCGCTCCACGTCGCACTTTAGTGCACATCTTAAGTAGCTGCAAAGGCAGGACAACAACCCCTGGAGTGTGTAGCGAGGGAGCCCAGTTTTACTTGCACCAGATGGTCTGGAGCAAAGAACACAGAGTGCGACCTACCTGCTTCGCCAAATCATCAGCCACTTTTCTAAAGCGAACCATCCTTTCACCAGCTTTTGACACAACACCGTTCGCCACCAGCTCATACCACCTATCGTTCCCTACAGCAATTGTGGGGAAAAGGCTAAGGTTATTGCGTGTGCACAGGTCACCTGGCGTGGAGGACGTAAAACCGAAGACATTGAAGCTCGTACACCATGAACGTTGACGAACTATTGGCTCGGCTTTTCAGTTGCCACCATGCAACGCAGGTTCCCACGATGTGAAAACGGACTGGTCACTCCTACTTACAATAGTGGTGGTCGTGCGGAGACCTCTAACCACGGTCCAATCAACCACGCCCTAGTATCATCCAGACTATTGGAAGGCGAACGCCCAGAGGCGCTTATGGGATACATTGTGAGTGACAACATCTTAGTGTCACAAAGCACGGATTCTGCCGAAATCGGTCTTGCACTGCAGGCTTGCTTCTGGCCCGAGTAAGCTGGACAGGATCAGCCGATGTCAGAATAGGAGTCGTGGTCGCCTACCTGGGCTTCACCAAAACTTTCGATCGTTTGGACCACCGCATTTTTCTGCACAGGCTTCGAAGCTAGGGAATCGGTGTCCCTATGCTCGATTGGGTGGGAGACTTCCCTCAATCTCAGCCGAATGTAGAGTCCGTAACTACATCTCCGACCCGGTTGACGTCTAGTGTGCCATGATACAAAGTTCGATGCTGGGGCCACGTTTATTCAGTATTCATTAACCATATTGCCAGTTTATTGCAGTCGACGGTCTTATTGCGTGTAGACGCTGTCGAGACATCGCTTATTGGGGAACGCCTATGGAGAGACGCCAAATCCGCGACCCCGACCAAGTCGTGTAGTCCTCTCCACCCCGGAGGAACGCAAAGCGTTAATGCGCGTTTCATTCAAACACAAGGGTAGAAATATCCCCGTTCAGCCGGACCGCCTACTGGCAGGTCGACTAACGTTAAAGAAGCCATCAAAAGTCTCAAGAGCAGGCGGGCGGCTGGTGAGCAAGGTCTTCGTCTTTCGGGTTTTCAGGTGGTCAACCAAAGTCAAATACTGCCCTACCAGAAGCACTCACGACGGCGCACGAACCAGGGCAGGTTGTGCCGTATTCCTTCCGGTAGTGCTTAGTAATGTGGATAGCCTAAGGAACAAGGTATACGAGGTGGGTCTAGTTGTAGACATACCTCGTCCCGACAAACTTGCTATCACCGAAAGGTGGTTGTCCCCGGATAACACAGACGGTGAAGAATGTTTAGCTGGCTACGCATTGCTTAGATGTGCTCACATCGTTGGCCGCCAAGGAGGGGGCGTCGCTCTTTATGTGAGATGCAAACTTGATGTGTTGAGGACCTGTATTTTCCGGTCGCCAAATCAAACTGTTGTAGCCCTCTCGACTATTGTGTGCACTTCCTCTGCTCAGTTTACAGTTGTAGTGGTATATCGGAGTCCTGGAATTATCACCAGGGTGGTTATTGGATTTGTTAGTACTCAGGCAGCAAATAGGTGTCTAATACTGGGTGACTTCAACCTCCCTGAAGTCTGCCGAGCTGATCTGTCTTGCAGTTCGGCAGTGAGCACTTTCGGTTCGGGTCTCCTCGAGCTAACGTTGCAACTGCCTTTGCATCAGTTCGTGGACCTCCTGACTAGAATTATGAACAACTGAATTCCGTCTACCTTTAACCTCATTTTGCCAAGTCACACGATTTCGTAAGTGCAACTACTTACGGCTTCTTTTAGGAGCCAGTGACCATGTCTGTATATCCTTTCGATGTGCCCTAACTAGGGGTCAGCAAGCTACCGCTGAAGCACGTCCAAATATTTGACGGGCAGACTTTAACGCAGTGCGAGACGAAGCGTTAGTTCTGCGTTGCACGATCCCGTGGCTGACACCGTTGAGACAGCCTGGGAGAAATTTAAGGCATACCTCACCGAGATCTCCGCTCCCCACCTCCCACTCATTAAGAGACGGGTGACACTGGCGCCGCGTCCTTGGATAGATCATACAGGTAAATACCTGCGCAGAAAGCGCTCTAAGTGCTGACGAACCTACCAAACGGCTTCGTCAACCAGCACCTACGAAGCTATCGAGCGGTTAGATATAAATGTAAGCAACATCTTAGAACTCTTCGTCTTAAGTACGAGGAGGATTTGGCTAACACAGCCGTAACAATTCCAAAGTTCTTTGCTTACGTAAACCGACGCAGCGGTACAAACACGCCTATACCGGCTTTACTACGAGCGGACGGGAACCGTGAACAAAGCGAACATAATAGGCTTGCATACTTACTTACTTACTTACTTACTTACTTACTTACTTACTTACTTACTTACTTACTTACTTGCATACTTAGCGAACAGCATACTGGTGTCTTTTCTCTTGAAGCCTCTCCACCTCAGGTTGAGTTAGTCACAAAAGGCCCAGAGGATGCCTGCCTAACCGAAAGTAGCATAACGGAGTCACAAGTCTTAGGGCTATTGCAAGGGCTAAATCCTTCCAAACCTTCTGGGAAGGATTCAATTCATCCGCAGCTGATGCATGAATTGGCTCCAAGTTAAGTGGCGTTCTGACCTACATGTTTACAATATCGCTGGACAGCTGTGCCTTACCTTCGGAATGGAAGGAGGCAATCATCTGACCGATGTTTAAGAGCTGTGCCAGAGCTCTGCCCGCGAACAGTCAGCATGACAGGCATAGTTGTTAAGTTGTTTGAAAAATTGGTCAGGGATTCAGTGGAGAAGCACCTGGTTAAATTTAACCATCTCAGTTCGGTACAGTAAGGAATTAGTAAGGGATTTTCTTGTCTGAAAAGTTTACTTGTAACCCGTGAAAGCTGGACTGAAGCAGTAGGCAACGGTCATGCCATCGATGTGATTTTCCTTGACTTCTCGAAAGAGTTTGATACTGTCCAACATCAACGACTCTCCTTGAAGTTGAGATCGTATGAGGTATCTGGAGCCGCCCTTAAATAGGTCTCTGCTTTCTTAGAGGAGAGAGAACAGTGTGTACGCGTGGGGCGTAGCATTTCGCTTAGACAAGTTGTTCTTAGTGGCTTTCCGCAGGCCTCGGTACTAGGGCCGTTGCTTTCCGTTATTTATGTCAAGGACCAGGAGCTTGAAGTACCGTCTCTATTGTTCGCTGATGATCTCAAGCTCTGGAATAGTACGGATATCCCTGATGGCTCTGGGGCACTTCCGAGTGCCTTGGATGGTCTCTGGGATTGGTCAACCTTGTGGTTGATGCCTATAGATTAGACGAAAGCTGTCATTCGCATTGGAGGTGCTAGTCCCACCACGCGCCGTGTAGTCGGTGGAAGTGTAATCTCCACTCAGCATGTTGATCTAGGTATCACCCGCACCTCATAGCTTCACTCTGGAGACAATTGGAGGAAGGTTGCTTGTAGTGGGTTCCGTATGCTGTTGTATATTAACCACTTCTGCGAAGACCTAACAGCAGATTTCTTTGTGAAGCTCTTCCCGTCTTTTGTGTGACCGCACCTAAGATACTGTATCCAAGCTTGTCCACCTTGTCTTGCAAGGGACAAAAAGGAACTGGGGTGGGTTTTGCGACGGGGTACAAGGTTAGTACAAGGATTACGGAGCAAGCGTATCACTAACGTTTTTGTAGCTTGGGTATGTACGCAATGCGTTACCGCAGCATAAGAGCAGACTTGATGCTTACTTATCGTATCTTAACGGGTAAGGTCGATCCAGACTTGACCTGGCTATTTAGTTCCTCCAAGCTGCCTAGTCTCCGATGTCACCCGATGAAGCTTCACAAACTGCGCTTTGACCGGGTAAGGACGGAAACGCGCTTGTCTCGCCAAGTTATTGAACTTTGGAACAACACGTGGTTAAGGAGTACGGTTGAGGGTTTCGAGCGTCAGTCAGATGCCCATGGGTGGCAGTGACAAACCTTCCCCTTCTCCTAGCTTGTATCTTCAAGTTTCCCTTCGTTATTTTTAAACGTCTTATTACACCTTGCTTTTCCATTTAGTTAGCTGACGTACCACTTCTTGTTTTCTTACTTATCCTTCACTGTTTTACTTCCCATAAACCGACCTGGCAAGGACTGTTGGGCAAAAAACACTGGCAGTAATTGGTTGCACAGGGTGTGGCGCGCTCTGTTTTAAGCTTTTCAATATCTCAAGCATTCCTATTAATTCCCTATGCAACGATACGCAAAAGACGAAACATTCGTGGGATTCTCCTATCGTTCCAGTCCCAATTGAACGTGAACTTGTTCAACATACTTAGTGAAATTTTCTGATGCTAGCAACTCATCACTTTGAGATATTTGAGTTCATTGTGTTATAGTAGGCAGAGAGATCGCATGTCAGTGCCCTCACCTCTGATTCCGCACGGGAGCATGAGTCACTGCGACCAGCAGTCCTAGTTTGCTGGAACAATCACAGTAGAACTTGGCTTGAGTCAAAGTTTCATGTAGCAGTAAAAGCAATTTAAAAATGCACTCTTGTTTACGAAAAAGCTTTTATCTCCTGTTTTTGCGCATATTTAGTATCAAGCAAAGGACGAGATTTGTTTTAAACATTCGTTTACTGGCTGTTCATCTCTATTATCGTTTTTGCGCGAGCTTTGCGCTCGCCGAAGATGTTTCCCAATCGCCCGGCGGTAGGCTCTTAAGTGTGGAAAACAGCTTATTTTTTCCATACAGGCTCCTCCGGGCTCCGGGTCTTCCTACAAGTTTACCGTCGCTGAAACTTGCGAGCGCATCAAAGAGGAGTTCAACTACATCCAGCAGCAGAATCACTCGTATGCTGTCGACCATCTTTCTAATAGAGCCAACAAATTTTAGCCTTCATGTAGAACGTGAGAAATTGATTAGTGAACGGACGGATATGCAGCGAATATGTGTAATGTATTATGAAATGGCCAATGGTCTGAATCTAGAAATGCACCGACAAGTGTGTTTTATCCTTTCTATTACCTTTCTCTTAGATGGAGATAGCCAAGCGATTGAGCGCTATTCTAACTCAAGTGATGCCTTTTCTATCGCAGGAGGTAATCGAACGTGTGTTTACTAGTTCTTTAGCACCAATCACAGGTATTGTCGGCCATTGAAAGGGCCAAGCAAGTCACCATGCAAGAGTTGAACTCTTTATTAGCTGTAAGCTCTCTTTGTCATTTTTTCATGCAAACGGTTAGGCACAGATAGAAGACGCGAAAGCATCTAAATTTTTCAATGGCAATTCTGGTTTGGTAGCCGAACAACTTGAGGCTTACAAGGTATGATGCAATTACTTCAACTAGTTCGTTAGATGCAGATGTCGGCACTCTCTGGGACTCCCTCTAGCCTCTCTGGCGGAATGCACGGAATCAATATGTCACACGGAGTCAGTGGTCCAAGCTTCAGTTCCTCAAACAACGTAACTGGCTGTATACCCGGAGTGCTACCATCAATATCTCCGCCAAGTAATCCTGCAATGTCCGCCGCCTTGCTGAATGGTTTGATTTCTGCCGCTGGAGCAGGCCCTCTTGGACCTGGTGGTTTTATGGTTCCAACAGCCGGACCCAACATGAACCCCTGTGATGATAAATTGTCTTCAAACGAAGAAAAGCAGGTAATTCTCACCACAACTGCATTATTCTTGGTCTACTTTTTTAAAAATGTAACTGCTAACTTATGCTCCTGAGCATAACCGCTGCGTATTTCCAGCAAGCCCTCCGGTTTCCCCCTTATTATGCTCCCAATGAAGTTTCTACCTACTAGGCATTCCATGCTTTCAGCTGGCTACCCTACTCTTATTTCGCAGTGACGGCATCCATTTCCCTCCATCTGTGCATGGTATCCTGCACGTATGTCAGTTCGGTGCTTCTACTGTTCTTTTGAAGCTGATTTCGCTCACTGGTTCTGTCGTCTCGGGCTATGTTTTGCACCCTCGAAATGCAAATTTCCATGCTTGACAAGAACCCACCCTTACATTAACCCATGATGTTGAGCAGCTAGAAGTTTTCTGCACATTCAAGTGTATTTACAGCTGTATCAGCTCTCTTGGGATGGGAGATGAGATCCCGAACCGCGTAACAAAAAGCTCGAAGCACTTTGCCCATCTCAGCCACCTGTGGTGCCGGCGCGACATCACTCGCCTTGAAAAGCAGAGTTTACAGTGCAGCCGTCCGTTCAACCCTCCTATACGGTTGCGAAACCTGGCTCATCAGATCGATAGGCTAGTTCGATCATCGCTGTTTTCGCAGTTTAGCTAATGTCTGGTGGGAACCGCGTAAACAGCGTGTTCGGCGTCGTGTTTTCGGTGCCGGAAGAGCGAGTGAGCCGCTCAACACCGTTAGATAGCGCACTAGGATCCAATGGATGGGCCACGTGTTGCGCATGCCAGCAAGCTTACTTTCGCGTCGTCCGTTTGCACAACCGGGTTGTATATGGAAGAAGAGGAGGGGAGGCCAAACGATGATTTGGTCAAGGGCATAAAAATCTTTACTTCGAATATAGCGTCATTTAGTGTCTACTGGCTGCCGGGCTGGGGTCCCAAGGACCATGAACAAGTTTGGTTGAGTACACTAGTTGACATGGCGAAGAGCCGGACCATATGAGTTTTGTGTTATGAGTTTCTTTGTCCCACTCCGGCGCATTAGCTACAGTGTGTTTATTACCTTCAACTAGCGTATATTGATGGTGGGAATGGGGCTATCTTAGGTTCTTTGATCGGTGGATCGTGGATGGGACTTGCAATTGTGTGACTTGCTCTTTTACTTGACCCAGTGCTTCAATCAAGGGTGTACTATATCGAACCACTGTCTTTATGTTTAGCCTGTTGCTATTTTATGATCGATAGCTCTTACTTTCTTGTCAGTTTGCAAGGCATGCGTTCAGTCTAAACAAGCACAACACTGGGACATTTCGTGCTCATTGGACCACCTTAGTTGAGCTCTGTCATTTTGCATGAACCCCTAGGTATAACTCCTACTGCCTTGATCTGCGGAACATTCAATTACCTGCACACTTGTGCTTTATTGTCTTGGTTCAGTGAGGATTTGCTCCCTTCCAGCAGCCTTGTTTCTGGTGACTGCCACTGGACAGGTGCACGACTGTCACCTGGATCACTATAAAATCCCTATCCCTAGTTTAACCACCTTGGCGTGCCATCATCATTATACACGTTAGCTGCAAGTGGAAAACACAGCTATTGTTCCGCAATACAAAAGACAAGAAAACTACCACAGTGGCCTGCCGACTGAGTCCCCAGTAACGAATGGACATCGTTCCGAAGAGCTAACAGCCGGACATCGTGTCACAAAAAGAGTTATATTATGCCTAACGAATGTGATCTTGATTGGAGTGGGGGGAAAGGGCGATGGACAAAGGAACTCACAACACAAGCACCTTTGCGGCCGGCTCCTAGCCATATCAACGTGTCCAACCAAACGTGTTCATCGTCCTTAGGACCCCAGCCAGGCAATCAGGATGCACCAGCCGACGCTAACTTCGAAGTGAGTTTTCATTTCTCTCGACCAAGCCCTCGCCTTGCCTCCCCTCTTCTTCCAACTGCACCCCCGGCGCACCAGTAACGCATGCCGCGGGTGTCAGTGTGCTGGCATGCGCAACATGTGGCCCTGCCATCGGAGTCTGGTGCGTGATATACTGATGCTGAGCGGTTCACTCGCGCTTCCTGCACCATATACGTGACACCGAACATGGTCATTGCTCACGCGGTGTTTCCACCAGACATGAGCTAAGCTGCGAATGCAGCGATTGGGTCCTATTCCTTAAAGTTTGCTCCTCTCATGAATTTTGTGTTCCCATGCCTCAAGCTGTTAAACTGTTTTAACACCACTACCAAACCCTACTTGTCTTTGTACTTGCTCGTGTCTATTCTCGACAGTCAAGTTGTTAAGCTAATTTCAATCTTGCTCACCGTTGTTTTTAACAAGAACCACCTCTTTCAGCTAGCTATATACTATATTGCACTTCTTTCGTGTTCGCGTACCAAGTAACTAAAGAATGAGCGGTGCAATAATACGCTGTTTTATTCCCTCATTAAACTTTATTGCCTCCTGTTTCCTTTTTACATGTGTCACTTTCCTAACAGCACTAACATCCTATTCGTCCATGCGCATACTAACTTAAGTCGTTCTGATCCAACCTTAGTTCAGTTCAATTCATCTTTGTCTATTCTGTTGCTTATTAGTAGGTCTCATTAATAACGCACTGTTTCCGTTGCTTCCGCTGCTACTGATATTGTTGATGATAAGGATGGGTAGCTGCTGCTATTTCCGGATCTGGGGATATCGCTCTGTAGATCACTATACCAGACTTGCTCCTTCACGAATCACACGTGGCTTTTTGTCCCGGTTTGCTGAAAGACGTCACAATAGTCGTGTACTAATCTACTTGATTTGCAACGAGACTGGACCTTAACATGGTGCGACGGTTTGCGTACCTCATTGACCCATTGAGCTATATTGGATGATGTCTCCGGGCACCTTGAGAGCTACTCTTACCAGCTTGGTCAGTGGTGAGAGATCAGACAAACCCAATCTCCTGGTCCTCCAGGTTGGGGGTTTGAAATGTGATGGCGTCCATTTCTGTAAAACTAAATCATTGCCACCTCCCCACTGCCTTGCGGACAGGCTTTTAAGCCAAAGGCTTTGGATGAGGACCCTAATCGTTAATCTGTCTAGGTCTGGGCGCCCTGGCAGTATCTCAGCCAACATACAACCATGACATCTTCAAACATGAACTCCATCCTGCATCGGTCGTCGCGCAGATTATCAAGCGTCGCCTTATCTGCTGCATACAGCAGGGCGGATAAGCGAAAACATGCTACAGCTGGCGCCTCCTTTCTTTTCCACCTTTTTCTCTTACTCCCATCCCGACCCACATTACTAACCTTCCTTCTATAATTCCCAGCTTAATTGACAGCAACAGAAGTGCCACCGGAGTAGAACCATCTGCAGCCACCATCCCACCGCACCTATCGGACGCCTATCGGCAAAAATCCCTTATAAGGCCACGCTGTCCCGTTTCCATGGCAACATGCAACGTTTGCACTCTAAGAGAAACAGGTCAGCAGGCTGCACTCGCACGCACCTTGGACACACTGGGTGTTGATGTGTGTTGTGTGTCCGAAACTAGGATTAATGACCGTAACGGAGTTATTGAATTGACTGCACCCGGCTTATCCTCTTGTTATTGCTTGCACGCATCCGGAGACGCCGATGCAGCACTCGCGGGCCAAGCTGGTGTAGGTATCATTCTATGCTACAAGGCTGAGCCATCGATGGTTGATTGGATTTCGGTGAACAGCCGTTTATGTGCAGCCCGTTTGACAACATCAGCTAAGGTTGATTCACGAAGTAGTAAAAAACGCTGTTTGTTTGTGATTTCCGCTTATGCTCCCACCGACCGCAGTTCTAATGCTGTCAAGAACACATTCTATCACGAACTGAACGCGCTACTACGCAGTGCTACTAGTTCAGATATTATAGTACTTGCAGGGGATATGAATGCACAAGTAGGGCGTCTGAGCTCTTCAGAAGCTCAGCTGGGTGGTAATTGTGGGCTTAACTCCGAACGGACTGACAACGATGAGCGTCTGCTGCAGCTGTGTGCGGAGCACCAGTTGTTTATTAGTAGTACTGCTTTTAGACACAGTGGGCGCCGAAGTACCACTTGGCGTCCACCTGTAGCTGGCCAGCGATGGACCCAAATTAACCACATAGCCATAAGTTACAGGTGGCGTGGTTCCATCCTAGATTGCCGCTCCTACTGGAATACCTGTGTCGACTCTGATCATGCCTTGGTACACTGTCGTTTCTCCATGAACTTTATCGGGAGGCGCACCAAGTGTCCTCCCACAATTGGCAATGGAAAAATTGTCTCAGTCCTCGGTCAGGCAAGCCTATCAAGAAGCGCTGCGTTCCGAACTTCTGCTGTCTTGTCCTAATGACACTGAACTTCAGTGGAATAGGATCTCGGCCGCCATGCACGACGCGGGAGCATCTGCTTGTGGCACTATCCATCGTCACCGCACCAGTCACTGGATTTCCGAGAAGTCGGTGAACCTGTTGGAATCTAGAAGACACTTCCCGGCTGGTTCTGAACACAAGGTGACCAGACGGGGTATTAGGCGCGAACTAAAGCAGAGCCTACGTGCTGACAAGGAAGCCTGGTGGACCAGTAGGGATCAAGAAATGGAGGAGGCAGGAGCAATAGGCAATTACCGCAAGCTCTTCCAGCTAATGCGCACCACTGGTCCCAGAAAACCAGGCGTCAGTGAGACAATCAGAGACAGCGCGGGTGCGCTGATACACAATAAGGAGCGCCGTATGGCTCGTTGGGCGGAACACTTTCAAGATCAGTTCAGCTGGCCCTCTGCTCCCGGACCTCTTCCTACTCAAGTGATGCAGGACGAGCCATGAACGGTTAGTTTAGAGCCTCCGTCGGAGGCCGTGGTCCGAAACGCGATCACAGCCCTTAATTGTTTTCGTGCCGCTGGCCCGGATTCCCTCCCCCCTGCGCTATTTAAGGATGGAGGTGAGGTCATCTGCAAAGCACTGACTTCCTTATTCGAATGTATCTGGAAGGAAGTGTGCCGGCTAATTGAAGCGAATCGATTATAGTGGCAATATACAAGAAGGGCAGTCGCACAGACTGTGCGAACCACAGGGGTATTAGCCTAACGCCAGTTGTGACAAAATTACTGGCCTCGATTATCGTTCGTCGCCTCACTGCAGAACGGGAATCCCGGATTAGGGAAGAGCAGGCCGGTTTCCGCCCAGGACGTGGCTCTATAGACCATATATTCACTTTGCGGCAGATGCTAGAGCAGCGCCACGCATACCGCGGATCGACAATAGCTGTGTTCCTCGATTTCAAGAGTGCGTTCGATTCAGTCGATCGATCGATTCTGTTCGAAATACTTGCGCGGAAAGGTGTTCCCACGAAATATGTGAACATCCTTCGTGCTCTATACTCGAACACTACAGGCCGCGTCAGGGTCTACGGTGTCCTATCGGATAGCTCTCTGACCACAAGTGGCGTTCGTCAGGGTTGTCCGACTTCCCCATTTTCGTTCAATTTCGTCATGGATGCTATCATGGAGTGTTCCCTTGCGGAATCTCACGATGTGGGTGTTGAAGTGCTACCTGGTAGAAGGTTAGTTGGTCTATATTATGCGGACCTTATCGTCTTGCTTTTCGACAATGTTGGGGCGGCACAGTCAACCATGAATAGCCTGTCCAGGGTGGTCCCATTATTTGGTATGCACTTCGCACCTTCAAAGTGCAAAGTGTTGTTGCAGGACCACCAGCCACTTGATGATCCCTTGACGCTTACTAAAGAGGAACTCGAGGTTGTTGATCATTTCACTTATCTTGGCAGCTGCATCAGCAATGATGGGCGCATAGAAACTGACGTCAGCTCACGCATTGCAAAAGCCAAAGCTGCGTTCTTGAACCTGCGGCATCTTTGGCGACAGAAGGGAGTTTCCCTCCGTCTAAAAGGCCGTGTATACAAGGCCACAGTGAGGGCCGTTCTGCTCTATGGTAGTGGAACTTGGCCCCTTCGGTCTGAAGATCTGAGGCGCCTTCAAGTCTTTGATCATCGTGGTCTGCGAAGCATTGCTGGTGTCGGATGGCACCAGCGTATCCCCAACGGTGATGTTCGTAGGCGAGTACTAGGTGATGATAATCATGCTAGCTTCCTAGAACAGCAGATAGCACTGAATAAATTGCGTTAGCTCGACCACGTGCTACGTATGCCTGGTCACCGCTTACCTTGGAGAGCCTTGTTTAGTTTGTCGGGTGTAGGGTGGCGCAAGGCTCGAGGTGGACAGAAGTTGACTTGGCAGCGGGAAATGAAGTCACTGACGACCAAACTGGGTGCCGTTGGTCCGTCTCGCCTTTCTGGCTGAAGTCCACGTGACTCGCCTTTTGTTTGGCTCGAGAATTTACAGGACATGACTCACAACCGGCACCAGTGGCGCGTCTGCTGCCGTCTTCTAATCGGATTGTCTGTTTAAAGTGTGTTTGATGCTGAGTTATCTGCGGGGTAATGGCTGATTATGACGCGTGGCAGTGAAAGCCGCAGGGAATCTGTCTCGCGGATGCCGCCTTATCTTTGCACGATAGCCAGCTGTTTGTGACGGTATGTTGTCTACACAAGGTGTAGGCGCCTTGACCCTGAATGTTTGCTTAGGGGATTAAGCTTTTCAGGTAAGTCCCCCTTCTCTCCCTCTTATTCTTTATTTCATAGGTCCTCATGGTTGTATGGCAGCGAAGCATCAGTTCAAATGGCTGATGTACTGCTGTTGATGATAATGATGATGATGATGAAACGCAGTCGTTATTGATACTACTGGTGCACTATGAGGTATGAGCGTTCAAACCATCAACGTGACTTGCAACCTTTGCGATTCCCCGATTTTAAATTAGCTTGAGAACTCTTTCATTCTTCCACACTGAATGTGGCCGCTCGTCGTTACATGACAGTGAGACATCAGTACGATGGTCTGGTACTGCCACCATTTTTGCTTCTTGTGCAAAGCATAGTGTCCATTACAACCTCAGACAACGGACATTTTCAGTACGCTATCAGTCAACCATCCGGCGCTCTGAGCCAATCGAAAACAGTGTTTGATGACAGCGTACCGTGAAGCAGTGGGTTCCAAGGGTGCGAAAGACGATGTAACTTTCGCAATTGGTTTAGGTGGGATAAGCATTCCAGCACTGCATTGCGGGATTCTTTTTATCAAACGTAACCGGCGTACGTCTATTATTCATTCGGTGCTCTCACGTGCATCGGTGCTCAAGGATGACCACCTAATCACTTCGATACTCGGAAGGCGCGTCTCTGATCCTTGCAGCATTACCACTTGCATTGAGGCGTTATACGCCTTCAGTTTATATTTAAGGCTGTACAGTTCCACCCAAACATCCGTCCTCTCAATAACTCTGTCAGTCCTTCGGTCATTTAAAGCGCTGCTGTCGCGAGGGCAAATAGCTCGGTAAGCCATTTCAATTGATTATTCCTTGACCATGGGAGCCCCTGGCGAGTCAGCTCCATCTTGCACCGGTGCCCTCCTGTCCAAAGCCGTGAAGCACATGCCTTATGCCATTATCTATATCACTGCTTTTGCATATTCCCCGGTCCTACCATAGGAGGATCATACCGTCCGCCTACCCTTCACTTCTCAGCCGGCCACTTGGCGCAATCTCCGCTTCAGAAGAAGGTTGTACAGGTTCGGTATCTATTTCGACCACAACGTTGATGAGAAGTAAAGACGGGCAGGTAGTTATTGAACATCTGAAAAGGCTTACCGGGTGCATACCGAATTAAACCACATTTTCATCCAAGTTGCTGATGATGACGACTACAAGATGATGCATGTCAGTGCATGATTGTAGAAAGAAATGGAGTACCTAACTGGTTTTGATCAACTCATGGTTAGCACGAGCACATCGTTTACTCTCCTAGCACTAACATCGTCCAATTTCGAACTGCCTAATTCGGCACATAAACTAGGAGCTAGTAAGCAATTCTACTAGAAGTAACAGGGAACCGTCAATCAAACGGATAAACTGAAACCCGACTGGAGTAGCCTGTAATAAACCATTGAGCGCTGGAAGTCGCTTACCCATATGTATTGAATAACCCAAAGAGCGCATTAACTTGTCTAGAACAAAGAAAATGAATCCAGTGCTCCATATGTTCCATGATATCATGGGTTTAAGCAATAGAGAGCAGTCCTATGGAAAGAAGACGAATGATATCCCAACGAGTGTTACAGCATTCCAGCCGTGTCCACAGCTACTGCCGAATCACTTGATGAGGATCCGTGATGTAATGATTCCGGAAGTTGGCTTGAAGACTCAAGACCCAGGACTTTCGTACTCGCTCTTGCGTCAACTCAGCCCGTTCACAACCGCTCTCGGTTTCGTGGTTGCAAGGCAGCAGCAAGAAGTTATAGTGTAATATTGATGCATCTGAATCACCTGATCCCACTTTTAACATAACGATTCGGCTCCTATGTGCGAAGGTGTCAAACTTAAACGAGTGCTGTTGAAACGACCAGCAGGTTAGACAGGGAGACAAACATCGGCAGTACACTGGCATACTGTTCAGCCATCACGCGACTACCACTAGTGGCGCATGGGCTGGTGATACTACGAGGTCGTCCGAATCAACGAAGGTACGAATCTGCGATCTTCGGATTGCAAGACACCTTATCATTTCGATCACAGGCCGATGCCGCCTTATCTTTGCACGATGGCCAGCTGTTTATGACAGTATGTTGTCTACACAAGGTGTATGTGTCTTGACCCTGAGTGGTTGCTTAGGGTATTAAAGTTTTCAGCTAAGTCCCCCTTCTCTCCTATTATTTTTTATTCCATAGGTCATCATTATTGTATGGCAGCGAAGCTTCAGTTCAAATGGCTGATGTACTGATGATGATGTTACTGAAGCCGATTTAGTTGATCCACTCAACACTAAGTTGTGTGTTGGGTGGGGGCCTTCACACTGACAATTGACAAATGTCGCACCATTTTTAACAGGGACGACAACAGGCTGTGTGGAAAGCCTCTGACCATTACTTACATAGAAACCGAATTGATTTCTCAATTACGACGACTAAATGGTCCTCCAGAGCGAAAACAGTGAAAGCCAGCCTATTAAGAGTGCTGTACACATATGAAACGTGTATATATATATATATATATATATATATATATATATATATATATATATATATATATATATATATATGTATATGTATACCGGCTGTCTTGCTGGTGTGAGGTTTTTAGCCTGTATCTAGTTCAAGAAATCGACCGCCATTATCCATTCGGCAAGCATTGATCCATAGGCAGCATCCAAGGCAATGTTACTACTTATTTGACTCACTTGCGCATTCACGTCACACACAGCATTCATGATATCCGTTTCTCTGGCCTTGCAGAAGAGGAAGAAAAGAGTAGGTCATCAGCAGTACTCTGATACGCCCTACCGACACTTCTCTGCCTCGCAACCAGCACCGGAGATATTATGAATGTCACTCGGTCTCCTACACAGGCTCAAACCCCTTCCGAGTTGCATAGCAGACGCCTTGTCCTTTCGGCCACAGACCGGAATTTAGGTCGTCATTGAAACTTGTTCCTTATGTCTGGTTGCATTTCACACACTATCCGTCAGCCAATCCACATGTTATATTGCACGGAAATCTCAAACCTGCGCAGGCACTTGGGTCGCCGGACAGAGCACCTTGTTCTCAAATTTAATTACCAAACGCAGACCTGCGTGGCACCCCAATTTCCATTGAACGGTGCTTGGTCTGTCCCCACAGATCCTCCTGTCGAGGGAGATATCCATTGCGCAATCCAATCTTTGAGACATAAAGCTTCCGACCCTGACAGCCTCCCACCCACTTTATTTCAAGATGGTAGGGATATAATTGTCGACGAAATCTTATCGCTGTCAACGAAGATTTAGACTGATGGAGTTCCAACATCAGTTAGTCGTGGTCCCGATCCACAAAATGTCTCTCGCGCCGATTACGCCAATTTCCGCGAAATTTTATTGATCTCTAGTGCCTTCAGGCTTTTCGTATCCATTTTTTTGAGTTCGTTGCATTCAGCCAACAATTCAGGTTACTCAACTAGCAATGCAGAAAAGTACCAGCCGGCCGTTTCGCCCTATCGGGGCTCGTCAGCGGTGCGCATCCTTCAGTCCTCTTCCGAAAATTGAACCCCTGACTGCGCCAACTAGCCCGCAGCTTATGTCACTGAACTATGGGGGACGGTAGCCGACCATCATGAATTGTTGCCTAACTGCAATATAGCTTGATCCATCCTCCAATTCCATGCAGGCGCCTGTCTCCGTTCTCCTTCGCAGGCTTTCAACGAATGAAATATGTCTTTTCCATAGACAAACAAGTTAAATTTCGTCCGGGCCGTGGTTGCATGAACAAAGTATTTCTCTCCATCAACTTCTAGAACCCCGCCACTGCAACCGACGACCAATAATCAGTGTTCTTGGAGATTCGAGTAGTATTTGACTCAGTAAGTAGGTCTGCTTTGCAAAATTGTCTACCAAGTGGCTATGTGCCAGTAAATTTTGTCCCATCCTTAAAGATCTATACAGTCTCACGTCGGGCAATGTCAGGGCTTACGGCAAGTTTTCCTCTTCGTTTGCTGCCACCAGCGGCTTTCATCATGTTTGCTCTAATCCACATTTCCTCTTCACCTTCATCATCGAAGATGCCCAACCAGTAGTAGATGTCAAGAACTGTGGCGTTGAACGCTTTGTAGACGGTCGCTTTGCTGGGGGACGATCCACAAACATTCCAAAACACTGAACCGCTTGGCGATGGAGGCATCCAAGTACGGCCTGTACTTCAGCAAATGTAAACCACTACGAGATTAACAGGCGTCTGTGCCCGCGCTCATCATTACTGCTGACCTTTTGGTGCAAGTCGATTGCTTCAGTTATCTAGGGAGTTGCACCACTACTGTGAGTGTTGTTAAAGAGATAGTCTTACAAAGGGTCTCAAAGGCCCGCTTTGTTTTCACCAACCTGAGACACACATGGTATCGTCGCGATATCAACCTAAAGCTCAAGAGCAAAGTGTGCAGTACCTCCGTCCGTACAGTCCTGTTGTACAAATGTGATGCCTGGCCCCTTCGTTAGGAAGACATAAAATGATTGTCCATTTTCTACGACCTTTATTTGCGGAGAATTACTCGCGTGTGGTAGCAACATCACGTAACCTCCAATCGATCGACTACTTGGAACGATCGGTCTTTGTCTCAGAAATGTTATCCTCCGACACAATATGCGTTGGCTCTGCCTCGTATCGCGAACACCCCTATACCGCCTTCCCCACCGAGCGTTATTTGCGCTTTCCGGAAACGATTGAAAGAACTGCCGCAGTGGACAATAATTGAGGTGCAAGCGGGACATTAAAAAGGAGACCTCATGCTTATCATCAGTTGGTGCAGTCCGCCTTCCAGACTGGGGACAACGTGACACCGATGTAATGGGCCGCAGTAGGCATCAGCGAAGTCAGTGTTGTCTTGCCTTATCACCTACTATTAACTGGCCAATCAAGAAACAAAAGAGCTCAAGATGGCGTGTGTGAAACGCAAAAAACGGGTTTTTTGTTCTACTATTGTCTTCCACCTCCGCGATGGTTTTAATTGCACATAGTCAGTGAGTGTGTTGCACTTAGGAGAGAAATTGGCTCAAATGAATCCCTATGGAGTATCATAAGTATTCGAACCGACTTGCAAACTTCAAGGTTAGTATCTGTGTCGAGATACGCAACGTCTTTTGGCTGCTACTTTGTGCATTCCCACTGACTGTTTTTCGAGTATCATATATATCTACGTCGGTTCGTATGCACACGATACTCCATAAGGATTCGTTTGAGCCAGCTTTTCTTCTAAGTGCCACACATTCATATCTCAAAAGCTGCCTTCCTAGGCGGCGAAGAGTGGTCTGCGCCGAGTTATGTACATGGTAAACATTTGCCCTTTGCTTTATCGGCTTATCACTGATGAGCTTTGTCTGGCTCCACAGGCTGATGCACTGTGTCATCACAAAAGATGAATTACTTTGTCCACAACCCACGTTAATGTGACCTAGGTTCTGGTTCGAAACCTACCGTTCCTTCAACCTTCCACAGTCTTCCTTGATAACGGCAGTGATATCCGTTTTGCTTACCTTACCACCATGTATCATGCTGGCTTACGTGTCTCAGAAAGCTTTTGCAAATGCAGCATAGTATAGCCCATCTGATTATAGAGGAGTACAAGTCTTCGAGTCACGCCACTTTCCGTTCTCGCGATGAGCTGCACCTGCGGTCCTTCCACTTGGGTTGCCTTTTCTGCCAGCCGGAACTAATGAACTCCAGGGAATTAGACAAGTGCAAACCAACTATAATTATTTTTTTAGATTCATCCTTTTGCGTTGTTTACCTAGTTACTTTCCACCTTATAGTCACACGTCGCCCTTACGTTGTTTTGTTTGCCACCAAAAGTATTTTCCCTCGACAACAATTGCTATGTTGAATACATTTGCGGAATGACTCACCATTTTTAACTCACTTTATCTATCTGTGTTTCTGACTGGTAGGTTCTCACTGATATCTGGTCTGGCTGTTTGCTCGACACTATTTGGCACGGAGGCGCCATCTGGCCGGTGGTTATTTCCGGTATTTTCGAGTTTAAAGTGAGACAAAAGACGTCATCTCGGTATTAGTCTCCTTACGGCTACCAAATCAATATCTTGTGTCGCACTTCTGTGGCTACCTGATCTTCGTAAACGATTATCAGTTCACATCAGATTTCCCTTATTGGGTTCACTGCTTACATCTACTCTTCAGCACACTTGCCAGTAGCCTAGGACCGCGCTGTCTTCAGTTCAGTTGGTCGCACTGATTTGTACCGGAAGCCATGTTCGGAATATGCAGCTAATGCATTTCTCCCTATACTAGCTTCTGTGAATTATGAGACCGTGAAGCAGTCTACGGGAAGCTGTCCTCTAAGTTCGTGGAAGTAGGTGGGGTATATCCGTGTTGTCTTGGCTCCAATTCCCTTTATTCTATACGTTAGCTGGAGTGAGAAATACCTCAGCTATCATGTCGCAACATAATTAGGTAAGATATACAAAAACAGCAAGATGCTAAATGCTACAAGATTTAAAGTAAAGACAAGTACCATTATACAGTCGAACCTGTCTAAGGTGACCACTCAAGGGACCGACATGAAGTGGTCGCCTTAGACAGGTTCATGCATAGGGACATTACTCATATAAGGAAACGTTGGGGATGTTTTTGGCTGATCGCCATAGAGTGGTGGTCGCCATAGCAGGTTGAACTGTACTTTGTTCCATGTTGTTCACCGGGAGTGAAGTCGTGGTTACTGTGGAGGCCGAGTGAGTGGAGTAAGAGCAAAGAAGCTACCTGCACGAACGCCACTGAGGACGGCGTATACCTAAGTGAACGTGTTCATCGTCGTTGGGATCCCAAGCCGGTGGTCTGGTGGCACCAACTGAGGCTAAGTTTGAAACGAACGCCATCATTCCTCTTGACCAAGTCGTCCATTGGCCTCCTCTTCTCTTCCACCCAAACCCGGTCGTGCCAACAGCGGGTCACTGGAGTCGGTGTGCAGGCATGCGTAACACACAACCCAGCTGTTGCATCCTGAAAAAGCAGCAGACCAGAGCAGCACCAGAACGTATGTATGGAGAAAACTGTCCACACACACGCGCAGTACAATTAAATCGACAGAGGTTCGAATTGCAACCAATCAAATGCAAGAGCACATGGTAGGCCAACGAGTGCTAAATAGAAGTATGGGTAGGATAAACGAATCTTGGGCAAAAGCAAAGTATTTGGACACGACATTGTCCCCTCCTCTGTTCGTAAAAATCTAGGCACTACATGTCCATGAACGATCTAATTTAATGTCAGCACCCCGAAGATTTGTCGCGTGGTGTTATCCATTAAAGCGTATCGGTAGACAGGGCGGCGTATCCGACCGGAACGTCGTTAGTTTGTATTAGTTTGTATCGAGCGCTGTGTTGTAGATGTGTTCCTCTGTTCAATAGCACGTTGGGAAAGCGCTGTATGCAGTGGTCTTGCATTCACTCTTGTCTCATCAGCCAACTTGTAAGTTCTTGGCGTGCACACAGATTCCACACGTGTTGGTGGTCCGAACACATTACCTCCTTTCAGGGAATAGGGTAGTCTCACACGAACAAATGTCTCTGGAGGATACGTTCTCCCAACGCGTCTATATTTAGCCTGGTAAACATCCCGTCTTTCGTATCCTCTGTGATCGGCGGTTTCTTCGGATGTAAAGGCTGTATTTAATCGAGTTCGAATTGTTCGCCCTAGCATTAGCTCTGAGGGGGTTGTTGCCGTTGCAGTATGTGGAGTGGTTCTGTATACCTCCAATGCAGGTACCAAGGCATCATCTCAGGTTTCTCCCGAAAGCCGAAGGACTTGTAGAGGTTCTTTCAAAGTACGATTAAGTCGTTCGGCGAGTCCATTCGCTGCAGGCTTATAAGGTACAGTCCTCATGTGTCTGATACCATTGCGCCTTAGGAATTCGGCATACTCGTTACTTCGAAACTGTGAGACGTTATCAGTGACTATTTCTTCTGGCAAACCGTACCTTGCAAACAAACAACAGAGGCACTTTATGATGATGGCTGTAGTTACGTCCCCGCATAGAATAGCCTCTGGCCGTTTGCTGTAGAAACATGTAGCCACTAGCACCTTTCGCTTCTGCGGGGGTGCATTGACAAACGGGCCCATAATATCAATGGCAATTTTTGCCCATGGCTTCATTGGGTACACCATAGGTTGAACTGGAGCATTCAGGGGTCTCACACTCTTTTCGGATTGTTGACAGGCGTAACATTCGCGAATAACCGTCTCGACGCTGGAATTCAACTTCGGCCACCAATAGTATTGTCGTATCCGAGCTTTTGTTTGCACCATCCCTGGATGACCTTCATGCGCACATGCAACCACCAGAGGAATAAGGGTTGCAGGGATCACGAAATGCTCGCCTCTAATAATGCAGTTGCTCCCAATAGAAAGCCGCTGCTGTAGAGTATAGTGTGGAAGTAATTCAGGTTGGCTCTTGGTGCGACTGAGTCATGAAGTGGATATGTACTCCCGAATCTTCTCTAAGACAGGGTCTTCGTCAGTGTGCTCTCGTATAAGGTCAAATGTTATCGTAGGTGTTCCGTTTGAAAGCTGTGCTATCATTTTTTCCTCTTTTAATTCCTCGTTTTCCCCTTCCTTGGACGGTGGGAGTATCGACAGGGCATCTGCAAGTTGGTTAAAGCACCCTGGCACGTATTTTATTTCATAATCATAGTTCAATAAACGTGAGTATCAGCGACTCAAACGTAGCGGCTTTTGGCCTTTGTTACCACGACTTAGTAGCGTTGTAGGAGCAAAATGATCGGTGCACAAAGTGAATCGACATCCGAATAAGTAAAAGTGCGATTTGTCACATGCCCAGACGCATGCGAGGTCCTCCTCGCCGGTGGAATAATTTCTTTTAGTATCAGACAAGGTACTCGATGCGTACGCAGTCACTTTCTCCTCGCCGTCGTGCAGCTGGGACAGAACTGCAAGCCAATATCTAAAGCATCCGTTGCAACAAACATTGGGCAGTGCTCATTGAAGATCGCTACCGTGGGAGTGGATTTAATCATCGCTCGTACGGTCATGTAAGCATTGTCTTGTTCAGTGGCCCAACGAAACTCCTGGTTTTGGCGCGTCACTCTCCGTAACGGCTCGACAATAGTCGCAAAATTCGGTAAATGTCGAAGGTAATAAGAACACGAACCCAACAAATGCTTCATCTCTGTAACATTGCATGGTTTTGGACAATCGAGAATGGCTCTGGCGTTTTGCACATCAGACTTAATGCCAGAGGTAGAAATGACATGTCCAGTAAACTCGACCTCCGTTACAGCGAATTGGCATTTGTTGGTATTCAGGCGGATATTTAGTTCATTCAGTCTATGCAGCACATTTTGCAGGTTTTCCTGATGTTCGGTGAGATTGCTACCCCAGACACAAATCCTTTGAGATCTGATTACGATAAAGTAATAAATTTCTGCCAAACTGCTGGGGCACTACTAAGGCTCATTGGTAGCACATTGTATTGATACAAACCGTCTTGCTTGAGGAAAGCAATCAAATGTCGGCAATTTGGAGTCAGTGGCATGTGGTAGTATGCACTGCGAATATCCAGCTTTAAGAAAAGTTTGGCGTTTGAAAACCTATCAATTCGTCGAAAAAAGGCAAAGTGAACTTGTCCACAATCATATGTCGATTAAGCGCTCAAAGGTCGGTGCATAAACGAATAAAGCCATCTTTCTTTCGCACGACAACTAGTGAATGAACCCATTCAGAACACTGTATGGGTTCTATCAAGTCTTCCATGACCATATTTTCCATAGCTTGCAACAACGCCTCTCTCTTGGCCAGAGGTACAGGCCTAGGTTGTGAGATGCTGAACGGTTTGTAATCCGGGCTCAACCGAATGCGGTGCATTGTTTTTTGGACTCTACCAATATCCGGAAGAAAGAGATTTGGATAACTGTCACGTAACGAATTAGTGTTGCCGCTGGCAATGATCATCCGGCTGACGCATGGTGATACGTCCAACAAGACTATGGCATTACGTCCTACTAGAGGCTTGCTATCAGTTTTAGAGACCTAAACTTCAACTATGCGCTTCCTGCTGTTTAAAAGAAACATTGAAACCGTAACAAGACCGAGTATGTGTAAATGGATGTGTATATGGATGATATTTGTGTCCTTGGTAGTAACCCCATCGAACATCAGGAAAGCCTTCATAATGTGTTGCATAGACTGAATGAACTAAATCTCCGCCTGAACACCAGCAAATGCCAATTCGCTGTAACGGAGGTCGAATTTATTCGACATGTTATTTCTACCTCGGGTAGTAAGCTTAATGTGCAGAACACCAGACCAGCCATCGGATCTGTGTGGTGCTGAGCAGTTTACTCGCTCATCGTCACCAAATGCACGACGCCGAACACCCTCATCGCTCATGCGGTGTTCCCACTCCATGCGAGTCATACCGCGAAAACACCTTTGGTCTTACGCAACTGCCTGTCTGCCAGGTTTCATAACCGCCCAGGAGGATTGAGCGCACGGCTATATTGCGCACTGCGCTTCAGGGGGAAAGTGACTCGCGTCGGCATTACAGGTGGCGTTGGGCAAAATTTCCTCATGCTTTTGCTGTGAGGTTGGTGAGCTCATCTTCCATTTCGCAGGCGCTGGTATAGCTATCAGTGTATCTGAATTTCTAGCTGATCACCACTAAGGGCCAGCGCAGGAAGTAACCCCTGTCAATCTTGGAGAAAGAAAGGTCCAAAACGATTGGCAATCAGTACTAATTTGTCCAGTGCTGCTTGGCACGTTCGTCAGTTGTCGCAGATTAGGGTAATGTCGTTGGCGTACTTGATGATGAGTCAATCATAAATGACTTCTGGTTTCTAGTGAATAAGGGTTTTCGTGTTGACCTAAGAATGTTTCGCCCCAGTGAGATTCCAGCCAGTCAGCCTTTCACAGATCTGGGAAAGTGCCAGTCAACTGTTTCCTCCTAACGGAACTCGTCAGTGGACTACATCCCTCAGCCCTGACGGGAACCGGAACCATTGTCTCGACGCCAGAGGTTTACGCGACTAGCCCGTGGGCGATGTCGGAGGACAATCACGTTGTATGCTCTGGTTCATGCGCGTTGGTAATGTTTTGTTTCCTTCTGTGCTAGTTTGAAGTGAACCTAGTAACTTGATTTCCGAGCACATATTGGCTGTTTCACTTTATGGTTCTCCAGTTGCGATACCGCGGAGGCCGCTCTGCGATGTTGTTAAGTTCCGCAAATATGCTTATAGTTCCTCTGGGTTGCCTTGTTTTTATTTTCCAGGCCCTTCGCAGCACCCAACAGTGGCACTGCTCAGCTATTTGCTTATTCATTTCTGCTACACAGCGACCGAAATCATCGATGCGCAGCAAAAGCATTCATCACGTAGGCATGACGCAACTTATCGGCTCATGATGTTGCCCTCTGTTTATCTATCGCCATTTTGGAGTAACGTGCCATCTAACTTGAGATTGTGCATCTTAATTCAAACTACCGGTTTTGCGGAACCAAATAATATTTTTTGCATAAATAAATGAATAAATAAACTTTTATTCTCGGCTAAGCGAGGCACGCATGCACAAGCATGATCATGGTAGGAGTGCAACAGGTGATCAATAATAGGAGTGTCATAAATGTTGATACATGAATGGATTTATGTATGCGTGTAGGCGTGGATAGCTGTGTTGCTTGGCTGTGTAAAGGTTTTGCTGCTTTTGCTTGTGTCTGAACGTGTCGCCAGTGCTAAAAGGATGTTTGACCCCCTTGGATTTGCAATGATTGTACAAATAAGCATTAAATTGCTAGTATACAATGCTTCGCCATTATGAAGCAAGGGGCAGTGACTTGATTTAGTGGCGAGTCAACCGCCACGTCACAGTGTTGCTAAACGGACATTTGTGGCTTTTTATAGAGACAACGCTTACCTAGCGAAAACCCACCACGTCACGGAACACTGCCGCCGAACTATTTGATGGAACGGGGTAAACCCGAACCACCCAGCTGGCACGACGGGGAGGTTGTTCAAATAGCCAGCCTTGCACATACATCAGTAGTGCCTCGAATTCATTGGATGAGGTGTGGCCTTCCCTATTAGATCCATTAATGCGCGTTGAACATACACGGTGGCACACGAAATGTTATACCATTTGTTTTGTTCATTACATATGTTTTTATCATCAAAATGTTACAAAATGCGTGCAGAATTAGTTGTATGAGCATGCAACCTTAGTTTAATATTGTATATGTTCGATGTGTTCACCATTTTGTTTCACAACCTCTTGCAAGTGAACCTTTACATTTGTCATAACCTTCCCAAATTAGTCGGCACAACTGCATGATAAGAGCCCTGAGTTGAGCTGCGCTTGCAAGCTTCATTGCTAAGACATGGGGTTTGTAGTGGGAGGCCTGTTGCCAAGAGTTCTGGAATAATTCTCTTCCAACATATTCTTATATCGATCTTCGTTTACCGTCTCATCAAAGAAAAGAAGTCCGATGATTCCGTGGAGTGAAATTGCCGCCCATACACTTACCTTTTCTCCATAAGTTCCCCTTTCTAGCAGACTATAAGGATGTTCACTTGCCCAGAAACGAACATTTTGCTCATTCAGTGCACCATGTAAATGAAAATACGAATCGTCAGTAAACCACGTGTTTTACAAAACGTGATCCTCTTGTACTAACCATGAAGCGAACTAATGTCTTTGTTGCTTGTCCTCTGCTGTTACTTTATGGACAAATGTTATCTTGTAAAGAGACATTTAAAGATCAGAATTCAGTATCCTTTGTATGGACTGATGAGATATTCCTAACTCAGCAGCCGTCCTTGCTAGAATTTCTTGTCAAAGCAACGCGAACTGCTTCCATGTTTTCAGGGGTGCGGCCACTTGGTCTGCGCCGTTGTTTCTTCACCACAGAACCAGTTGTTTCAAACTGGCGATACATTGTCTGAATAGTCTGTTGACATGGAGCCCATTTTGTACGAAAGTGTACACAAAAACGTCTTTGTGTCGCTACAAAACTCCTTGTTTCTATAACAAACGTTACAACTTTCATCTTTTGTTCAACACTCAATCCTGCTCCTATGCGCTATCTTGAAAATTGTGCTTGGCGCCAAGAAAATATTTCATATATACTTCTCGTGACATCTACCGGATTTTCTGTAAACCAAAGCATACGAACACGAGTTTTCAATATTACATCTATAATATTATATGTGTAATGAACAAAACAAATGGTATGACATCTCATGCGCCACCATGTATGTAAGAATACTGCATCTACAAGCGCTTGCGTTGCATCTCCACTTCCAGTGCAGCCAACTGATTTTCAATGAAGCATGGAGATTTCGTTTTCTGCAACCCAAAGTAGTTAGTCAAATAGGAGCAGTTGAAATCTGTTTCAACTTAAGCGTGGAACCGGCTGAACGGTCCCGTGGTGTGCCCTGGAACCCGTGGAACGCTACTAGTGCCCACTTTTCTTTATCCCTTCTCATCCATTAAATTGATAACGCTCGCATGGCGAGGCAGAGCGCTCAAATTCAGCTGTGTTTCGCGTTCGCCATGTTGTTGAAGAAGAACAAGATGGTGGTTGATTGGTGATGTACATCCATCAGTCATCATGCAAAACCCATCGGACCACGTCTTCATAGCCGTGGTCAAAAACTAGGTGATGGATTTCCCCTTCGAAGTCCCGTAATCTTTAGGCAGGTAGCCTATTCAATGCAATAAACCTCACGCGACGCTTGTGTGCGCTATCACTGGCCTTTTGGCTCAAACCATGTCTTCGAGTACACATACTAATTTGCTCTATTTAACGAGCGACCACCCTTGAAGGGTACAGATCATGATCTACACACTGTACCTCCTCGTGTACGCAGACATACAATACAGAGTGAAATCGCAATCCGCTACAGTCAATAATCTACGTATTCAGGCTCCATAAGTCTTCATTCGGCATTCGACCTGGTCTTCAGTCCATGCTGTTCGAAACCTGCCCTCTTCCTCATCGGTAACAGCAATTTTATTCGCTTTTTGATTGTTTCTTTAATCACTGAGGATTGTATGGCACGCTCCAGTTAGTACAGGTGAGAGTGTTGATAGGGAGAGAAAGAAATACGCATTATTGCGCAACTAAGACCGGGCACACTAACTGGGTCATTTACATGGGGGAAAGGTCCAGTTTTTCCACGTGTGGGAAGTGTAAACTATTCAAGGGGTAGCAATTAAGACAGGGATTTATTTGCCTCTGATTTTTCGTTTTCAGCAACAATGTGCTATTCTTGCAAATGAATATAGATGTCGGCCGGTGGCCGACTGGTCTTCGCGCCTGATTTGCAACTATAAGGTGGTCACCGGTTCGAATCTGCGTAAGGGTAGGCGTCTTCGCGGTATACTCAGCCCGCGCGCGACTGGTGGTGGCTGCGCGGCAGCGAAGCGCCGTTAAGTCGTCCAGCTGACACATTATTTATTATTATTACTTTACATGCATAATAGGATAAAACATGAAAATGGGAAAAACATCAACTCGCCTTTTTCTTCAACTTCCCTGTCTACGTGAGAGCTCTAAAATATGCTTAGAGGCATGAAGGAGTGAATACTGGATGGAATCAGATATCAATGATAAATAAAACGTTAGTTAAAGGTAAAACTGTGGCTCTGCGACTTCATTGCGTCTCTGTCACATCTGACCCATGGTACATCATGAAACCAAATGAAATAAGGGTGAAAGATGGAGTAGTGGTTACAGGCAAGGTCAAGGGTTAGACTCAACTGTTCAGCGTAGTCTTGTGCGGATTGTTCTCATAGACACACGATGAATCTATGAGTACAAGAATGACAATTGTGCAACAATATAAGGACTACCATGTTTTCGTATGGTTCAGTGCATGCGTGTTGTCAAAAATTCATTGTGCTTCATTAGGCCAAGGAAGAAAGAAAGCAGATGTGGTAGAGGTGAAATGAATTCGATTCAGTGAATTTTGTTATTCAATAGATGGCATAGGACTTTTCCTCATATAATGTGGTTACATCCACATCGATGTCCTTTATTTTATTCACCGTCAATCCTCACTTTAGTTTTGTTCGGGAAATCGCACATCCTCAGAGCCTGGTAGCTTATTCCACATAACTGCTCAGCGATTAGGCCTTATTGCGTTACCCTAGCCACTTTCAATCCTTGTCTCTTCATAATCGTTCGTTTACGTGGAAGCGCGCAATTTGTCTCACCTTACTTGTGCCTACCTGCTTTCAGAGGACGGCTGTAGCTGCCAATGCAAATTCACTCCTCCATTCTGGACGTTCTGCTGTCGGATCTTCACTGATTCATCCTCCTAATCCTCTCTCTGGCATCTTGGGAGCCAATATGGGCGATTTTTCAGGTTTTCCCGGCTCTTTTCCGTTATTGCCTAACTCCGGTGAACCCGGTGATAGCGTTGGACTCAATATGGGTTCGAGCACTACGCAGCAACCCGGGCGAAGTGCCTCCACTGGGAGCGGTGGTGGTGGCGGGACTGGGAATCGCCAGCACACTACTTCAGGTGCTTTAATTCCTGCTCATGGAGCACTAGGATCATTGCATCCAGGTACCTATCAACTTAGTCCCTTATTGTTTCCAGGCTCATTCGCCTCCGGTGGCAACATTTCAGTGAGTGCATCCGATGAGAAGCGACGTAAATTCAACGATCCCAGAGTAAGTTTGGTTGCCTGTTCGCATTATACTGCTTTTTCTCTCTTACTCTTTTTTATTAATCAAGCTGCTGTTCAAAATGGATGCGAATTGTGTCTTCAACCGGGATACAAGAACCTAGTACTAGCGTAGGCAGTGTGGGAATTTTGCGGTTCCGTCGCTACGTGGTGCAACGGTTTGCGCACCTCTTCGACCCATTGAGCTGTACTGGGTGGTGCCCCCAGCCTGCTTGGAAGCTACTCCTACCAGCTTGGTCAATGGTTAGAGGCCAGACAAACTCAGTCTGTCAGTTAGTAATGAGTTGGTGTCCATTTCTGTAAAACCGACTCATTGCCACCTCCAATCTCTTGCGATCACTACTTTGTGCACTCTGGCAATATTCCAACCCAAGTATAACTATGAATAGTTGAGTTTATCATCAACTTTGCTTACCTCCTGCATTGGCCCTCGCGCAGCTTTAAGAGGGTTGTTTTACCTGCTACATACAGCATGGTGGACAAGCAAAACCATTCCGCTGCTAGCTTTTTTACCCGTTTCTCCTACTACCCTCCATACGCCTCCCCCATTTTTAATCTTCTATCTTTTGGGCCAGTAACTAAGTTTCCGCCGTTTTTTATATTTAAAATTCCGCATGCCATTAAATTTTTTGGCATGATGTACATTCAAAAGAGGATGTTTCGTTCTCTTTTGTTTTTTTTCAAGTTGATTTATGTTTATTTTGCAGATCACTAAGATGGAATGTCCAGCTGCGAAAAATGAGCATTTTCGACACCTTTTAGCTTTTAATCAAAGTTCTAAAGCCGCAAAAACTGCTCGCGACATTTGTGCTGTGCATGGAGAAGGAGCCATAGCTGAAAGAACCGCTTGTGATTGGTATGCCATGTTTCATCGCCCGTAACGATCCGGTAAGGAAATCATTGCTTGTGTCCTTGAGTTGAGTAGTGACGAGCAAACAAACCAGCGTTGATTGTGGCTCGTCGATTTTTATTGTTGTCACGTAAAGCATGCGGAATCCATGCTCCACGATTTTGAACCTTTCCCGTCGAGTGAAGATGCTTCTCTATAGCAATGTGGGAGCATTACATTTTCTCTGCCAGTTCCTTTGTCTTTTGACGCGAATTTTCGTACAAAATTTGGTTTAATCACTCTTCATCGAACTCCACTGGACGGCCAGGACGAAGTGCGTCCCTGAGGTCAAAATTTCTATTTGGCATACCATTCACGGGCGTTTCTTTCAGCTATGGCGCCCTCTCCATGCTCAGCACAAATGTCGCGAACAGATTTTGCGGCCTTAGAACCTTGCTTAAAAACGATAAAGTATCGCAAACGCTCATTTTTCTCAACTTGACATTTCATTTTAATAATCTGAACGTAAACAGAAATTGACAAATTAACCCGAACAAAATAGAACAAAACATCCTCTTTCGAATAGTTCACAACATTATGCCAAAGCATTTAATAGCATGCGGAATGTTGAATTAAGAAAAACGGCGTGAGCTTATTTGCTAACCCAATACAATCCCCAGCTCAATTGACGACAGTTGCAGTACCATTAGGGTTATACTGTCTGTAGTTATGTTGGGGTCAGCAGTCCCTTAACAAGCTTTGCTGTCCCGTTTCTCTAGCGGTGTTCAACGTTCCTACTTTACAACACGTAGGTCAGCAGGCAACACTTGCACGCACGTTGGACACACAACATCAAGTCGTACTGCTAGTCGGAAGCTAAGATCAATGACGCTCGCTCGCCTATTAAACTGACCGCGCCAAGCATGTCCTCACGTTATCACTTGCACGCATTTAGGGATGCCGATGCAGGTCAAGCTGAAGCGGGTATCGTCTCCAACTCCGAGGCGGAGTAGTAGTTGGTCGATTGGTAATAATAATTATTATCATAATAAGGTATATTCTCGATTTTACACGAATCAACCGTTTGCGTACAGCCCATTTGATGATATCAACTAAGATTGGTTCTCGAAGTAGTACTAGACGCTGTTTGTGGTTTCCTCTTATGCTCCCACCGACTGCAGTTCCGATGCTGCCATGGACGCTTTCTATCGCCAACTGAACACGCTACTTCGCAGAGTTACCAGTTCAGGGGACATTAATACGCCTAATGGTAACGAGCTTGTCTTGTACTCTGACAGCGCGCGTTCGATTCTACGTAGGGTCACGGCGACCCTCGCAGTACCCTTAGCCCACATGTGACCGGTGTTGGTTGCGCGACAGCGAAGCGTCGGTACTGCGTACCGGCGTACTGCTGATGTGTTTCTTTCTTTCATTGCGCAAGTAGGTCATCTGGACCTTTCTGAAGCTGTTACGTGGTAAGTATGGAATTAACTCCGACTGGATAAAAGGCACGTAGGCTAAGGATACTACGAGGGTCGCCCTGCTCCTGCGTAGGCTCGAACCCGCGCCGTCAGATTGCAAGACAAGCTCGCTACCTTTAGGCTACGGACCGGCACTTCAGCTGGATAGACATCAGTACACACGTTGTCTACGGATAGAAAACACCCCAGGTATTGTGTCGCAATACATGAGAAAGAAAAAATGGCGCAACGCAGGCACACCAACCATGCCACTAGTAACGCGCAGGCACTTTCATTCTGACTGTTTATCTAGTACATTTGGGTTCTTTGTGGTTGTACGGCAGGGAAGCATTTGTTTAAATTACCGTAGTACTACAGTTGTGTTTTGGGCATTTTGCTACCATTAGGTCGAATGGATGATAATCTTGCCAGATGGATTCCCCCCTTATCAAATAGAAATCCTGTTTATTGTACTTCGGACGTGTCATTCAGCATTCTAGACAGCTGGGTCGTTTCCTGGTTACATTTCCGATGCGGCTCATCATCCAAGGTAGAATAAACTGTAAAAGAAATGTATTGTTGGTTGCAGCCTATCTTTACATACAGAGTTTAAGAATGGGGCTATGGTTGACAGACACCAAGTGGGAAGGTACTTTTTTGCCCCATAGGGTTTGTCAAAACGGCTAGACCAGCTTACAGGTGGTCTGCTCTGTTTCACAGCATTGGTACATAAATTCATCTGTTTTAAGTCCATGTGTCGTTTGCATAGACAGAATTCAACTCAGATCTCTTCTACGGTAGTAGACGCACAATCGTTGTCCCGAACTGGTTCTGTTGGTTCAGTGTCACTGCGGGTTCACTTAGCTGAACAAAACAGCTGGAGTTAAATGCCAACTGTCTGTTGGTTACCTCCATTCCCGCCTTCGCTCACTGTAGTTACCCTTCGTTCCGTCTACTTGCCTTTGCTCTCGTACTTCGTTGCTAGATTGAATTTAAGGAAGGCGTGATGTGCCATTAAAGGCTACTGGTTTTGTTTTTCCATCCGACACACTTAGTGTCTAATTCGTTTGATTGTTTAACCTAGACCGAGGAAGGTCATCCACCACGGTCGACTAAATTTGCGTGCTATTCACACGACATGTTGGAGTTCTGGTTAACCACACTGCTCTCCAACTGGCAATATGCTGCGAAGAAACTCATCACAGCGGCTTACTCAAGGTGCTGATACGCTTGGACCACGTACGCATTCGGGCTCTGTGTACCATTTCCACAATCGGTTTGCCACCGATTTGATTTGATTTCTCTCACTGTGCATGTCATAGTTTTTAATCATTTTGTCTTTATGCCGATTAAGCTCCCAGCAGCAACTAGTTGTTCCCATCGGCGTACCTCACTCACTGTCGTTTTGATTCTCGTTTTATTTCTCCCTCCGTAGGATTCGCTTGGTCACGAGAACGGAAATTGGTTCGGAAATGAAGAATTCCGTTCCAGCCAGATGGGGGTGAGTTGTTGCTTTCATTCCCCTTATACATTTTACTTCGGCCAAATGGCCGGTATCCGAAAGCATGACACACCTGCTTTGTACTTCGGAGGTCACCGGTTCGAATCTGCATAGATTCGAGTAACCTCGCAGCATCCCCAGTCCACAGTAACGTGATGATCGCGTGACAGTTAAGCCTCGGTACAATGTACCGGTGTATTGCTGACGCTTCTCATAAAACTCATATGCTCCCATCAATCCCATCCCTATTGGTCACTTGCTGAATTAGTCAGCACTTTTACGACATTACTCACTCACTGGCTTCTAACCCCGGCCAGTGGTTAGCGGCAAGTGCACGGACACTAGCCGAAAGCAGTTTTCATAGTTGGATGCGCCCGTTTCTGAATTCGTTTTTCACGGTCACTGGGACTGTAAACTACGCTCCACCTGCAATCTCACAGGCACACCTTATATCCAGTATGGAATGCCGGTACATAAGATTGCGATGCGTGCCAACATTGGCCACAGTTGCACCAGAGCCGACTCACACCGTTGTTCCACACGTAACACATATGGGGAGTAGGGTACTTCGCATAACGGTGCTTCAGCCTCTTGACATCTGAAAATTTTAACACCGTTATGGAATCCGCGTGTCTGGGTCTTTGCCAGATGGTCACGTACTGTTGCGGAATTGGAATCGGGAAGCATGTGCACCAGAGGTTTCCTTTTAATCACCTACGACGGTGTAGCAGCTCTTTTTGTCCATAAACTAAAAGTCACAAGCATTTACGCTGACACAGTGTACATACGCTTCACTGCCACGTGACCACCACGAGTCACGTATGAGTTGGGTGTACCGTGACATCACTCGCATCTACGCGACTTCAAATCGGAGATCTCCGGAATACAAGGCAAGCGCGTAGCCCTTTTGGCCACCAGCTGAATTTGCACCCTTGCTTCATTACTGTACAATCATAGCGATGCTACTGATGGTAAAAGGGCAGAAGGGTGGCCCATTGTGAAACCTTACTACTCCAAGTAAACATCCACCTCCAAGGCGTCTATGCCTGTCAACCTCGGACAACTATCTATCGTGTGGATTTCACAATGCGGAATCGTGATCACTCTTAAACGACTGGAGATGACTATAAACGCACCACTTGTGTAGGCTGCGGTCATCTGTTCGATGAGCTATGGAAGGTCCAGATTGATTTAGCAAATTGGAGTGCATCTTCTGTAGTGGCACTACCAAGTCGCACCGTTTGTGTCAACTGCGGGGGATCAGCCTGACGCTGGTATTGACAATTACCTGCACACTCCGCACCATATATGCGCACGTCAGTTGCTTGGTCGTCATCCGTTCCATCGTGGAACTACTCAGCACTGTCATGAACGACCTGCGTCTTGCTGCTCCCAACAGTCAGCTGTCTCCAAATGCCATTATTTCAGGTGCGGATATCCAACGATTAGACATCCACATTCCACGTAAAAGCACCCATGATGTGTCACTCTGAATATATATCTAACATGGACACGTATCTGGTTATTCAGCCGAACCCCGACTACCGTAACATTGCACCTATATTTCATCATCTTTTCACTCACACGGCAATAGACGTGTTTTCCTTATAAAAGTAAGGAGATACTTTGTGCCCGTGCTTTTCATCCTCTTTCATTTGATAAGAACATGGAGCTCAAACAGTTGTAAGAGCGATTCATAAGTATTCGGGACTAAACGTTTAACTTACTTGCGCACGTATTTAGACTAACTGATCTGTATAGTGGCATTGCCAGAATTAGTCGTTAGGAGTCCTCATGTCTTACCATTCGTACTGAACGTACACAGCTGGTTGCAGAAAGACCCGATGATATTGTTACACCGTAAGTCATATGTGACTTGTCTCACTGGTCATCGCCAATCGATTCATCGTACATGTTTCTGTGATTGGATTCACCCTTAATTCTCTTTTGACACAGCTTGTCAGATAACATTGCCAAACCAGCTTGACTTTTCATCGGCTTCTGGAGTAGTAGTAGTAGTAGTAGTCTCAGCAGTCTAGAAACTAGACACAGAGCGAACAGAAAACTATGGGGATCAGCGAATAAGGGCGAGTGATCGCGTCAAAATCATCGTGACATAGTAGTTGAAGGTGAGCAACACACTTCGGCTAATATGCCGCGGGAAGAAAGGAACATTTAGACAAAAAGTAGAACAATGCATTTCGGGTTTTTCATGCGCCGATTTTTCTCCTTTTTTGTCATTTTCAATGTTTGGACTATTAAACATGTGAATCAGTACAATGCTGTACACAATTCTTTCACTGATTCCGGTTGCGAGCCATGTCTTCAAGAGTGTTAAGCCATTGGCACTCCTCATCTTTCGGTCCCCATCCTGGAAGACGTAGGGATCCAACAGCGGCTAGATACGACGTCAGCGATCTCATGTGCTGCAGCCAAGTGGAAGGCTGACCACCAAACACGAGCAAGCCTCCTTAAGCAACCGTTATCGAAGGCAGAAAGACGCCGCATGTCTTCCACTCGAATCGGCCGGGACTCGCCCGCATACAACAATACTGAGTGAACTGCTGCGCTGTAAACGCGGCCCTTCAGCGAAAATGAGACGTCGCGACGACGCCACAAGTGCTTCAGCTTGACAACTGCTGATCAAGTCAATATAAGCTTTATGTACCCAAAAGGGTGCATTTTCAGCATTTTACATTATCAACTGTAAATTTACAAGAGGGTTACCAGTAAAATGCAAAGTTTACAAATGGATATAAAAATGAGGATGCACTGTCATAGATCAATCAAGTAACCATCCATAAAAGTTAGACCAGATCTTCGGGATTTGTATTCATTGAAAACGGACAAGGTTTCGTAAAAATCTTTCTTCAGAATTCGTTTCAACTGATGTAGAGTTTTGTGTCCAGCAACAATATATCGGGGATCGTACGCGATATATTATATGCATATTCAATGTTGGATAGAGTAAAGGGTCGCAGTGACCTTGGAAGTTTATTTACCAAAATACCTGTCGGTGTACTGTTGCAGTACTGAGATATATACAGTAGATAATGTAAAAATGATGTTCAGCGAAAAAGCCAACGGCCGATTTAAAGGCCCCTCCATCGAACTTTAGCGATGCGAAGAGAAACTTCTTTGTTGATAGTGCCGTCAGCAGAAACATAGCTCCCAAGGCAGACGAAACTATCTACCTGTTCAAGTTGTGCACCTTCAAGTGTGAGCACGGGAGCAGGTGAAAGCCAATCCTTGAAAGAAGGCCAAATTTGTTCAACACGAACTGTGCGACCATTTTGTGGGAACCTTCTGCATTTACCTCTTTACCGTAAACTGTTCGCACGCTCGTTTGACGAAGCACTGGCGAAAACAAGCACTTAAAGATCATTCCCAGCAGTTCGTTTTCCTTCCTGAATCTAGGACTTCAGCGACTACGAACTTGCATGGTTCATTACTCCTTCTTACCGCTCCAACATCTCTTGACATCTTTTATCCTGTTTTTCAACCTCATTTTTCTAATAACCTAATCCATAGGCCTCTTAACTGTCTATGTTCGACAAATTTTATCCTTACTGCTGTTGCATTTCTTCTCGATCGTCCAACAGTTTCCTTATCAAACGAGAATGGTTACTGACTACCAGTGGTTGTTCTGATTATCGGTCAGACGTCTAGTTCGTTGTTTTATCTGTATTCCGCCTGAATGTGACCACTCTTTTGCTGTTTCGTCTACTACCTAAATCACGGACCTGGTTTATCGTTTACTTCGTTGTTTTCTTTTGTTATCGACTTCCAAATCGACTGTGCTGGGGGCTGAATACACTTTTATTACTCAAGGTGTCTCGTTGTTGTGCTCTAACCAGTTGCCTACAGTTTACCTTGCCGTTATCGCCGGTTACCACTTCGGGCCTTCTTCTGATATACTGTACATAATATTTCCTAGTGGTAATGGGATTTTTCGTCAGTAGTCGTGTACCACCTACTCGTTTCTCTTCGGTTTGATCTCTTGTGTACTTGCTTGTAACAGATCATCTCACCAAGATGCAGCTCCCTTGTGACTTCGCAGTGCCAGCTACCCGAAGCACGAATTCCAGGTTCTCCCGTTTCTCATCTATGCTTTTGTTGATGTGTTACAGCTTCCGTTACTCACATTTTTGGAGTTGTTGTTCTTTCCGAGCTTTTTGCATTGTTCGTCGGTTTGCCACATTCACTTTTGCGCACAACGTTTAATTCCCCGCTTTTTTTGCTTTCGCCTTCAGGAAAAAGGCAACAGTTCGAACCGAAGAAGCACCGGAGCTCAGCAAACCGGTAGGTTCAATCCCCAACTCATACTTCCTATGTTGCTAAGCTTATCAATTCCAGTTGCTACACATTGAGCATGTACTGGGTGTTTCAGTCTTTTTCTGTGATACTACCTGCTATTTCCCACCTTGATTACTTTTTGGCGGTACCAACCGCACGTTTACTATCTTCTAATCACGTTTCCTGCGCATAGTCCCACGTCATCCGTATGGCAGACATGATTAGAAAAGTGTCAGTGAGAACCACGAAGTAGCCACCTCGCGAATGTCACCTCGACCTTGAATATCTATCCAACAAATTCAGCTGCCGCATCATACTATCCCCACATTATGCTCTCACTGTTTTCACCTCAATTTACGGCTATACGACTGCAGATCTCAGTATAAACTACTGCTATAATGTGTCATTGACTATCTAGTTATCATGTTGTTACATGTGCACTCTGACGAAACCATGCATTTCTCTGTATTATGTCCGGTTTTTTCTCGACAACTGTACCTTCCTTTGATTTCTATGATTTTGATGGCTTTCTGTCTATTTGTAGACTGATACAACTAAATACCTGTGATAGGTTTTTGCTAGGCTCCACTGTCTAGTTCACACTTACTTTATCATGTGTTGTGGGAATAAAGCCTCTAAGATTGATTATGCAATCTCAGGCTTGATTTTTTGTAGCGAATGTACAGTATATGCCGACTACTATTCAATTCATTTACCTAGGCATCACCACTACAGGGTTCTGCCGGAAACTCATCTGTACTATCCAATGCTTCCCGTTTTAGCCTCACTGGCTGATTATATATGGCCTAGATGCATTCACAAATACGGCTGGTGTGATCTGAGAGTGTTAGGAGGCTGATATTGACCACCGGTGCCTTGCTGGCATTTCTTTCATGTCTGCTGCTAGCTTCAATTAACCTCAGTAGCATGCACATCTGTGCTACGCTAGATACTCTACCCATTGCGTGCCTCATTCGCCTATTATGTTGTACTGTGTGATGCTTCTGCACGATCAGAGTCACTTATCCCAGATTGGTCGATGGTTAGACAAACTCAGTCTCTTGATCCTCCAAGTTGCGTTTTGAACTGATGGTGACTCCTTATTCCGGAGACCGGACTCCGTGTAGCCCGCTGCCTTGCTGTCAGGTTTTTTGACTCAGTCGGTTTGCTTAGGAACTAGTCTGGTTTAGGCCTGGGCAATCTGACAGTATCCTGCCAAACTCGTCAACGGATTTCTTGATGGGCTTACCATCGCAGAGGATAGTCAACAGCGCAATCTAATACATCGAACGGGATTTATAGATATGAAGATGCTACTGTGCCTTCATTACAAAGAGGGCGCGAATACTGCAGTTCTGACTTGCGATACGAGCCCCCTTTGATGAATTGCATCGAGGAGGCTAACGCGGTGTAGGCTCCCGTAATGATAACTGTGAGCGTTTCCCACATTCATATGAAGCTACTCGTTTATTTATCGCGAGCACTAACTTCTGACACCGCACCCGTCGGCAGGCGACCTGGCACCCGCCAGTCACGGACGTAACTCGATCGCAACGCGATCTATCTCCGCTAGAGAAGCTGCATAAAAAACTGCCATTTGATTTTGAGCATAAGCATGGACTCCGACCCCGCACTTGCTGGGTGCGTATAGGCGTACGCCCTAGACGACACTGCGAGTACGTAGACATATACCAACTGATGGAACCAGATGCTCGGAACGCGTATGAATGCATACTGGGCTCGGAGCCGAGTCACCTTTCACTGAACACAGTCGAAGATTCCTAGTCGTATGTTTATCAGACCTTAGCGTTAGATCTGTCTTCATATGATTAACCTAGTTACCAACCTGGACATTGTGTCTTTACGCAGTTTTTGGAACCTTTTTGTGCTGGCCGACGCATTCCGGCTGGGAGCAAATACAGCGAGACTCACAAAGACCTCAGCTCAAGACTACGTGCTAGTCTGAAGAGCAATCGCGAAACCTGATTGTCTCATCGTGCATCGGAGATGAGGGTAATTCCAAGTTATTCCGTCGGATATGGGAAACGGACAGCAGGAGGTCTGGTTTTAGCCAAACTGTATGCAACTGGAGGGGATAGCTTATCCACAACTTGTCAAGACGTTCGGATGCCGAGATGAATGCAGTGGAAAGCAGTCTAATCGGCCAGAATTGTCCGTTTATTCGACAGCCATTGATCGTCCTGTACCCTGAGCCGTCCTTCGTACTCACCCCCGCCCAGAAACCGAACGTGAAATTGGCTGCTAAAGTTGGATAAGACTGCGGAACCAGACGATCTTTCTCTAGCTCTCATTAAATCCAGGGACCTGCCCTTGTAACACTATGGGAAACTGTCCTAATCGAATGGGGTTGCTCAGTTTTTGTTCCGATCTTCAACAGGGGCTGACGATCTCCATCACCTCTAGCTTACTCTCTGTCCTTTTTCACAGCCTGACTGGCACCCATGAAGGGCAAGCAAGGTTTCGTCAAGTTACGGCTGCATTGACCACATCATTACTTTTAGTTAGATGCTGCAGCACCGCCACATCTATCAGCGACCCACTGTAGTCCCTTTCCTCGACATCAAATATGCCTTCGATTCATTGTATCGATGTTTGGGACTGATCATTAAAACCGTAGTCCGGAAATACGTGGGTATTACTGGAAGGCTTTACGCACATAGTTCAAGCAGAGTGATACCTTATGGCATACCGTCGCCGCTCTTCAGCGTCTCCACCGATGTGAGACATAATACCCGCTGTCATCTTTTCTTTACACCTTCGTTATGTTAAGGAGACTGCGTTTACTGGACACTAGTTGAAATGTGTGCTGAATTGCTTCCAAATGCTCCACTTCTTGACTCATAGTATGCCGACGATATTGTTCTAACCTGTGACAGCTCACGAACGTGCCATCATCATCATCATTTTATCATTATACACGTCAGCTAGAGGTGGGAAACACCTCAGCTACTGTGCCGCAATACATAAAGGAAAAGGAAAATAAATACAACAGTTGCATGCCAGCTACGCTACCAGCAACGGATAGGCATCGTTCTGGTAAGCTACCAGCCGGCTACTAGGCAAAAAGCAAAATTATTATGTTTTACGCTACGAAATGAGATCCTAGGTGGAGGGGGAGGTTAAAAAAGGATGGGGGAGGGACAAATAAACTCACAGCAGGAACGCCACTGAGGTCGGCTCCTTACCATGTCAGCAAGTGTATCCAGCCAAACGTGTTCATCGTCTTTTGGTCCCCAACCAGGGAGACGTGACGCCCAACCGAGGCCAGATCCGAAGTGAGGGCCTTCATTCCCCTGGACCAAGTTATCGCTTGGCCACCCCTCCTCTTCTTCCATCCACATCCCCGGTGAGCAAACAACGCACGTCGCGGAAGTCGGTGGGCTGGCATGCGCAACACGTGGCCCAGCCATCGGAGTCTGGTGCATGAAATGACGGTGCTGAGCGGTTCAGTTCCTTATTCTTTGCCGTAAACAAGGCGTCGAACACGCTCGTTACTCACGCGGTGTTCTCACCAGATGTGAGCCAAACTGCGAAGGCACCGATGGCCGAACGTAACTAGCTTCTTTATGTCCGCTGATCTAAGGGGCCAGGTTTCGCAACCGTACAGTAAGGTCGAACGTACCGCTGCATTGTACACTCTACCCTTCAGGGCGAGAGTAATGTCGCGCCGCCGCCATAAGTGGCGAAGGTTAGCAAAAGTACTTCGAGCTTTTGCTATACGGTTCGTGATCTCGTCTTCGATTTCAGGGGCGCTGATACAACTTCCCAGGTAGTCGAATTTCCGAACCACTTCTAGCTGATCCCCATCAAGGGTCAGCGCAGGAGGCGATCCCTGCCAATCTTGGAGGAACGCTTTGCATTTCGATGGTGCAAAGGAAAGCCCGAAGCGGCTGACAGCCAGTGCTAATCTGTCCAGCGCGGCTTGGCACGTCTGGGAGCTGTCACAGATGAGGGCAATGTCGTCTGCATACTCCAAGTCAAGAAGTCGTTCTCCTGGGAGTAGCTCCACGCCTTCCAAGTCATGTCCTATAAATGCAATCTCCATAACTTCGTCAATAGCGAAGTTGAAGAGGAAAGGTGACAGCGGGCATCTTTGTCTCACACCGCTGGAGATATTGAAGGGTGGCGACAGCTTGCCGTAAACCCTCACTCTGTCCGTGCTACGCGCATATAATGCTTGGATAGTATTTGCACATTTCCTGGGCACACCTTTCCTGAGTAGACAATTCCAAAGAGCACATAGATCAACCGAATCGAAGGCACCTTCGATGTCGAGGAACATGACTACGGTGGGCCGCCAATATGTGACGATGCTCCAACAACGGACGAAGGTGAAGATGTGGTGGATGCAGCCCTGACCTTGACGAAACCCGGCTTGCTCCTCACGAATCTGGCTTTCACGAGCGCCAGTCAGTCTATGAAGAATCATGGAGGCAAGTAATTTGAAGGCGATGGAGATCAAACTGATTCCTCTATGGTTGCCGCATTCCGAACGCGAGTCTCCTTTGAAGATAGGAACAATAACGGAGCTGCACCAGTCGGTTGGGACAGTTTCCTACTCCCGCACTTTCACTAGCAATTCGTGTAAAACATCAATGAGAGCAGGGCCCTTGAATTTGAAGGGGGCTGGAGGTAGATCATCTGATGTCGCAGCTTTGCTCAACTTCAACAGTCCGATCTCACGTTCGACTTTTATGCGCGAGGATGAATCCAAAGGGACATCTCACGGAGCAGGGCAATCACTGGGCGGTGAGGAATCGAACAAATCCGGCCGAGTAAATTGCTTTTCAAAATGCTCAGCCAAACGCTTCAAACGTCTTGACAAATTGTGGATAGGCTGTCCACTCTCCTCACGTATAGTTTCACTAACACAGGTCTGCTGCTGCCCGTTTCCCGTATCAGACGGAATAACTTACGATGGTTGCCAAGGGCAGCGGCCACTTCCATCTCTGACGCACGGTGAGACCACCAAGTTCCGCGGTCCCTCTTCAGCCTTGCACGAAGTCTTGCCCGGAGCTCTTCGCATGTTTCATTGTGTTCACTTCCAGCCGGGATATGCCGGCGAGCGTCGATAGGTTCTAGAGACTGCGAAGAGACCAATAACCATGTTGGCTATTAGACATACCACATGAAGATTTGTCTGCTGCTAGTAAGGTCTGGTGAACATGTGACCAGTGACCATCAATTGTCCCCAGTGAGCGCTTACTCAACCCGCATGTCAGCGTACTTTGATAGGCATTCAGAACAGCTGGCTTTGTCAGTTGGCTGGTGTCAAAGCGCCCACAGCGTCGTCGTGGGCGTCCGCCAAAACGCATCCGCATGTCAGCACATACAGGTGCATGATCGGTGTCCACACATGCGCTCCAAATAAAGCGACAGTTCTGGACGCAGCCTGTCCAGCGGTAACTAATAGCAATGTGATCGATCTGCGTCCAAGGCTAGTTCGAGGCTGGTGGGCGCCAAGTCACCCTCCGGCGGGTGCTGTGTCGGGGATTAGTGTTCGCAAGAAATAAGTGAGCATCTTCATACAAATGAAGTAATCGCTCACCGTTATCATTACGGGAGCCTACACCGTGTTGACCGCCCAAATGCATTTCATCAGTGGACAACTTTCCAACTTGCGCGTTAAGATCCCCAGCCAGCACAACAGTGTCCGTGCTTCTTCTGTGGCGAAGGAGCTGGGTCAGTTGGTGGTAAAATTCGTTCTTTACCAAATCCTCGCTACAGTTTGTGGGTGCATAGGCAGTGATGATGAATAGACACCTATTAGTCCCGCGCGACTTCGAAGCTTTGAACGAGCCAGCCAATCGGACGGCACACATCCGGCTACTGATTGGAATCCAATCAACCAGAGTAGCTTCAGCCCGGGGACTCAGGGCAACACCAGCTTGCCCGGTGCTCGAAGCTGCATCGTCACCGGACAGGCGCAATGAGAAAATACTGCTTGTGTCACCTGAAGGGGATCGCAGAATGAGCACAGAGCTCGAGTCTTGCAGGCGGGTCTCTGATAAGCAGCACACATTGATCGAGAGGGTCTCCAGTGTTCGGGCAAGTGCTACCTGTTGACTGATCTGTAGTAATGTACGTTCATTGAGGCATGCTAATCTGAAGGAGGACCGAGGGCTCCAAATGGAAGCCGATGAACTGGGCTTGACCGCTTGGTTGGACATGGACTTGTCGCAGGAGAGGAGTGACGCTCCGCATTAGCATGAGAGTTGCAATTAGAAGCTAAATGCCTAGCAAAGCATGTTGGGGGGAGGGCCAAGAATCGGGGGTTGAAAACTGGGGACGGTAAGAGTGAAAAGGCGTAAGAGGGGGAATAAGAAGGCGGGAAGGCTTGTGCAGTAGCATCCAAACCCCTATCCACCCTGCTCGATGCAGCAGCTAGAGCACCGTTGATTATCCTCTGCGGTGGCCAGAGCATCAAGAAATTGTTTGAGGAATGATTCATAGTATTGCGTGGGCAGATACTGTCAGGTTGCCCAGGCCTAGACAGTAGAACGATTAGGGTTCTCACCCAAAGCCTTTGGTTCAGAAACCTTACCGCAAAGCAGCGGGTTTGGCGTTGGGCTACAATGAGTCCGTTTTAAGGAATAAGGTGCCACCCTCATTTCAACCCCCGACCTGGAGGACCAGGAGGCTGAGTTTTTCTGGTCTATAACCATTGGCCAATCTGGTATGAGTGACTTTAAAGGTGCAAAACCACCACCCAGCAAAGCTCAATAGATCGCTGAGGCACACAAACCATCACACCACGGTAGGGTCCAGCCTCATTGCGATGGCACGAATGTGCCAAAGAGCATTGGACAGACTGGCTGTCAACAGTACTGTGCTGTGCTTTGAAACCTCCAAATACATGCTTTCCTGCAAGATTGGTATGGTCAACTCCCTTCACTCATCCTTGGTGAGGATCAGCTAGCAGTCACTCAAAACTCTAACTACTGACGGTTTGTCATAGCCCACTAGGATCAATTTGGCTGACTGACGACCCGTTGGGTCTGTATACAAAATTTTGCATTTCATGTAATTGTAGAAGCCTGATGAAGAATTACCGAAAACATATGTTCGCTTACAGACTTTTGATCAATCGATGGGTTTTTCTATTCAGTTGTGGAATAGTAGATAAAGTGCCAAACCGCATAGCATTAGATCGAGATGCTTTTACTCATCTTCACCATCTATGATGCCTGCGTGACATGGTTCTCCACCTGAATGACAAAGTCTGCAACGCGACCGTCCGTTCAGCCTTTATGTATAATTGTGAAATCTGACCTATCATATGGACAGAATTAAAGTGATTAGTTGCGTTCGACCACTAGTGTTCTCTTAGTTTGACTCACATGTGGAGGGAACACCGTGTGAGCGTGTTCGATTTTTTTGTTTACGGCGCAAGTAGGACGAGTGAACCGCTCAGCCCCACACTTCAGTTGCTGGGTCATATGTTACGCATCTCGACATACCGACTCTCGCGCCGTGCGTTGATTAAGCTATCGGGGTCTGGATAGAAGAGGAAGGTCAACCGATGACTTGATGAAGAGGGATATGGGCCCTTAATTTAAAGTCGTCGCTTGTGGGACCTGTCATCTTAATTGTGACCCGAAAGACGGTGAACAAGTCCCGTTAGATACATCTGTTAACAGGGAAGAACCGACCACAATGTCATCTGTGTCGTGAGTTTCATTATTCCATTCCACCCCACTTATCCTCCTCCTTCAGTCTCGTTATCAATTTCCATGCATGATGTTTTTTGCCTTGTTTTTGTTGTTGTCGGCCGATGGTCGATAGGAATGCGCATCTGCGTTGTAATCCGGAGGTCACTGGTTCGTATTCACGTAGGTGTAGGTGATCTTGCAGAATACTCAGTCCTTGCGGCACTGTGAATGGGCGCGTGACAGCGAAACGTTGGTATGGTGTGCTGGCGTACTGCTGATGTCTGTTGTTTTTCCTTTCTCATACTTTTCTACCATCTAATCAGTTTTTATTACAACACTAACTGGGTTGTTTTTCACATTTAGTTAGCCTATATAATGATGATAGATGATGCTATTCACGCATCATTAAACTAGGTTCCTGAGTCTCAGTCAATAACAGCAAGAACACACAAGGAAACTGCGCGAAAGGCTTTTACCTACCATCTTTACCTGTTCTTACGACGTTACCAACTAAACCAGATGCCTCTTTCAACTTGTGCAATCGAGAAGTCAGTGATGCTCTCATATTTAGCTTATTTGTAGCTACCGACCTTTTCATCTGACGAATATACACAGTTGGCTTCTCGTCCTTTGAGTTTTTCCATTTTGATCGCGTGTGTTATCTCGTTTTTATCCAATGTGGTATTAGTCACCCACGATATTATGATACTACCATGTCAGCTGAATTCACCGCACGCCACAGTTGTCTGATCATTCTACTAAACTGAATACCCTTGTAACCAGATCAATGTAAGTGTGGAAGGATAGTTGCAATGACGTGCGATTTTAATGGAAACATTTCAGCCCTGTTTTCAAATCCCGTAGGATTTGTCGACGACAAGCAGTGGAATCACTACCATTTGTTATCTTCTGAGCGTGTTATCTCGGCTGATTGAGCAGCAGTCACTGTCGCAGGCGTTAAGGCATTCTTGGCCATTCGACAGAAGTGGTTGTCGCGGGGGACTAGGATATGTGAAGCTTGGCCCCATCTGCGGGTTACCTATAAAACAACGGTTAGAATAGGTTGGCAACGTGCTTGTGCACAGGCTCCTGGTGAAATTCTGACTATCCTAAGTATCTTTTGGTTTGTTTTCTTTCCACCACTCGGATTTGAGATTGTTTGAATGGGCTATCGGCTCGCCTCGGACTGCGGAAGTAACTATGTTATCGCCCATAGAGTATTTTATAGGAAGATCAGTGAGAACGATGTATATGTATGCCTATACCGTCCGAACGAGCTGTCTCACTGTGAACTACAGGACATTATGTGATGTGTAACTCTGTGTATATATGTACGCATCGGTTGTGCGTTCAAAATGGACACACTCATGCGTTAAGCCTACCGTGGTCCAAACCAATTCTGGCATCTGCCCACCCAATCTCTCAAGCTGCAGCTGTGACGCAACCGGCAGTGGCTGCCAACTTCCGTCTATATCTGAGTGCATCCTACCGGACCCCAACCTTTCCATGTGTGCTTGTGAAAACCTCAAGGGACTTATGGTTAGACACGATCGCTTACACTGATTTTTAATTTCAGATTGTGTATTTATAACTCTGGTAGGCTAGTGATGGAGGAGATTTTCATAGCGTATTTTAGATACCCCGCAGCGAATCACCAACCAGTCATATTTCAGGGCCGTGGTGCGAACGCGCGGTCTTAGCACATCTGTTCAGAAAGGTGAGATGGTGAACAAATCTACAGCTAACCCATGGCTTTGGGGGTCCGCCCTTAGTGATTAAACCGCAGGAACTGTGTTCTGGTACCTGCGATTCTTGATTGGTCATGCGCCCTGAAATGAACTCTACACATGAATACTACGGCATTTGCGATGCACTATTGCCCAGCTTCACCGCACCAGTCCGAGTGCACCAGCAGAAATCGTCGACGGACCACCAGAAAGTGGGCGTAAGGGAATGGCAATGGGAGGAAAGGTTGAGAAGGTTGTTGCGTGTGTGCAGCTAAATGTATGTCACATGAGGCATTGTCACATGTCTCGTTGCATATTTACCGCTTGCGTAAGGGCGTTGTTAGTGAGCAAACGCATTGATGCAGCCGACGCTAACTGCAATCATCGCTGTTTAGTGAATCACTCTGCTTTGACACCCATAGTGTGTCTGGTTTGGCTGTTATGATGCTATGATGTGACTATTGTTCCGTAAATTTGCTGCTGCGTTTTGTCGGTCTTCAATTTGCACGACAGCAAGCTTGAGCACAGTAGACTATCGGGAGTGTTACCTAAGGTTGCCAGCTTACCAAACTCGTACTTTGCCAGGACTGATGGCTTATAGCGCCGTGTCACCAATGTTGGAGCTGTAGCAACTTAGTCTATGGAAAACGATTGAGGCAAATGTATGATAAAATTGGACTTTCCCTACCTCATCACGATACAGTGGGCAAACGATTGACGTGATCAACGGGTTAGGCTATGTATTTAGTTAGCTGGCATGTTCGTGTTGTGAAATGTACCTGTTTCCTTTTGATATGTCCTCGAGGTTCTCTTTTTGAGGACCATTTCGATGCCCAACTACAGTGGCTTCCAGAACACGTAGTTACTATAGAATGTAACACCTGTAGACTGAGTGTTACTTCCGATTGCTTTAATTTTATCGACGTGTTATGTCCAGCATGACGTGATTGTTCCACGCAGCTTATGTTTCTCTTAGTCCTTTGCTAAACTCGGTGGATTTTTTAGTTATATTTACTTTTTGCGCATTTGTTCTTTCGTTTTGCAAGCAATGCACTGTCCTCACACTCACGATTCACAATGACCTCACTGTTCGAATATCACATAATGTTTTGACCCAACTTGGTATAGTGGTTCGCGCGTCCACCACCTTTAACAACTTTTGCTACATGTTTTCTAGACAGCGTTAGCAACAGATATGGAATTGCTGTACTTTTGTGTAGTGCATCAACTTCGATCTAAAAATGGTTTCCGCAAAAGGGTCCCTTCCAATGTAGCACTTCTTGCGTCGATAGTCCTTGGAATATCGTTGAGTATTTTCAACAGATTTTACCAAACCCAGTGCTTTTTTTGCTGAAGTGTGAGCACGTTAAGTCCAGCCGTTTGGATGTGAACCTAAACCTTGGCTCACATATGCAACGGCGACCAAAACCGGTTTCGTTGATCACCCTCCTCTTCATCATCAAAGATAAGGCGGCATCGGCGAGACAGCTTCCTAGTGGCTTTCACTGCCCCGTGTCATAATTAGCCATTATGTCACAGATAACTCCACATCTAACGCACGTTAAACCGGTAATCCGACTAGGAGACGACAGCAGACGCGCTACTTGTGTAGACTGCGAGCCATGTCTTGTAAAACCTCGAGCTAAGCACAAGGTGAGTCACGTGGACTCCAGCCAGGAAGGCGAGACGGGCTAACAGCACCCAGTTTGTTCGTCAGTGACTTCATTTCCCGTTGCCAAGTCAACTTTTGTCCACCGCGAGCCTTGCGCCACCCTACACCTGGCAGACTAAACAAGGCCCTCCTCGGTAATCAGTGACCAGGCATACGTAGTACGTGCCCAAGCCAACGCAGCTTATTCAGTGCTATCTGTTGCTCTAAGGAACTAGCTTCGTTATCACCGCCTAGTACTCGCTTACACACATCGTCGTTGCGGATACGGTGGTGCCACCGGACACCAGCAATGCTCTACAGACAACGATGACCAAAACCTTGAAGGCGCCTCAGACCGAAAGGGCCAAGTATCACTTCCATAAAATAGGACGGCCTTTACCGTGGCTTTGTAAACACAGCCTTTCAGACGGAGAGAAACTCTTGTCACCAAATATGCCGCAGTTTCGAGAAGGCAGTTCTGGCTTTCGCAGTGCGTGAACTGACTTCAGTTGCTATGCGCCCATCGTTGCTGATGCAGCCACCAAGATAAGTGAATCGATCAACTGCCTCGAGTTCCTCGTTAGCAAGGGTCAAGGGGTCATAAGGTGTCTGCTGGTCCTGCAGCAACACCGTGCACTTTGATGCGGAACGCATACCACATAATGGAACCACTCTACACAGGCTATTCAGGGTTGATTGTGCTGCCCCAACATCGTTAAACAGACGATATCGTGCGCATAATCAAGCTCAACCAATCTTTCGCCAGACAGGACCTCAACGCCAGCATCGCGAGGCTCCGTAAGGGAACACTCCGTGATAGAGTCCACGAATAAAGTAAACAAAATGGGGAAATTGGGCAACCCTGATGAACGCCACTTGTTGTCAAAAAGCTACTCGACAGGTCACCGTAGACCCTGACGCGAGTACGGAGCACGTAAAATGTCCACATATTTCATGGGAACACCTTTCCGCGCAAGTATTTCGAATAGAATGCATCGATCGACTGAATCGAACGCATGCTTGAAATCGGGGAACACAGCTACTGTCGGTCTGTGGTACAGGTGGCGCTGCTCTAGTATCTGCCGCAGCATGAATATATGGTCTATACAGCCCTGTCCTGGGCGGAAATCTGTCTGCTCTTCCCCAACTCATGATTCTCTTTTTGCATTGAGGCAACGAACAAGAATCGAGGCCAGGAATTTTGTCACAATTGGATTTAGGCACAGTGTGTGCGAGTGGCTTACTTGTATATTGCCATTATAATCGATTCATTCCAGTTAGCCGGGGTACTTCCAGATATGCACGAATAGGGAGTTCAGTGCTTTGCAGAGGACCTCACCCCAATCCTTAACTAGTGCAGGTGGGAGGGAATCCGGGCCAGCAGCACGAAAATGATTAAAAGCTGTGATCGCTCTTCGGAGCTCAGTCTCTTACGGAGACTCTAAAGTGACCGTCCATCCTGCATCACCTGAATAGGAAAACGTCCGGAAGCAGGGGACCAGCTGAACTGATCTTGAAAGTACTCCACTCAACGAGCCATACGGCACCCGTTATTGTGTATCAGTGCACCCGCGCTGTCTCTGATTCTCTCACTGACGCCTGGTTTCCTGAGACCGGTGACGCGGATCATCTGGAAGAGCTTGCGATAATTACCTACTGCTACCGCCTCCTCCATTTTTTGAGCCCAACTGGTCCACCAGGTTTCCTTGTCAGCACGCAGACTCCGCTTTAGTTCATGCCTAATAGTCCGTCTCGTCACATTGTGCTCAGAGACAGCCGGAAGTTTTCTTCTGTATTCCAACGGACTTACCGACCTCTCGAATATCCAGTGACTAGTGCGATGACGATTGATAGTGCTACAAGCAGCTGCTCCTGCGCTGTGCATGACGGGCGAGATCCTATTCTACTGAAGCTCAGTGCCATTAGGACAAGACAGCGAAACTTCGGTACGCAGTGCATCCTGGGAGGCTTGCCTGAACGAGTGTTGCGATTATACATATATATATATATATATATATATATATATATATATATATATGGCATTTCCGTAAAAAATACTTTCCGATCTCGTGAACTTATCTCGGATTCTTTTGTAAACGACTTATTTCATGTGCTCATTCATTTAAGATTTATGTCACCGTTTCCTTATGCATTACTCGTTGTTGTTATCTTTCAAAAGATTGGCTGTTGCTTAATATCTCCGGTGTGGCTGCGCTTGATATGCATGTTGACAAGGTGCTTACCTGTCTCTTACCCCCTACCTCGTCCATACTGGCTCCAGGAGACAGTTGGTCGTTGCTGGAGGGGCCGGGGTGCACAGTCCTTGTGGCCGTGCTAGGCTCGAAGAGTGGTTCCATGAACTCAGTGTGGAGCGGACTACGGTCCAGCCACCGTCTTGTGTGCGCTTGATTCCCCAAATACAGCGTGCTTGTGTTCGCCTGTGAAGAGTGTGGGCCGGCTCCGTTGATGAAACGTGGCTCCCATCCACATGCCTCCCGGTCTTATTCCTTCGGGTTTACACTGGATATGGGGTGTGTGGATGGAGCTGTTGGTGGTGCAGTGCAAGCCACCCATGGTCCCTCTGTAGGCGCTGGTGTCCTGTGGCTGTCCACAGTGACAGGCAAATCCGAAACCGGATGCCGCCAACCACGAACTGCGATATAAGAAGGAAAAACCTTTTTTGATTTTACACACGCCATTTTGATTTTTTGGTTTTTGTTTCGTTAGATTTTTGTGCGTCAAAGGGGAGATAAGATGGAAGAACAATATTGACCCCACTGATATATATATATATATATATATATATATATATATATTTGCAAAAGCCTGTTAACAGACATAATGCCATCAGAAACCATGGGATTCAAACGAAGGTACAGAAACAGTAAAATAAAACACAACACAACAATGTCCATGGTTCCCACTGATGTCTGTTGCGGGCCATGACATCCAATGTTTCCAGCCACTGGGATTCAGCATCTCGTGGTCCCCAACCTGGAAGATGGACTGGTGCGACTGCCGCCAAACTTGATGTTGCCTTCATGCTCCTTCTCCACGTCATTGGCTGTCCACCGCGGCACTTTTCCCAATCGCTTCCTGGGAGCGCAAATAGCGCTCGACGTGGAAGGCGATGGGCTTTCATTCGCAAAACGTGCCCTTAGATACTTTCTCAATTGCCACTCGGGGAGGATTGCTGCACCTCGTGGTAAAGTTCATGGAGAAGCGACAGCGCACCAAGGCATGATCACAGTCGATGTAGGTATTCCAGGACGAGGGACAATCCAGGATAGAACCATGCCACCTGTAACCTGATCTATTTGGGTCCATTACTGGCTAGTTACAAGTGGACGCCAAGTGGCGCTTCGGCGCCTACTGTGTCTAAAAGCGGTGCTACCAAGAAACAGCTGATGCTCCGCACACAGCTGCAACAGTCGCTCGCCATTGTCAGTCCGTTTAAAGAGTAGCCCCTACTTACGGCCTAGTTGAGCTTCTGAAAAGCTCAGTCGCTCTACTTGAGCATTCATATTCCCTACAAGTACTATGATATCTGAACTTGTAAAACTGCGTAGTGGTGGGTTCAGTTCGTGGTAGTATGTGTCTTCGGCAGCATCAGAACCACAGTCGGTGACAGCATAAGCGGAAGCCACAAACAAGCAGCGTCTTGTGCTACTTCGTGAATCAACCATACTTGACGTCAAACGGGCTGCACACAAACTGCCGTTCATCGGAATCTAATCAACCAACGATGACTCAGCCTTGGAGCTGAGAACCGTATCTACCCCAGCTTGACTCGTGAGTGCAACATCAGCGTCTTCGGATGTGCGCAACCAATAGAGAAAGGACAAGCCGGGCGCAGTTAATTCAACTACTCCATTAAGCTCATTGATCCTAGTTTCGCACACACAACACACGTCAATACCCAATGTTTCCAACATGCTTCTGGTGCAACCTGTTGATCATTTTTCTTAGAGTGCGGATGTTGTACGCCACCAGGGAAATGGGAGTATGGCCGATGGGCGTCCAGTGGTTGTTGCGATAAGGTAGCGGCAAATTGTTCGACTCCAATGGAACTGCAACGGCTGTCATTTAAGCTGGGAATTATAGAAGCATGGCCAGTAATGGGATTGGGAGTGGATTAAGAAAAACTGGAAAGGAAAGAAGGAAGGTACCAGAAGTAGCATGTTTTTGCTTATTCGCCCTGCTGTATGTAGCAGATAAAGCGACCCTTAATAATCTGCGTGACGGCCGATGCAGGATGTGGTAGAATTCTAAGGAAATAATCATGGTTGTACGTGGGCTGAGATTCTGCCAGGGCGCCCAGACCTAGACAGAAGGACGATTAGGGTTCTCAACCCAAGTGTATGGCTCAAATTCCTGTCCAAAAGGCAGCGGAATGGTGACAATGATTACGTTTTACAGAAATGAATGCCACCCCATTTCAAACCCCCCAGCCTGGAGGATCAGGAGACGGAGTTGATCGGACCTCTAACCATTGACCAACCTAGTAGGGGTTTGGGGGCCTCACCCAGTTAGCTCAGTGGGTCGATGAGGTCCACAAACCGTCGCATCACGTTAAGGTCCAGTCTCGTTGCGACGGGGTTTCGTTAACAGTCAATTGAGGTGATTTACTGGTGCTTACTTTATCGCAGTTTGTTGAATCGTATCTTTAACTGATTCCTCTTTTTCTTATGAATTATCGTCCAGCGACCGTTATAATGAGTCGATTTTTCGTGGGCTCTTTCCTCCCTATGAACGAAACAGTCTGCCTCACCCCTCGTTAATTTTCTATGGTAGCCGAAATCGGTATATTGGCGAAGCATGGGATTACTTGTTATAGAGCACTGTGCTCCAATCTTTATTCGTTGCTCCTGGAGAGGCCGGCACACCGTATCGGCCTTTCGCTGTTACGGAACAATCACAGGTCGCGCGTGGCCTGTGTAAGTCGCCCGCGTCTATGCAGATTCGAACCGGTGATCTTCGGATTACACAAGACAGGCGCCTTTTCCTTTCGGCTTAATGTATTGGACAAATAGCTTTTGTGTCTTGAAATCCGAGCATGTGATGAAACTCGAGCGAAAGTTTCTTTACTCCGTCGACTCCTACATGCATCTTGCTCCGCTCAATAGAGGCGCTAGCATCCTCCTACGCCATGACAAACCGAATAGCTCATCTTTGTTCACCTTGTTACTCTTCTTAGTGAAAAACGATTTCTGGAGCCAGTCGAACTCACCGCGTGTCTTTCACCACGAGTTTGTTCTGGCAATGATCCGCATTTCAGCTCAGGCATACGTGACCGCTGCCTTAAACTGATGCTGCGCCATGTTTTTGATTTAACTCTAATCCTTCACCACACGATACCCCTTCCTGTTCTATGCGTCCTGCAATATTTCTAACTACATGTATATGCGAGGCGCGAGAGATAGTCTTATCACGTTTCCGAACACGTTTAAATGCGTTCCAATCCTCACATGATGTCCTCATCAAGTTCATACAAGGAACCGCACACTGACTGAAGGAGCGCTTGTCCACCGTACATTATGGGCAGCAATTAAACCGTCCCCTTGAATGTCTTCTATCTAGATTTTTCGCACATAATGAAGCTGGTTTTTCCTTAATGTACACTGTTGCATAAGTTTCACACACACACACACACACACACACACACACACACACACACACACACACACAAATTGCTTCATCTCCTAACAATTTTGTTTGCCCTCGTCTCTGACCAGATGCTTGTTTCTGTGCTTTATGACGCGCGTTTTTATGTCCATCTTAACAAGGCGCCTATTCCCTTTCAAAACGCCTTTTTGGTTAGGCCCTTTTGCCGTTATCTATCTGTGTTACTACGTTGCCTGAAATTTCGATTATATACAACTGCTCACATCTTTTATGCAGTTGGATATTCTGATTTTATAGTCCTCTGTCGTTGTCTTGTATGTGTCCTGCCTCATAACGAAAAAAAGTCGATACCTGGACAATCTCTTTCCCATGAGCAACCACCTGAACGCAATCACTTTGCCGTTGCAGTCATTTCTTCATAAGTAACCGGCCGGTCTTTTGGTTCTGATCATTGGCCACCGCTTTCGTCCACTAGACCTGATCCCAAGAAAACCTGGTTTTTAGGCTCACTGTTTACCGTTGTCTTCCTACATTACTTGACTGCTATTCAGCTAACTGTCCGTTTCCCCACTTGAATTCATCAAACCTGCAACATGCTTTTGTTACTTTCGATTCAGTTTCAAGTCCTCAGCTCGGATCAGATTGTAACGCGTGCTACCCAACCACCTCAAGTGCTCCCGCTGGGGGCTCCGCCGGCAGTGGCTCCGGTCGATCGTCCCATGTGAGTTTGGTCATCGCTGAGACTCTTTGGGGTACTCCATTCGTCCTAGCAAGTTTTACCTCAACTGATAAGCATGCTGTACCTCATGCAATACCGTCCCCGCCTCCTTTCGCCACGCTCACCCACCCTTTTGATACTTATTTCGTAGGACCGTGAACCGATGGAATGTCTAACTTTGCCTTGAGTATTCTACCCGCTTCCAAAAAAAACAATTTTGTCCTTATCTTGGTTCAATATAAGACAAAAAATATACACCGCTCTTTGATTTGCCAGGGCGCGTTTAATGTTTCGTTTTTTGTGTCTGTAGGCTTTTTATGCCACAGACAGACTGTGGCAAGTAACGAGCCGAGGTCTCCCTCGACCGATGTTAGCGGCTATCGCATTATCACACTGAAATAAACTTGGCCGTTTTTTCTCCCACAGAGGATCCGTGATTTATGATTTCCAGGCTTTTAGTCGGCTTCTTTTTATCACAGCTTGGATTTTTGTGCGTGTTTATGTGTTCTATATTTATCGTTATGCACTACTTGCCTATGCGCATGATCTCAATTTACATGTCTGGTTTGCCATTGTAACGAACCTATTAGTTTCATCCGTCTGACCAGCTGAACTTTTTTGGTTCTGATCTCGTCCATATGTTATCGCCTACCTTCTTGCACAGCAGGCATCCGAAGCCTCATCTGTTTCCCGCTGGCGACCCTCAAGCAAAACGTGAGTACTCTGTTTTATTGACCGATTTCTGCTTGTATGGTTACTTTCACTCTGGTTGGGTCAATTTTTCATCCAAAGGCGTCCTCAAAACCGATCACTTTAAAGCCTTATATTTACTCTCTCTCTGGACGCTTCGCGCTTTTGTTCGAACTGAGCTTGTCAGTCTTGTAAGAGTCCACTGTTCTACCTACTTTTAACCTTCATCAAACTGCTCCTTTGTTTTTCACCCCTTATCCTCACCGCTGTTTGAAGAGAACGCTGTATTTGGGTCTACAGATCAATTTCTTTAATAAATACTAACTTACAGCAAGGCGTTCACCTGTTCTTTACGTAAATGCGGTAGAGTGGTTGCCGACCGAGCTGCGTATCGATATCCTCTTTCGGGTTGTTGTTACATATTGCAAACAACGTTGCCAGCATGGTGGACATCCATCAGTGTGTTTGATTACTCTGGCTGTTCACTGTCGACTGGTCGCCAAAAGGATAAGGTGTCTACCTCGTAATCCAAAGATCACCGTTTCGTATCCACCTGATTGCGAGCGGCCTCGCTAAGGTGTGTCGGCGTACTGCTGATAGCTTTTTGATCTAGCTGTTTACTAGTTTAAAATGATGTGGATAATGATTCATGTCACCGGCTCATATAGCATTCTGTCAGCAGGCCAGTTTCGACGCCTCATCAATGCACATTGACCGATTTGTTAAGCTGAACGTCCGATAACAAGGCAATTCTGACACTGGAGTAAAACATCCATCTTCAATGCAGCTATATGTTGTAGTGGTAAACTTTAGGGATCACAAGCAGTGTCCCACTTCGCGCACGGTGGCTGCACTTTTCGAATATAGTTTGAGTGTCCGGATCCACGAGACGTTGTCCAAATCCAGCCTAAGTACGGGACATATGCTGTAGAACTCCATCAGTGTTTTTGCAACCGGTGGTGTGCTGAACTGTTTACGCTTCTGGATCTTGTTCTTTACGTGATTACCAATCGTGCCGACACTCGGCTTGTTGTTTGAAGTATCCACTCGGTACCACAGCAATGGGCGTATAGTAGCTGATCAAAACGCTTGCAACCCTCGTGCTTTCCATCTTCCTTGATAAGGACGTCAAGGTCAACCGACGCTACATTGCCACATATTCACCACACCAGTCGCACGCGGACTGGAGATATCGTGATATCACTCGCATTTATGCAGGGTTGAACCAAGAACCTTTGGATTACATGCCAGACGCCTTGTCCACTCGGTCTGAGTTGATCCGACAGCGTGCTTGCAAAAGCCAAACGTTGTATCTGTTGTGCTTACGGATGATTCGCACTTACTGAATAGCGTTTAGTGTCCCTAAGCTACCATAATGCTATCGTATGGTTAACAACACTATCATGCGCGTTGTGTTTATCCGTAGTTGAAACTTGCATGCAGGCATTGAGTACGGTTTCCTAGATGACGTTTACGAAGGTTGTGATCACGGCTAGTGTATTTGATCAGCTATGGTCCGCGAACGGAAGAGTGATAGAACCACTTGTCTTCACACATGACAGTAATTATTAACAAGAGAGAGCTTGAGCGAGAAAAATACGTAGCGTTTGAGTCGTCGGATAAAGGGTTTTTCGTGAAATATGCCCCTAGAGATAGCAACACACAGCTCAGCGAAGAAATTTCTTTTCGATATTTCTCATCAGGCCAATACATATATAAAACTGATTAAAATCGTGATAGGCTAAACTGGCAAGCCTAGGTTTGGTCAAGTCCAAACAGGCTGCTTTGGTATTCGATCCACGGTTCAGCTGTCCGATGAGGTGAAAAGGTCACTTTCGGAGCTGGAGGAGAACGGCGAGTTACAGTAAAATTATGGCCAGGGTAAACGGAGCTCTTGAACTAGCATCCTCTGCTTGCATAATTCTGGTTGCCTCAGCCGGATCGAAATAGCCTCGGCCGTCATGAGTAGGCGACTTTTGACTCCTTTTGGGTAGTGTTTCGGCACAACGTATAAAACTAAAAGCCTCTGTCGTCACGACTTGGTGCCCGCTCTGGACTAAATGTTCCAAAACAGGATTGTTGGCCCTTTTGACCGCGTGCTTGGATAACGCTGGTGGGGGGCACTGTTCTGCTATCCGATTCGCCGAGCGTCTGGTCGTGTGTCCGGGGTATCTTATATCACAGGTGCAAGTAAATCGACATAGGATAAAAGATTCGGACTGGACCGGGAGTCAATCCTTAAGACGCTTAGTTATAAACGGGGCAGTTTCAGCAATAACGTGGGGATAGGCAGCAGGGAAAGACTTGGCCACTGCAATTTGGAGTCTTCTGTTCAGCAAATCCAAGGGAACATCTCCTTTAAAAGGAACAGTAAGATAAACATTCTTCTTTTGGCACAGTTACGATATTTTGTCTTTGGTCACGCATCAGAGCGTGTCTCAGAATAAATGGAACAAGATAACCGTTATCTTGTAAGGTCCTAAGGATAAAAGGTTTTTCAGTTCAAGAAGCATTTGAAAAACTTTTTTTCAGTTTCCATTTATCATTTTTTTTTGCTATCGCCAGATGAGACAGTCTCAGTGACCTTGGAGGTTTATCGAAAAAGTCTAAATGTTCCTGAAAAACGTATGTAACCAAGCAGGCGTAAAAACGATGTTTCAGCGCAGGCGGCCGATTTGAAGGCCCCATCACAGTGACGTTTGACAAGTATACAATGAATATATTCTATCAAACATGAGTCCGGCTCGAAGAATACTTGTGAACTCCAACCGAAGCGCCTAAGCACTTCCACTCGTTGCCACCGTCATGTGGACAACCCGTCGCTGTCATTTACGGTCGTATGCGAGTACTCTTTTCACGTATCCTTTGGGTAGTAACATGCCTCTGATCGGTGCCGCATCATCCACTGATATTTGCCATCTTCCTGGCCTGGTACATGTGCGCATCGGGTTCCTCATTTGTTTGAATCTCGTTTGTGAGGCAGTTGCCGGGATAGGTGTCTATTGGTGCCAGCGTGTGATGCGATACTCAGGCAAGTACTAGGCGGCGGTGGTCGAGTCATTTCCCAAGAGTAACACACAAGACTGAATAACTTGCGTTGGCATAAGTATCTGCTACCTATGCTCTTGCCCATTAGTTACCGAGACTGGCCTAGTTTCGTCTGTCTGAGGACACTTGTTGACGTTGTAGCTGGAACTGAGCTGTGTGTTGCTGATGCTTCTCGCATCTCCTGCTGGAGTCCACGTGATCCACCCTATACTTGTGTTTCGAGAACACAAAAGAAAGTGGTTCACACCTGATGCACTTGTAGCCTCCGGCTAGTTTGACTGCCATCTTGATCTGCATTTAATATTTTCTGTGGGGCAAGGTTGATTCCGATAAGGGGCAATAAGTGCCGTAAGAAACTCTCGTCACTGACACCTTACTCTCTTACACGATTGATAGCGCCTCGTTGTGTCCTTGTAGCGCTGGCTAGGCGTAGAGACACCTAAACGCTATGTTTTCACAAAGCGTTTACGTTTTACATCAGACCTCCCATCTCTTCTTATTACTACTCAATGTCGGCCGGTGGCCTAATGGTAAAAGATGTTCACCTTATAATCTGCGTATCCCCGTTCGAACCAACTTCACTGCGAACCATCCCACCGTGTCCCTGCTCACGCGCGACTGTTAGTTGTGGCCTCACAGCGAGATGTTAGTACGAAGTACCGCCTTACACCTCTTTATTCATTATGCAGTGGCAAAGCATCATTTTAAATTACTGACGTACTGGTTTCGGGGTCATTTCTAAGCACTAGTGACGTGAATAGATTGCGACGCACGAATGTTTGTTTCAAAATGACCCATTCAATAAAGTCACTAACTCTTGTGACAAGCGTTACCCGTCGTGTGACCCGATAGCTTAGAGGTAACAGCTTTGTCATCCTTACGTACCGTGTTCCAGTCGCAGCGCTACTGTACGGCAACTTACTGAGAAGCGCAACCGAGTGCGAATCGGTCGTGGAGTGTACATTGTTGTGAGCACGCAACTCCCAGTATTCGTCTGCTGATCTATTGTTGTCTATTCCCCGTGTCACAACTTGCCGTCATATAAAGTGCGCTATGTGTAGCTTGCAATGTGAGCCATCTTCCAGCTAGTTCTGACTCATCCTCGTCGTGAGGCAACGACTTTGTCCGCGTTCCACTCGATGGAACGGCGGTCCTTTATGATACTTCTCTTACTTTGCGCCGAAGCCAAAGTCGGAGTGTGCCGGAAATTATATCGAACCCGTGAATCCTACTTTTGCTCCCTATTCGCCTCCCATACCGGCGTACTGCTGATGCTTTCCCTTTGCCATCCGTCGGACTTGCACACCAGTCGTTTTACTTTCCACTGGCTCTCCACTGTCCCATTTTGCCAGACCCTTAATCATCCGCACTCGCCCCATCCATAACCCCAGAATTTGGTCTGTCCTTGATAAACACCTTTTGCTTATATCCTGATAATGCAGGTTCCTTTTACCTGTATTTCCTCCATCCGCACTCGATGGCTCTTATGCCGCTTTGGCCTCATCCTTCCAGCGGACCTACCTCAATCGTACTTTGAAGGAACGAGTTGGGTTACCACGAGTTTTTCAATTGCTCATTTAGTTGGCTTATTACCATGACCAGTTGCATTATGCACTGGTTCAGTTATACCTGTCTCCCTGCACCTACACACACTAGTCTTGAAACATATGTCGTTTACGCAGAATTCGCAAGTTGCATTTGGAATCAGAATTTTTCCGTCTACTATGGGTTGCATTTTTCGAAACACTAATGATTTCAGTTTCAGTTTTCTTCCTTGTCATCATCAAGTGCTAGTTTTGGCACCCGTTTGATGCATCTCCCTGAATAACCATTATATACGTTCAAATATAAAATAAATAATGTGTCAGCTGCAAGGCGTAACGGCGCTTCGCTAACGTGCGACCACCACTAGTGGCACGCGGGCTGAATATACCGTGAGGACGCTCTACGCTGATTCGAACCCGCGCCGCAAGATTACTAGACTAAGGACATCTATATACAAATCTCCTTTGACCTACTTATTCGTCTTTTGTGTCAGCTTCTACGTCCGCTTATCGCATCGTGCTGGTCAAAAGTTTCAACATTACCTCATCTGCTCTATCTTTTTGCACGCAGTACCTCCGGTCCGGGAGCATACTCTTTTGTGGTTTTCCCCAATGGCCAGACAAGGCCGTGTGCTTTGGCCTCCGCTCCCGGCGCTGTTTCAGCTGCGGGTCTCCCACGTCGTCTACAACATCTAGCCACTTTGCCTCATGGGGATGTTGTTTGCGCGGTCACCATCGGGGCGTGTCCCGTCGGACGTTCCTCCTCATTCGGCATCGCTTCCGATTTGTGCCGTGGGCTTGGGAGCGCGGCGAGCGACGCAGAGAGTCTCGCTGAATCTCCCGGTTCTGCTGTCATGTCATCCGTGGCGTCACATTTTGCTTATACCGGTGCTCGTGGCAGTGTGAAGTTGTGGGATCTTGCCACAATTAGTGCTTCTGCACTGTCTGGTATGTCTTCCCGTGATGTTGCTCCATTGGCCACGTTCGACTGCCTCTGCCAGGATAGTTATGTGCGGTCCATAAAGCTTTTCCCGGTACGTTTTCGGATCAAACTACATTGTCTTTTGTGCATGCTTTCCTTGGCCAGTCCTGTCACCAGTCCACCACCATACGTAGTACTCACTCTTAGGTCATACATGGTAGTTACTCACTTTTCCTTCTTTCATCAAGGTTAGTAGGTGGATTTCCGTTTCTTCATGTAAAAGCTTATTCGTTGTACTTACGATTTACTGCTTTTTCAATTTCCTTTATTACCCCAAAAGGATGCAACGCAACTTGTGATTGGCGGTGAATCAAACGCTTTGACTCTATGGGACTTGAATGGCCCCGGGCGACGCAAAGCCGAACTCACATTCGAAGCACCTGCATGTTACGCGTTAGCTCTGTCTCCCAACGGCAGATTATGCTACAGGTACGTTCAATCACGCAAGTTTTCCCGTTACAAACTTGCTCGAACTCAGTCTTTTGGAACTGCATCGTCTAACGGTCACTTTGCTAGTTACCAAACGCGTTCTCACATTCCGAAACACGAACCACCAGAGAATAGTAGCGGGTTATTTGAGGATTTGTTGTGTTATTGACATTTCTTCACAGTTAGCTTGGATTCAGATAATTATCCTCCCCTATGAAAAGCACTAGACGGTCGTTTCCTCACTAGGATGCGTTGATAGTGCGTAACTTTCGAATCCACCAGGAAACGAACCCACGACCTTTCGACGCCAGAGACCTAAGCCATGGGTGCCATTGACAGGCCGTTATGATTTTCGAGTAAACTGCGAATCGCGAGATTCAGTCCCCACCGCCATACAGGTTGTGAACTTTGCAGAGGACAATGTTGGCCACTAGAGCCAAAGCTTCTAAAGTGTTTGTCGGCAACTTCCGGCTGATATTTCCAGATCAGACAATTTAGTGACCAGGAAACTCGTTTGAATCTCATATTCATGAAGTTCATGTCGCTGTTGTCTATGGTTAATAACCTCAACCTTTCATAAGACCATTTTTCTCTGTCACTTTGCACTCCATCACTTACTAATACACCACGACAAAAGCCACTACAATAACTGGACTTTGCGCTTTTTGATGATTGGGTCATGGTTGATTCGGTTAATTGTAGCTCCCTGTGCATGTTTCATCCTACACGCGATAGACTCAGACCCTGGTGACTCGAAATTAGCACGTTTCAGCCTACGTGTTTCTATGTGAAGTAGGCGATTTTGCAAAATTTCTCCATCCGATCGATATTGTATGTGTCGGATATACCGATGTTCATAAGTTTGAGCGTCAGTAGCAATACGAACCGAAAACGCAACGCGATAAGATAATCCTTTCGTGTCTTATTGTGCGTAGCCGCTGACTCTGCCGGCCGCAGTCAAGCAGTGAGCTTTACTCGAAGTTAGTGTGTCTATGTAAACCAGCCCTTATGCCAATGCCCATCTTCAGAGCCGCGAGCATTCTAATCATTTGATAGTTGACAATGAAACAGTCGATTCGAGTTTCGGCACCTCTGAATAGGAATTTCCCTGTTTACCCCTCTGTCATCTTTGGTAACCGCTCCTTCCCCAACTTTCTCGTGGTCTTGATTTATACTTTGGTTTTTTGACGCGATCAGCTTATGTCTTATTGGGAGTATACGCTTCCCTCATTTGAAGTCCGCATGCCATATCTGTGCATTAAGGCAGTTTATCTCTTCTCATCGAGATCTGCCGATTACTTTTGGTGTCTCCTCTAGCTGCTGCTCCGACGGCTTCGTTTCCGTGTGGGACGTACACAATCAAAGCGTGGTGCACCAATTCCACGGTCACATGGACGGTACATCGTGCGTGGAACTTACACCTGATGGGAACCGCCTGTGGACTGGCGGCTTGGACCACAAAGTATGCTGTTGGGATATAAGGGCAAATGTGAGTTCACCTTGCTACATACCACCCACTCCTCATTAGTGTCATAAAGCTTATCTAAACTTTGGCACTGCGGCAGTATTATCTCAGTTCTCGTACGCCTCTCTGCGGTTGCATCGCAGCAAAACATCATTACCCAGTGCTGTTGCATTGCTGTTGGTGTCTTTCGATGTCATAATTGATGCACAGAACCTGATCTCGACAGAAAAAGAACAGAAAATATGGCATAAACAGTACGCCGACACATCATACCGACGTTCGCTGCCACACGACGACCACCGATCACGCGAGTGTTTGGTATACCTTGAGGTCGGCAGCACCTAGGCTGATTAGGACCAGTAAGCTCAAAATTAAAACGCTGACACACATTTTTTTCGGCCAGCGACCGAGCAACCAAATCAATGAAGTGCGTAAAATGGAAAAAGCGACCAGTCTTGTTTGTTTGTACTCGGATAATGTTCATTGCATTGGTTCTGAAGTGCATGATTGCTCCATAGTTTACGTAGTTGGAGCTGGTCTTGGTTGACAAGTGTACTGATCGGCTTCTCACACAGCGATGATTGTTTGGAGTGATACCACTGGTAATCGGTTGGTTTTTCTCACTCAATGCCACTTCTGTTAAGTCTTACCACCGTATGCGACGTAGTGACCGCAACCCTTCTACTTTACCCTAGCTCACATCGGCTTCGAGTTGTCCTCGCTTACCTATACGTGTGTATATTTAACCCTTGAACTTGCATTCTCTCTCTGTTCTATTCTTCCCAAGTTTTCAAAACAACTTCACAAGACCGTCTTTGTGCGTTTATCTCGAAAACGATCCATTAAATCCGTTTTGTCTATCAGCCACACAATTAGAAAAGGCAGCAAACGATGAAGCGAAGCTGCTTTTCACCAATACACCGTGTCTCAGTACGAATAACGCGGTTTTTGTACTCCCCTGGATTCATCACAAATAAGCACACGCACTGATTTGCTCGCATGATTCTTAAACGGGTGGCTGCCGGTTAGACGATTCACATGGATGTAGTGTCTCCAGTCGTTTTCCCTAGTGCACCTCCTCGCTGTTCTGATAGCTTTTGTCCCTCAGGCAGCATCGTTCAAAACAACTTGAATCGATACGTGGTACCGGTTTTTACAGCGTGAATCTAGGTTGTTGATGTGATGTTTATCACGAACACTCATCTGTGCATTCTTTCGTCATTAAATCTAGATAATTAGGTTCATTTTCTTATATTGAACCTTGACATCAGTCACAGCTATTTCTGGCGCACGAAAACTTGAAGCTTAATCTAGAAGTTAGAAAAACTGTCCATTCCATCTGCTCCGATAGCCTTGAACGCTCTCAAGTTGGGACCACATCGTTATGGCGCAAATCGCATCCTTAACGTTTAGCGCCAACAATAGTCGGATGGTTCCATACTGTCTTTACTTTAAACTGGACATTCTGCGAACCGAACCGGATAGTTTATCTTAGACAGAAATTCACTTTGTTAGCCAGAAATGGGGAGTAAGGCGACTGGATGTTCTCACGCTAATACAAGCCCTTATCTTGATCATGAGTGTCGGTGAACCAGTTTTCCCTGTCTCCCCATCTGTTTTTGACTATTGTCTGCCTGTGTGTACGAACATGTGCAATTGCGCGACCACCAGAGCAGTGTTATGTCTCCACCAAATATTGTTTAGTTTTATTGGTCTACTGCTACACGAAAGGAGCAATGAACAATGAGAAGACGCATCTCAGAGCCAGTGCAAGCGAATGTCACTGATGCAGAAAAAGATCCCTACCGCGCTTTCGTTAGTTCTCCGGAACGACGTCCATCCGTTACTGGTGACTCAGCCGGCGTGCCTCTTTCACTTTTTATTTTCTTTTGTACTGCGGCACAATACCTGAGGTATTTTCCACCTGCAGCTAGCGTGTTGTTCGTCGCGACGGTCAAAGCACCCTAATGGGTTTGCGGAAGTCGCGGGTGTCAACGAGAGCACGGCAAAAACACTATCAATGCATACTAGCCAGAAGGTGCAATTACTCAACGCAATAGTGTAAGAAACGAGAGAGAGAAAAAAGAAAAGAAGGTACCAGCAGTACGCCGGTAGGCAATACCGCTTCGCCGCCGCGCAACCACCACCAGTCACAGGTGGGCTAAGGATACTGCGAGAGTCGCGGTCTCGAACCCACGCCCTCGAATTACAAGGCAGCTTTGTGATCCTTAAGGCTACGGGCCGGCAACACATAGAGGATATCTTTGGACACATTCGGATGACACTTAGGTGCAGATACAGCAGCAACTAAAAGAGAACGAAATCCGCCCTCATAAGGCTAAAGATCATATACAAGAAGTGCCAGTTTGAGCCAGACCGCGTCGACAGTGCCACAACAATTGTAATCCGTCAGGCTTACGCTCTCGGCTTCTCCGTACATGCTGTATTCCTACATGCTGAACCCAACATTTTGGTTTGAAAACGAATCCTCTAAAATATAACAGGTATTTTAACGAGAGCAGTCAATTAATGGTAGTCTGTCACACTGCTGCCTTTGTTGTGTCCGGCATCATATCAGGAAGGCAGCTTGTGCAGTCCTGCTGTGTTATCGTTCCATCGCTCTCTTGAATGACCGCACTTAGCATCTGGTCAGGTGTCGGGTTAGTTAGCAGGTGTATCGCCGACGCTTTCATCCTCCAATACACGTTTTCCACTGGACTTCGCATGTACGAATAGGGTGACAGGAACTTCAGCCAGAAAGAGGATGTATTAGTATCTTATTCCAGATCTGTGCACCTCTGCCTAGTTCTTGGCTTTCTGGCAACACCCCGGCTCATGTGTGCAAAGTTGCGTAGTTTCATTCCTAGGCCGATTCATACCCGGTCGTTTCATCTCCATGTTGCACCGTATCACGACCACTCCCTTCACAGTTTGTGGTGGACTCAGTGCAGCCACTACTGCGCACCGGAGCATGGATTTCGAGCATTAGCGTCCTACTGACACCTACCTGCTCGTTCGTCAATCCGTTTGTTCTAGCGAATTGGTGTGTACTCCTTCCCTCGAGTTTATTGCCGTCATCCAGGTACTCAACCCCTTCCGTTCACAGATCTTATTCCAGTGATACAGCTTCTCAAAGACGATTTTGATCAATGGTTCTCGTCACCGCATGGCGAAGTATACTGATATCTTGATGGTGACGTATTTCCAAGTGGATCGTCTTTCTGTCTATGAACACCTAGGCGACCGATTCGGAGTCGATGCGCGCCGAACAGACAATGGTGATCGACTCTTGAAACTGTTCGCTGACCACAGCCACACTGCTTTCCAGCACAAACGTTCACACCGTGTCACCTGGTGTCCACCGAATTCCTCAATGACTTAGCTCCAAATTGACCATATTGTCACCAGCTACAGATTGCGCACATCAGTCCAAGACTTTCGGTCAATTTGATTCATGTTGCCTGGATTCCGACCATGATGTAATGCGCGCACACTTGTCGCTCACTCTTCCCTCTTCAAAGTAGCGCTTACCTTCTAACCTTACCTGTAACTTGAACTCGCAATCTGCAATTCAACAAACCGACTGGCCCACCAAATGTCGGTGATGAACGAGGTTGGTGAACGGAACGCTGACTGGGATCGTCCTAAATGTGCCATGAATTGCGTCTTTGACGCATGCTATGCACCCAATTTGAGACGTCGTAACTGTAAATGGATCCCTGAGGCATCGATCATCCTGATCGTAGCACGGAATCAGGTTCCGATAGGCACTGAATTTCAGCATATCCGTCACCTCGAAATGACGTCTGACAAGGAATCTTCGAAACGATCGAGAACGCTGGTGGATGGTAAGGGCCCGTGGGATGGAGAAAACCAATGCTATTGGGAACATCTGGATACTATTTCATCTCATCCGGAACAGGAATTTGAAGAAAACCATCAGTTAGCGAGACAATAGGCGAGAAATGCGGACAGTTGATTTACTTTAATCGTCGTCGACTAGCCCGTTGGGCGGAACATTTCAAAGAGCAGTTTAGCAGGCCAACTGTGACACTGCAGCATGTCGAATCGATTGAGTCGACGTGGGAAGTTGATGTCACACCTACTTTGGAAGAGATTCGACATGAGCTTTCTGTGTTGAAACGAAACAAGTCTCTTGGACCCGACGATCTTCCTCCATCTTTGTTGAAAGATGGTGGTGACTTTTTACTGGCTGGATTTGATACTCTGTAACTTGACTTTGAACACTAAAGAAGTGCCTTCAGGCTGCCGACTATCAAATGTCGTGCTCATCTTCAAGTAAGATCAGCGTACTTCGTGCGAAAATCATGGAGGCGTTAGCCTTGTTTCCGTTGGATCCAAACTGCTCACGGGTATCATTCTCTAACGACTTACTGGTCCCAGTGAGGATCGAATCACTGAAAGCCAGGTTGGCTTCCGCCATCGTCGTGGCTGTATCGAGTACATATGTACTCTTCGCCAAGTTTTTGAGCAGGCACATATCTACAGACGACTGGCTATGATGGTTTTCCTTGACTTGAAAGCTGCCTTCGACTCTGAATGGCGTGCCGGCTAAGTTGCTTTACATTATGCAGTCTCTATCGTGACTTCTGAGGCCAGGTAAGAATTTCCGGGAAGCTGTCTCCTGAGTTCCCCATGACAAGTGGAGTTCACCAATGTTGTCTTGTATCTACTTTCATCTTCAACCAACTGACAAATCCGGAGTACGCAGCCGACAGCTTTTCTTGGGTCTGACGCAGTGACTATGCACACACTACTGGATATATTAACGTGTAGCGGTGCATGCCTCGGCATGTACTTTGCACATTAAAAGTGCTGCATGACGGGACCCACATGCCTCCGGTTCTAGCTATTACCGAGCATCCTCCGTAAGTGGTGGATCGGTTCACTTACCTTGGTAGTTGTGCCACCTTTGGTCACATCGTTGAAGCCCGTTTGGTTTTCCAGAGACTCAACCATCTATGGAGACGGCGAGATACTAGTCTGGGAGTGAAAGTTAAAGTATATAACGCTGCGATAACGCCGGTCTTATTGTATGGATCAGAGACCTGGCCAGTTCGCGACGAAGACATTAAACGCTTGGCCGTGTTTGATCACCGGTACTTGCGGAGTATTGCTCATATCTGGTGGGAACACCGAGTGCACAATGCTGAGGTCCGCCAGTGGGTATTTGGCAAGAAGCCTTCTGGTGCCTCACTGAAGTGTTTGCTGAATCTTAGTCGCTTACGTTGGCTAGGCCATGTTCTCCGTATGCCCGTTGACCGGCTTCCTCGGCGTGCATTAAACGCCGTGGCTGCATTAAGTTGAGCGAAACTGCGAGGTGGCTAGTAATGACGGCATAGAAGTACGAAGAAATTGACTGAGACTTGGTCAGGCTATTGCGTGCCGTCTTCGTGCAGGAGCCTCAGAATGGTCCACACCGATGTTTGGAGACCGTATCAAGCATGGCGCAATCACGCACTCGGTTTCCTGCATCTGGTTGTTAGTCTTCGTTTCTTTTTGCTACTATTTTCCCTACATTTTCTTTGCATTCAACCCCACTAACTTGCCGTTGTTATTTACTGTCATTCTTGCGATGTCGGTCGTGGCAACTGTATCCACCACACTTCAGTGCTCCGATCATACTTGTTCAACTGAACTGAGTGCAGCTTTTAGCGATGTCGAAAACAGGCTGTGATTGCTTTTTTTATCTAATCTGGCAGACAACTGCATTTGGAGAAAGCACTGGCACGCATCATTTGTGCACTCATTCTGTCTTTATCTGTCAAGCATCCTGTACGCAATTATTCATCCCTGACACTCTCGCTTTTTGCTGACAGCAACAAACATACTCCATGCTTGGTAAGCCTTTGATTAGAATCCTACCAATCCCATATGGGATTGGTATAGCAGTTAGATTTACTTTTTCGCCCTCGCATCTCTTGTGGGGGATGATTATTCTACTCGGGGCATTGCGTTCAATCTTCCAATTTGCTTTCAGCCACCACGTCCCTTGAACCACATGGAATTCAAATCTCAAGTATTCTCACTCGGCTTGACTGTCGGCCACTCCTCGCCACACAGCAGTCTGCTCAACAGTCGACGTCAGACGTCTTCCGTATCACCGCGTTCTGCCGATGGAGACTCAGCTTCCAGCACTGGGCTCTTGAGGGATACCTCAAGTCCCCTTTCTGTTGGTGGTAGCGCTTCCGGAGCTTTCCCCAGGTGCGCCGGGACCAACGGCAGTTGGTTAGCTGTCGGGTTAGAATCATCGGAGGTTGAGGTCGTGGCCATTGGACCAGACGGACCGGCGATAACTCCAAGCTCAGGGTTACGAGATGAGTCCAGTTCTACCATGTCGCCTCTGTCTTATTCCACATCCAGCCCGCAGCCGCAACATTTTCGGCTGACGCGACATGAAAGTTGTGTGCTGGCTTTGAGGTTCGCGCACCATGCTGATTGGTTCTTGACTACAGGCAAAGATCATCAAGTGAACGCTTGGCGTACTCCTTATGGAGCTTGCCTACTTGAAGTAAGTCTCATTCCGTCTCGTTGACATGTTGTTCACTGAGTTGTATTGCGTTTGCGAACCTGTTAGCAATCACACGTACACACAGCACCTGCTTATCCCACCCCAAACAGCTGGTTGCCTTTCCGCCTCGCTAATATGAAAAGCATCAGACGATATACCGGTCGATTCTATTTTGGAATTAATTTTTTTAACTCACCGAGTGACAAATTTAATGTTCATTGCGGCTCGGGTTTCACTTTTGCTTCCCACTGAAATCACTATTTTTAAATCTTGATAGACTGTCGGCCTATAAACCATCTTGTGTCCATATGGGGTACATTTTTTGCGCTTCGAGAAAGGATGCGGTGGCGGACACATTTCATAACGCGCTCGATAAAGCACATGTGTACACTAAGTTTTGTGTGTGGAATATCCGCAAATTGGTCATTCGACGAATCTCCGCTCTTGTAGCCTTATGATAGCGTTTCGTGTGGAGCCAACTGCTGCAATTTTCGCAACTTTATTAATTGGCCACATGAGTGTATCGGTGTGACATACAATTAGTATGGTATCAAATGCCCGAGGTTTCGATGAAGATTTTAGGACAAACTTTATTCACTAGTGCCCGGTCTAAGTTTACCAAACAGCATCTCGTCTTGAATCAATTTGTAATTGCATTTCATCCTAGTCTCAACGTTACTCCACGATCTTCCCACCAGGTGGCGTTCACAGACAAGTGTAGTACATACATCCTAGCTCCGTCGCCGTTTCGCCCCGTCGGATCTGCTGTTAAACTTTCCAACTTTAACTACTGCAGATTCTTCAATCTGGAAATATCAAGTGTACACACCGTAACGATATGGTTTTTCATTCCAGTATCCTTATCTGACACACACACACACACACGCATCGTGATTGTAGCGTTGAGCTACACTCACTGTGCCCTGTACTCTTTTCCGGACAGTTATTGCTACTTAAAACGTCCGCATCACTTGCCTGTCATCATCTCTGTTATCGTGCCTCGGTGACAGATCGATTTCACAGACACACTGCATCTTAAACTCTTCCTTCAATTTTCACCACCGTAATTACTAGCGACGGTTTTTAAAAAAATGTACTTGTGTGGACATATTTTTCCGTCTGAGAACGTCCCTGTCTTCTTTCCACCCCGATGTGCTGAATTGAATGTGATCTGTGTGTATACACCTCAAGGCGTGTTGTTACCGGATGGTCGCCAAGTTGGCAGTCACGTATTGATTTTTAGCAAACGATTGCTTTCAGCTGTACAGATTGTTGACCAGCGCTTATCACGATGGCAATTATTTTCGTTCTCACATCGGGTGAGGTATACTACGCTCTACGCAGTTTGGTTTAGGCTTTAAAAGGCCTACCATTTATCTCGCTAATGCTTTTGATACTGACTGCTAAACGATCATCAAAACTCCCGAATGCCAAATAAACTTTTCCGTCATAGCTCGAACCGAGCCGGCTTCCAGCGACCCGCCTGAAATTCCAAGATCACATGCAATTGCACGGATTGTCCAAATTCAGAGTGTAGATTAGATTTCACCGTTCTGCCGTACAAAGGACTCAGTCTCAAGAGTAAATAAATTTTCTATCGTGTGAAATTCCCTTACGTAAGCACAAATACTTTGAAATGGTGTTACCTTTAGCGGTTGTGCCATTCGCTCCGAAAAACTCCCACGGTTGGCTAGCGGACACATCAGCACCCGAGACCAAAGCAGGATAGATAAAATGCACTATCCCGACACAGACAACTTTGTTTTCGAACCAAGGCCTTTGATAAAACCTGTACTCGGATATTCACCCATTTTGCTGATTTAGAGTTACGTCATCTCAATGTTGTCTCCCGTGGGACGTTTATCTCAGAACATTCTACTATCACAAGCTTGTGGTCCACTTTAAGTTCACTTAAGTTTTGACTTTCCTAAGACCAGTGACTATTCTGTTATCACTTTCGTTAACCCATTAGCATTGTTTATTGTGCAGACCAAAGAAGCCGCTTCAGTTCTCACGTGCGACATCTCACCGGACGATAAATTTGTCGTCACCGGATCCGGCGACAAACGCGCAAACTTATACGAAGTCATCTTTGCTTCTGGTGCGTCATAACTTTGACACACAAAAGCATCGGGATCGTATGTACCTTCTCCTCCCCACCAAATATCGACATGCACCAGCGGTCGTGAAATTCGACTACTACCCATCAGCAGTCACTTCAGGTGGCAGGCGAATTCGTGTACACACACACACAACACTCGATCTCAAGGCTCCCCCGTGTGTCACTTTGAATGAAATTCCACGCATTTCCCTCTCCTGCTTATCAGTTTCTCCTATTCCCAAGTTTGGTTTTTCACAACACTTTTGTCCTTTCTAATTGGAATCAGATTACTCATAGCTCCCCCCACCCTTTTATAATACCATCTTGTGTGCGTCTCTTCCACGCACAATGCTCATTCTGACGATCCTGGTTGCACGCATCGTGTTCTTCACGTGCATTTGACAGAGCAGCGTTGGCCCATTGTAAATAATCCACTCAGCCTTTGCAGTCACTGCCCCGTGAGTGCAACTGTTGGTATTAATATATAGCTCTAAGAGCTCCCCTATACAATTAAGAAAATGTTTGGGCGAGTCTACTACCCCAAGGTATAGAACCGCGTAAATCGTCGTTAATCTTCATTGTTCGGTTCATTCCTCTCCCCAATGTTTCATTTTTCACGGCATTTGTTGACAGTACATTTTGCTAACAGTTATCAGGTCATTTTGAGACATTGTGCGAATGTCGCCTCCTGCTGGTATATCAGTAAATTTTTTACACATGAAATTTTAACTCCCGCATTCGCTACCCTTCAAACAACTTCCTTCGCGCGCATACCTCAGTGTTTGTGTTGTTTCACTTGGTGTGTGAACAGAGCTAGACAGACAACGTTTTGTTTGTGTGTCGCATGGTTTCTATTGATTGCTCCCACTTCCGCCATCTCTTCCTCTATATCTCAGTCTCTCTTTTTTGGAACATTTATGAGCACATTGATCTCCCTTATGCATTCGGTGTAATTGCCCGTACGCGCAATGTTTCAATTTTCATCAATTTAAAACGTTTAGTTATTGAACGGAACATCTCACAGCCACCAAACACAGTTTGGCGTCCTACGAGACAAACGAAACGGACTCAAATTCGCGAATGATATCACCAATTTCGAGAGGAACAGCAGTAATATTTTTTCAACATATGCGAATGAGACCGCGGTCTTTGTCGTTCACATTTTTAATGGGAGTATCGAGATAAGAAACAGGATTGCGAAGCGTGTACAGGTTGCGACGGTGAAAATAAGCGGACATAAGGTTTGCACGAAAGTGGTGGAATGGCCAGGGTATGGACTTGCAAATGGTAACACAATATTGTGGTATCGAGGAAGGTAGCACAGATGTGGCGCGAGTACTCTGTGATTGCGTTGTAACACCCACAGTGCGGCGCGGAATCGCGCAGTCATGGTTACGAAAAGTCATAGCACGCGGTATGGATCAACGGAAGGATCGCGTTTGTGCCTGTACTGCAAAGCTAGCCAAACTCCCATCAGCTGTAAAGAAACGGAAAAATGTCAGTCATAAAACACGGATGTGGTTCGGTTTATCAACTACAGTGATAACGAAAAAGTGTAGCGGAAGCTGAAGAGTCTATCGAGAATCATTTGTTCAGGTGTCTACGTCCTTTTCTGGGCGCCAACGTTGTTTTTCAGAACATCTTATCTGAACCAGCATTGTTGTCTCGTGCATGCCACTTTCATTGCTGTGATTCGGTGGACAGTGAAGTCGCAGACATCTCAACGTGACGCTCACAAATTAACATTACAAGTGACACCGCTTTGTGATTCATTCACGCACGTTTTCACTCGTGGAAATTTAATCGAGGGTGCTGCTGTGCATGTCTAGGATGCTCATGCGAAAGAGACTAAAAGGCCTCGGCTTGCCGTCTGGGAGTTCAAATCGGCACCGTTGCTCTTTGGATAAGAGACACGGACACTGGTGTTGGCATTCGGTGACAAACTCCCTGGTGTAACTGTGGACCGAATTACATTCTCTGGTTATGCGCCTCTAGTGTGTATTGTTTGACAACAGCGCGGTGCCGCATGAATCCGCAGAGTGGCCGTTAGTGATAGTGGTGGACTAACTAGCTAAGCTGTTACCGGCGATACGGCGCGTCTCATTCCTCACTGTCAGCATTCTAGTGTTGTACAGAAGGCAGAATGGTCTCCCAGTGGTATGGCTCTCCTTGTTGTGTCTTTAGCTACCTTATAATATTTAGCCCGCTTGGGCAATTTATCGATATTAAATAAGTAGTCGAGATAACCTGGGAGTTTCAAGCAACCTCACAACAGCCACATTCAGCAGTGTTGGTGTTATGGTGAAACCGATTGCATACTATCCGGCGTTTCAAGCGCCCTCGTCATCCTTCACGTGCCATAGACAACGGTTGTAAGTGGTCGCCTGATTTACCAGCTGACTTGCGAAGCATCATTCTTATTCATGATAATGCCACTGACAACCTTCGGACCGGTGAACGAGTTGTCCGGATATAGTCTAGACATCGCTGGCTTGAGCATGCGAGTGATCTTGCAGTATCCCTGGCTGAGGAAACCAACCATTTCCACTAATAACGAGCGATGAAAGGCAGATTTCGCCATGCTCAAGGAGCAGCGGCTATCCCGTGGGCTCTTTAAGGACCAGGTTAACCGGACGTAAAATAAAATACTGTTTTAGAAATTTCGGTAGAGTGCCATGGTGTTTTCGTGCTCCCCTGATCCTTTAAACTCTTCGTCACTCTCCAGTCTGCGTGGCATTTGGGAGGCTTGTACCTCGGATCCCGATAAATTTCTGCTTTGACCACTCTGGACTTTTCCACTTGCTATGACATTCATTTGAGGAGCTTAATGTCTGTCAACCGCTGTCCTGTGCTGCGTACATACATGGCGCGACGTTTGTAAACCGTACGAACGAGGAATGGTCTTTGCTGACGAGCTTGCTAGCACACTTGGTGGTACCTTGTGCCGGCGAAATACGGATACCCACCAGACAGACCTTAAAAAGCTTCGACTACATACGTCTCCTTAGGGTTTCACGCGCTTGCCAGGGAAATCACCTTTTAGTGCGTGCGTCCCACCACTAATCACCATAGAGCAGTATACCTAGTCCGCAAAATTTTGATAGTCCTGTGACAATAACTTAAATACAGCGTGTAGGCGTACTGTCGATGTCTAAATTTCTACCCGTTCACATCATTCCTAGTGGCTTGACGGGCCATTTAATCATATTCGTCGGATTACTGTTTGTCCTCTTTTTGGGATTACTATGGGTGCTGGATCCATTGTGTTTTGGTGCACGGATCGTAGTGAATCAGTTTGCGAATCATCGCTTAGTGTGAAATGACCGACTGGACAATCGCTACGTAGAGATCCGACGTCGCTAGCTCCCAGTATTACGCTCCTCGACCAGTTCCGTCCTTGTGTTGACTTCAGCGTGCAAGTCATGGCCATGGTTATGTAGTTCGACTATTACGTCAATTATCTTTAGTGCCACCGACAAGCGCATATGCTCGCATCTGATGGAGATGGTTTATGGGGTTGCAATCGCCCGAAATCATCACTGAATACACTATCCCGCAACACATGCGAAGCTGTGGTATGCACAGTGAGCCAACGACAATTGGTTGTAGCGGGTTCCTCACGACTACTCTTAAAAAGCTGCAACAGGACGGAAACGTACTGCATTAGGTAGCAGTACTTATTCGCATTGAATCGCCCATGAACATCTCCGAAGTGGCGATTGTTAACACTGCGTTACTTTAGTGCAGGTGTCCAAACCATTTTGCAAGGAGGGCTACATTTTGTGAGGTAAAAATACGATGGGCCATATTCAACCTGACATTAAGATAATAACAAAAATTACATGTGTAAGAAAAGAGTTCAAGCCAGAATTTTCTATTTCATAACGAAGCCGCGGACCAGCTGAAATGTTAACGCGGGCCGGACTTTGAATATCCCTGCTCTAGTGTAATAACCTAAAGGTCCTCTGAGATGTGGTCTAGCCCATTAAAGGGCGGAGTTTAGTATTGTAAGAAAACTCACTTCAACAACGCTGAAAAACAGTCCAATGGTACCGATCACCCGAATTCCACGCTCCAATTTTTGTTCTACCACAGACCAACAGGTAGTTTTGCAGGGACACGGTTCGTGGGTGTCATTTATTATTGGACCTTGACAACATGCGGCTTTGCGGCCCGCTTCCGTCTCACAGCAAGATAGCTGGAAAAATTTGAAACGAGGTAGGTAGGTCAGAATGTGTGCACATCCAAATCAGGTCGATCCGATTTGCTATTGCATACGGACTGTTCACATGTGATACGTTGTTTATCAACAAAAGCCAAACAGCAAATCATGCCAATTAACGCTTCTAATCGCGAGATAGTCGTTCAGGTAGGAGACATGGGTGGGCAATTGCAATCGGTACGGCCAAACGAGTGTGGTGCGTTCGCATACGGTTAAGAAGGCAAACTGTCATCATATGATTGATTTATTAGGTGGAACAGCAAAATAGTATTGAATTGCGCCGGAAATAGGGCATCTCCCACGCTACAGGACAGAATTAGCACAATGACGACAGTTTACCGATTAGTACAAACAAGAACACAGTTGTGCGATAAAATCGTGGACGTGTAAGTGATTAGACGAGCCAAATGTGACTGCGATCAGTTCTGCACTCTAAGCGTGAACACAAACAACTGGGGATTGTTGAAGAAAATTCACTGCTCTGTGAAGATGAATCGCGTTGTAACAAGTCACGAGAGTCGGCGTTCTGGTGTATTGTTTAAGTAATTCAGTGTCAAGCAATTCTATATTGTCAGTCAGCGTCCTTGGCACATGTTTTTGTAGTTGTATGGACGCTAGCAGATTGGGAGTAGTGCGGCTTGTGCATGGAGTACTCGAAGTCCAGATCCGGTGAGGCATTAATTGCGAGTACAGTCATGTTTGCCTATTGCATGAAATGCTGGAACATTTGACCGCAAGTAATAAGCGTATTTATGAGTCGTGAACAAACTTGTAGCGGTGTTGATGATCAACTGGACTGGCTGTCAAAAGGTGCACTCACAAACGTACACAGTTTTCTGACTGATGTGGTTGGCGGTGGCTAATGGGAAAATAATTTGCCTGTGTCCGTGATGACTGCTTGCAACACGTCATTTCGACGTTTATGCTTGCAATGGATACCTGGGAATCCGAACACCAGGTTGGCAAGCCTATCGGATGAGAATGGTGAAGTCAATCTGCGCAGATTAACTGTGGAAACGTTGCAAGTACTGGCCTACTCAAAAATTGGATTTTAGCTATGGCTACAGCCGTTGGATTGCCTGACTACTTGGCCGGAACAAGTCAACGATGCGTAACTTAGGCAGCTAATGTATGTTCTCACAGTTGTGCATGTACGTCATACACTAGGAGGACAGTGTGAGGTCAACTGAGAGCACTTAGTGGCCCAAAGCAGTAAAATAATGGGTGCGCGCGAAGCTATCGGCGCAGTCAAACCGTGGATAGGTTCGAACAAACTAAGGAAACCAACCATTTTCATTAATGACGAGCAATGAAAGTCGGATTTCGCCATGCTCAAGGAGCAGCGGCTGCTCTGTGGGCTTTGCAAATATCAGTTTAACCGGACGTGAAATTAAAAAAACTGTTTTAGAAATCTCGGTAGAGTGGCATGGCGTTTTCGTGCTCCCCTGATCCTTTAAATTCTTCGTTTCCAATCTGCGAGATATCCTAGGAGTTTCAAGCAACCTCACAACAGCCACATTCAGCAGTGTTGGTGTTATGGTGAAACCGATTGCACACTATCCGGCGTTTCAAGCGCCCTCGTCATCCTTCACGTGCCATAGACAACGGTTGTAAATGGTCGCCTGATTTACCAGCTGACTTGCGAAGCATCATTCTCTTTTATTCATGATAATGCCACTGACAAGCTTCGGACCGGTGAATGAGTTGTCCGGATGTAGTCTAGACATTGCTGGCTCGAGCATGCGAGTGATCTCGCAGTATCCCTGGCTGAGGAAACCAACCATTTCCACTAACGACGAGCAATGAAAGGCGGATTTCACCATGCTCAAGGAGCAGCGGCTGTCCCGTGGGCTCTGCAAATATCAGTTTAACCGGACGTGAAATTAAAAAAACTGTTTTAGAAATTTCGGTAGAGTGCCATGGTGTTTTCGTGCTCCCCTGATCCTGTGTGGCATTTGGGAGGCTTGTACCTCGGATCCCGATAAATTTCTGCTTTGACCACTCTGGACTTTTTCACTTGCTATGACATTCGTTTGAGAAGCTTAATGTCTGTCAACCGCTATCCTATGCCGCGTACATACATGGCGCGACGTTTGTAAACCGTACGAACGAGGAATGGTCTTTGCTGACGAGCTTGCTAGCACAGTTGGTGGTACCTGGTGCCGGCGAAATAAGGATACCCACCAGACAGACCTTAAAAAGCTTCGACTACATACGTCTCCTTAGGGTTTCACGCGCTTACCAGACTTTTAAAATAGGGAAATCAACTTTTAGTGCGTGGCTCCCAGCACTAATCAGGCATATCACCACAGAACACATTGAATCGGCGTTGGGATCTTGTGATTAAGGATTATGTGACGTACGCTATTCGAATGTGCTGTTAGTGTGTTTCCCAATCGCCTATTAAGGCACGCTCCTATCGTTCAGTTCAACTTGCCATCTAATGAAGGATTTGTAGCCGCATACTCTCAGTAGCGTGTCACATGATCGGTGGAATTCTTGCCCTCTTATGACAATGACATTTGGATATGGGACCCGAACTGTGAACTAAGCAGTCGTCAGGTGATGTCCTTTTCATTAAGCTCCACAAGTGACGCCTGTCACACTATCAGCTATGGACTTAGGCTCGGGTTCGGATCGCCCGGTGTGTTTTGACTGCGATGTGAAATCTCAGTGAATATCGTGTTTTGGTTTCTGGGTTTACATCAGACAAAGTCCGACTGCCTGTAAGCTAAGTTCCACAAATAAATACTTGCCATCTTACTTGTCGAAAATGTCAGTTTGGAACAGCGTTACCTCCAGATATCACGTTGGACTTGCGACAAAATGATAAAATACAGTGTCGTGAAGCGGACAGTGAGAGTGACATATTAGGGAGAACAGAGGAGTGACTCTAGTATAACATTGCCTTGGGTTTGGGTTCGTAGTCGATGCCACGCTCACGGCAGTCGAATTGAAGACGCCGACTCACTAAGTGACATTCGACGATCCAGTAGGAAAAGGATTGGGAGCAGGTAAAGGAGTAATGTTTCAAATGTTGGCAAAGATTAAGCAGAATTTGAACCTTGAAGGAGTGGGATCCGTCTACCAATCTGAACGCGGAAGACGCACACAGGCAACTATCCCTGTGATGTTGAAAGTAAGACATCAGCAGTAAGTCGGCACATCGCAACCACCATCGGTCGAGCGTGGGCTTGGTACAGCACAAGGTCAACTGCATCTACGCGGATTCGAACCGGCGACCTCATGATTGCAATGCAAGTGTGCAATCATTTCGGCAACAGGCCGATGGCGTTGAAAGTTATGGCATGTGTAGCCACATGCTGTACCGCTGTTCTGGCTTGTGCACCGGCTGCATGAGCAATCACCATAAGGTTGGGCAATAATGTTAATGTGTCAGCGCCATCGATTCCCAGCTTCATCTGTCGCTATAATTGTGAACATCCGCAGAACCTTGCGCTGCATCACCGATGCACAAGGAATAGTACCGAAGGGCATGTGGATGGGTGCCACGATTGATTCGGAGACAGCTAAAATCATCCCACATGTACATCGCTGATGAAAACTTTAGGTAATCTGGCATACCAGATGCAAGTGGTGCTGAAACTGGGTCATAGCTCATTCCATGACGAAACCACGCTCTGAAATTCGCGGCGTCACGATGAATGTACACGCCACATCCATCAGTAACGATTAGCAGCCTCCGGGAACTAGTAGTCGAGATAGTAGATGTAGGCACTTTGTCGAAACTCGCATCGAGCGTAGCCCAGGGCTGCTAACCAATCCGGGGATAAACGTGCAGCACATTTCAAACATTTAATTATGATTCGAAGAAAGTAGAAGCCACGATTAAAATTCACGCACAATAATATGCCTCGACGGGGAGTCGAACCCCGGTCCACGAATTTCCGGTCCGTTGCTCTACCACCTGAGCTACCGAGGGCTGACGATTAGGTGCGCAAATTTTAACACATGTCTTCTGCTTGGTGCGCGACGTGTTGCCAATAAGCTCACAGTACCTGTGCTGATGTTGCAGATCGTGGCTTCTACTTTCTTCGAACTTTACACTACTCACAAACATCCACCATTAATCTACTCTCGCCCATTGGACGTCTGAAGGACAGGAACTTCGGTCTATTGGGAAGTGACGGGTGAGTGAGCCGATCTGCAACATCAGGACAGGTACTGTGAGCTTATTGGCAACACGTCGCGCACCAAGCAGAAGACATGTGTTAAAATTTGCGCACCTAATCGTCAGCCCTCGGTAGCTCAGGTGGTAGAGCAACGGACCGGAAATTCGTGGACCGGGGTTCGACTCCCCGTCGAGGCATATTATTGTGCGTGAATTTTAATCGTGGCTTCTACTTTCTTCGAACTTTACACTACTCACAAACATCCACCATTTAATTATGACCCGATTGGAGCAACAAAGTACAGTATGTACTTCCCCGAACTCGGCCCGGGTGTTGACATCCAAACAAAGCATCTACAATCTCCAAACGAGTCTGCGCAGCCTTGTAACTCATGGAACTTGTTTACACGGATAACGTTGTGGTTCCGATCCCCAACAGCGCAAGTGAGATAATCAGTTCGTGCGCAGATGCCCGCACATCCACCGAACGGAATGAACCGCTACTCCCCAATGACGCACAGTGCCCATTTATGATTAAATGAGTGTCGTAAGAGTTGTCCATTCATCTGCGCCGACCTGTTTGCCGAAGGTCGGATGACCAGTTTCGAGGTCCTTTCCACGATGAGAGATACTATAGAATTGAGAACTAGTCAGCGGCCCAGAGATGAGGAATGTCTATAGCGGATCTCAGCACATTGCCCCAGTGTGTACTATACAAACCAACATGGAGTAATGTGAGAGACATGAACAAATTTAGACAGCCACAGCAAATCCGAAGAGAAAATTCGCGTGGTTTTATCCCTAAGCCGATTCATACCCGGTTGTTTTATCTCCATGTTTCGTCGTACCATGACCATTCCTTTACCAGTTCGTGGTGGACTAAAGGCAGACACTACAATGCGCAAGCCATCAGCAGCATAGAAGTGCCAGGAAGCCAAACGGCAACTAGCCAACAACAGGTCATAATGACTCCCCAAAAGAGAAGAAACATGTTGGGACCGCAGTTGTATGCGCGCTCGAGGAATGGAAACATAAGCAATGCATGCCACACAACCACTAGAAACAGAAGCAACCTGTGTTATGCAACCTCCGCTTGCACCTTTGATTCCTAAAAGTTAAACCCGATTAATGTACCACAACACGTGTCACATACATTTAATTATGAAGTGGGTCTGTTTAATAGCACCGTAAAGTCGAACCCCAAAAGAGAAAGTAAGAATGAACTAGGGGTCCCCAAAAAAGCATGTAAGACTGAACTATCCGAAGCACATTCAATGATGCTTGTACTTTATTTTATTTATGTTCTGATTATACACAATTCGACATTTCGTTTATACTAAAATAATTTCTTTAATCAAGGTTGCTCTTGCCATGAAACAAACGTTATTTTCTAATCATATGGAACAAAAAGCAATAGGATAAGACAATTTGAACCCAAGGACGGAAATAAAGTTGTGATTCGTTATATATTGTTATCGGAGCAAGGCTGTAAAGTTACAACAAGAGACGTAAGGCGTGCTGGCATAAACCAGCACAAGCGAGAATGATCCGTCTTTTAACTCCTCACCTAATCCCTAGCTTTATACTTGAAAGGTTAGTGGGTTAGTTCACACTTTGACTTTGGTCCGTCCGTCCATTTATCCATACAAGCGCAAGTTGCATCATGTGACATCTAGACGCTCTATTATATAAGCCTACACCCTGTAACCTACAATACAGTATAGCTGGTAGTTACAGAACTCACAAGAAAGCGTACGCCCTGCTGCCACACCGGGTACAATCTGGAATGGACAACTATGGTGGAGCAAACCGCGTCGCCTTTCCAAGGACTATAGCCCACGTATTACATTTATAGCAGTGTTTCTGAAACATATCTGGTCCTGTGAAATTAGTTATATCACGTCTGCATAGAAAACTTTTGTTTTACTATATCAAGATACTGCTATTAGGCGATTAGAAGAGTTTCGAAAAAGAGTGATGATATTACGGGGAGCTGCCATAAACCGGATCGTCGAAATATGTATTTGACAATAAGAAAAATAGTCGGGAAAGACGTGATATCAACCGGTTCCATTCGATGATGATGTTAAACAGACCTACTTCTTATTTAAATGTATGAAACGGCATGGGGATAAATCGGCCAGGAATGAATCGACCGGATACCCCGGTCGACAACTTCAATTTTGCGGTATTCATGCCATCTGCCCGGTGAGGGGTTAGAACCCGAGATCCTCCACCTTTGAATCATTGGTCAAGGACTGGGCAAACTACCGAGGGATCAGCCTCCTATGCGTCCAAAGTGCTCACGTCCATGCTTTTACGTAGGCTCAGTCGAGTACGCGAACAACGCAGTGAAGAACAGACCGGGTTTTTCCAGGGTCAGAACTGCATTAATCAAATCTTTGCGATCCGCCAGATGCTGGAGCACCGTCGAGCTGTCATCGTTCGTCTCCTGAACATGCATCATTCGACTCAGTTAAAAGAGTTACTCAGCGGACTTCCGTCCCTCCTTTGCATCGCCAGTGGCGTGAGATAGGGTTGTCATGCATCAATCTTCATATTCAACTTTGTTATGAACGACATCTTGGAGAATGTTCTGGAAAGCTATGGGCCTAGTGGCGTCGAGTTACGCCAGGGTGATCGGCTCCGTGACCTGGACTAAGATAACCACATCGCCTTCATCAGCGACTCTTCGCGGGCTGCCTAGGACATGCTTCGTAGGTTGGACATGGCCATGCACAAATCGAAATGACCTCTGCCCCCTCCAAGAACAACGGTTTTTCTCCAGGATTGGTTAGGTGTTCCTACTCTCAATCCCGGCTCTTTTTTGGAAGTGGTTGGAATGTTCGTTTGCCTTAGGAGTTGAACTCGCGTTAGCGGACCAACAGATGTGATCATTTTGCGCATATCCAAAGCCAGAGTGGTCTTAGCCAACCTCTGACATCTCTGGTGCCGGCGTGAACTCAGCCTTTCACTAGAAGGTCGAGTCTACAGCACTCCTATAAAGTTGTCAGAACTGGTACGCTCAAATGTGTAATATCCAGATACCGTTTATTTTGAATCCCGCTGCTTCCGGAGCATCACCAGTGTAAGTTGGCAGCACCCCATTAATAATGACGAGGTTCGATCACGGATATGAAAGTCAGATGGATTCAGCCGTCTAATGATCTGCATTATTCCCTTGCGTGCAATCCCGTGGTTTGGACACATACCTTCTCGTATGCCTGCTCAACGGTTGCCCCGCCGCGCTTTGTTTGTATGCTTTGGCGATATTTAGAAAGGCGAAAACGTAGCTAACCATATATATATATATATATATATATATAAAACCAGGACATGATTAAAGTGAGCCTCACACGTTCTAATCTTGATTGCAGATCATGGGAATCGAAGGCGGTTGATCGGCGTGCATGGCGCGATCTAATCACGAAGGCAGTTGCTGAAGTGCGGGAGAAATCCCTCATGCATGCAGAGAAGAAGCGGCAAGCACCGATGAATTGTACTCCATCGACATCGAGCGCATTGTGCTGTAGAACATGCGGTCGCGAGTGCCTTAGTCAGGCAGGCCTAGTGAGCCATGAGAGAGGTCACTCGGGTCCACTGCCGAAGCGACGACGGGTCCCGCAGTGAACGTAGGCAGCACCGGCGCAGCGTTTGTAGGCACGCGGAATTCGATTTACTAACCGCATGGTTGCATGCTAAGTCTCTTTATTTCAGGTGGTGGGTTTTCGGTTCTCTCCTAATGCCTTTCTTTCTCATATAAATGTCTAGTGGGCCATGCGCTGTGCCATTTGGGGTCACTACAGAAGCGACGACGGGTCCTGCAGAGAATTACGACGAGCCGGCGCAGCGTTTGTAGGCACGCTGAATTCGATTTACTAACCGCGTGCTTGCACGCTAAGTCTCTTTATTTCAGGTGGTGGGGTTTACAGTTTTTACCTTAATGCTTTTCTTTCTCATATAATATCTCCCTGTACTCTATTCCATTAACTTGCACACATCGCTTCAGCCAATTGTATTCGATTTCCATAACATTTTTGTGTTCGTGGCATTCCGTGAACTGTACTTCCTGACCTCGTGCACTTAGCTAGGATTTGTTTGTAAACAACTTATTACGTATGCTATTTAATTAAGGTTTGCAAGAAGAAACGCAAGCGGTACGCTTAAAGCGAACAATTGTTTTCGATTTATTCATCATCAGGCTTTGTACAGAAATATACGTTGAGAAGCGGAGTTCATAGGGGAAAACAAAGAGTAACTATTGATTGAACAAAACATTTTAAGTGCTTAACGTAACGTGTCAGGTGGTCAGGTGACTGAAGGCATGTGATACCAATGAGTGAAGTCCGATTCATCTCTATTACTGGCTGGCCAGGGTAGTTGTAAGGCTTGTACATGTTGCTTCTGAATGCATAGGTTTGGTTTTGTCAACCTGATGCATACTGCTTCTGCGGTAGCGAGTAGCCGAGCTCCTGACCGATGGTGTAGCTGTGATGGAACTCGATAGAGGATCTCAAAAGACTTGTGCTTATCAATCAGATGATTGGTGCAGATCAGATGGTTGGTTATGGCACTCAACTGAGTTTTCTCTCGTTGGGTGGCGAGTGACGTTGGTAAATGTTCCTTGATTCGCTTTTCCAAATGTCTGGTCGTGCGCCCAATGTACCTAGCCCCACAGGAGCAGGTAAACCGGTAGACTACCATTGATTGGCGTTGATCAGGCATACTACACGATAATTAAGGTTTATGTCACCGTTTCCTTATGCATTAATCGAGTTTTTCTCTTTTTCTTTCTCTCTCTCTCTCAAGTGATAGGCTGTTGTTTGATATCCCCGGTGCGGCTGCGCTTGATGTGCGTGTTGACAAGGTGCCTACCTGTCTATTACCCACTACCTCGTCCATACTGGCCCCAGGAGACAGTTAGTCGTTGCTGGAGGAGACGGGATGCACGGTGCCTTTGGCTGTTTTAGGCTCAAAGAGTGGTTCCACGCACTCAGTGTGGAGCGGACTACGGTCCAGCCACCGCCTTGTGTGCGCTTGATTCCCCAAATACAGTGTGCTTGTGTTTGCCTGTGAAGGAGTGTGGGCCGGCTCCGTTGATGAAACGTGGCTCCCATCCACATGCCTCAAGGTCTTATTCCTTCGGGTTTAGACTGGACATTGGGTGTGTGGATGGAGCTGTGTGTGGTGCAGCGCAAGCCATCCATGGTCCCTCTGTAGGCGCTGGGCGTCCTGTGGCTTGCCACAGTGACAGGCAAATCCGAAACCGGATGCCGCCAACCATATATATATATATATATATATATATATATATATATATATATATATATATATATATATATATATATATATATATATGGCGGCGGGAGAGTCTATGGTACGCTGAGGATGGTTGTGCCTAGATCCTGACAGATGAGCTACCCACTGCCGCTACTGTTGCGCCATTGGCTGATGTCCTGGACGCCTCGTGGCGACCGCTGGGTGGGAGTTGGGTTTCGATCTTTTCCCTGCTAAGATCCAGGACACCAATCCGCATGAGTCAGTGAACTGATCATGTGCTAGACTCGCTGCCTTCCGGGTGTTCATTTAATCGAAGGCTTTGGCTGAGGACTCGAGTCGTTCTCCTGTCAGGATTGGGCGCCCTGGCAGTATCCTAGTCCATCCTCTTCGGAGGTTAGGAAGTGGTCGATGGCCCACTTCCCGTAAAACCTAGCCATGGAAGACAACAGGTCTACGGGTTATAAGCTCACAGCTCGATTGGCGTAGAGCACGAGCGCCACGCATTGTCTCTGACGGTGGGAGGACACCTCCGGGTGTTCAATGGTTTGCTACTGCCCGCCTCAAGCCAGGCCAGCCTCTGGTCAAATTGGTGCAAACCCGCCAAAAGCCACCTGCGCTAGCGTTCACATGTCCCAGTGTG
>OX104068.1:21381081-21412007 GCA_944474145.2 Dicrocoelium dendriticum | reverse complement strand
AACAGGGGCGGGAGAGCCTATGGTGCGCTGAGGCTGGTGGTGGCTAGATCCTGACAGATGGTCTACCCACTGCTGCTACTGTTGCGCCATTTGCTCATGTCCTGGAAGCACCTCGTGGCGACCGCTGGGTGGGAGTTGGGTTTCGCCCTTCTCCCTGCTAAGATCCAGGACACCAATCCGCATGAGTCAGTGAACTGACCATGTGCTAGACCCGCTGCCTTTCGGGTGTTCATTTAATCGAAGGCTTTGGCTGAGGACCCGAGTCGTTCTCCTGTCATGCGTGGGCGCCCTGGCAGTATCCTAGTCCATCCTCTTCGGAGGTTAGGAAGTGGTCGATGGCCCACTTCCCGTAAAACCTAGCCATGGAAGACAACAGGTCTACGGGTTATAAGCTCACAGCTCGATTGGCGTAGAGCACGAGCGCCACGCATTGTCTCTGACGGTGGAGGACACCTCCGGGTGTTCAATGGTTTGCTACTGCCCGCCTCAAGCCAGGCAGCCCCTGGTCAAATTGGTGCAAACCCGCCAAAACCCACCTGCGTCTGGCCGTGGTCGCAGGTGCGTATCCTACTACGGTCGCAAAACATATATAAAACGTTCCAGAACCTCAAAGGCTGCGTGTGACGGCCGCCAAGCAGATCCCAATCTGTCTCTGCAATCACATTCCCGAGCTGGATCTGCTCCCCACTGCCTTGTGGGTCAGGCTATTGAGCCAAAGGCTCCGGGTGGAGTCCCTCAAGCAAACCTCCGAAGCACAACGACCACCTCGCGTGCGATTGCCCACCAATGCAATCGTATGCCTGCGCGTAAAGCACTCAGCATCGGATGCTGGAACGTGCGCACACTATTGGACCGGAACTCCAACGAGCGCCCGGAGCGATGCACTGCACTGGTCGCGATGGAGCTGGCGCGCTACAACATCGATATTGCGGCGCTCAGTGAAACTCGACTCGCTGAGCAAGGTAAGTTGCATGAAGCAGGTGCTGGCTACACATTCTACTGGGTGGGAAACGCCGCCTCAGCTCCACGTGAACATGGGGTCGGATTTGCAATATCCGATCGCCTCCATGGCCAGCTGGTGGGTGAACCAACAGGCATCAGCGCGCGAATGATGACCGTTCGCCTACGACTCGGAAGAGGTAAGTTTGCTACTTTTATAAGCACGTACGGTCCGACCATGTGTTGTCCTGATGACACGCGTGATCAATTCTACACTGAGTTATTCTCCGTGATACGGTCTGTGCCGAGGAGCGACCGACTATTTCTCCTGGGTGATTTCAACGCGCGCGTTGGGCGTGATGCATCAGCGTGGACAGATGTTATCGGTTCGCATGGCATTGGTTCAGCGAATGCGAACGGTGACAGGCTGCTCTCACTGTGTGCCACTCACGATCACGATACACGGTTTACACTGAGTGCGAAGCATATAGCAACCTGGACGCACCCACGGAGTGGTCACGCTCGCCTGCTCGACTATGTCATCGTACGTCAGCGTGATATGCGTGAAGTGCGCATGATACGTGTACTGCGTGGAGCTGAGTGTGGCACTGATCACAAGTTGGTGCGGACCAAACTGTGATTCGGTGTAAATTGAACATTCTCTCCCTCGGTACCGTGGCGAAACGTACTGAGCTGGAGAAGGCGATGGCCGCACGCCTGTGTGATGTGGACTGCACAGCCACAATGGGCGACCTGTGGCACCACATTCGCGACCAGGTGACAGCTGCTGCCGAGGAGACCATGGGGCGCGCAAACTGTAAGCGGCCTGATTGGTTTGATGACAACAATGCGACGATTGGCGCATTGGTGTCGGGGAAGAATGCAGCATTTGCTGCACATGTTGCAGATCCCAGTGACTTGGGAAAGAGTAGTCAGTTTCGCAAACTTCGACGGCGACTGACCCGAGAGCTCCGTCGCATAAAAAATGCATGGTGCACGGAGAAGGCGAAGCAGATGGAATGCTACGCCGAACCCCGCCGACACATGGAGCTCTTTGAAGGCGGTGTATGGGCCGAGATTGGAGCCGCTGAGGACGCTGATCGATGGTAGCTCAGGGCTACCTGCACACAGACTGCAGACGTAATGCAGATCTGGCGAAAACACTCTGACTGTCTCTTGAACAACCGTTCAGAGATTGACTGGCCTACATTGAATGGCCTGAACCAGCACGATGTGAAGGCGAGTCTGGCGTAAACGTCGACACTGGATGAGACGCAGAGAGCACTTGCTCAGCTGCGAAACGGAAAATGTGCCGGAGCCGACGGGGTCCTGCCTGAAGTATTGAAACACGGCGGACCCGCGTTGTTGACTGCGCTGCACCACTTGGTGCAACGCGTGTGGATTGAGGAGGAGGTGCCTCCTGAGCTGAAGGATGCCCTTGTGCTACCACTGTACAAGGGCAAAGGTAGCAAGCAATGTTGCACGAATTATCGTGGCATCAACTTGCTGAGTTCTGTGGGCTAGGTGATTGCCCGAATTCTGCTCAACCGCCTCGTCAGTCAGGTTGTGGAACCTAACGTGGCGGAAGAGCAGTGTGGATTCCGCTCGAGTCGCAGCACTATAGATATGGTGTTTGCGGCTCGTCAGTTGCAGGAGAAGTGCAGAGAACGACACTAGCTAGCGACAGAGTTGCTGACGCAAAGGTGTTGCAACAAAGTGGGATGTATGCAGTAGACTGCATCCTTTTACTGAGTCACCTGAGGTCGCTCGGTCATGTGAGCCTTATGGTTTCCACGCGGATACCGAAACAACTTTTATACGGTCAGCTGAGTATTGGGAAACCAAAGTTACGTTACCAGGACATGATCAAAGTGAGCGTCTCACGTTCTAATCTTGATTGCAGGTCATGAGAATCGAAGGCGGTTGATCGGCGTGCATGACGCGATCTAATCACGAAGGCAGTTGCCGAGGTGCAGGAGAAAGACCTCATGCATGCAGAGAAGAAGCGGCAGGTGCGGAAGCGGCAAGCACCGTTGGGTTGTACTCCATCGACATCGAGCGCATGGCGCTGTAGCACATGCGGTCGCGAGTGCTTGAGTCAAGCAGGCCTAGTGAGCCATGAGCGAGGCTACTCGGGACCACTACCGAAGCGACGACGGGTCCTGCATAGAACGTAGGCAGAACCGACGCGGCGTTTGTATGCACGTTGCATTCGATTTACTAACCGCGTGCTTGCATGCTGTCTCTTTATTTCAGGCGGTAGGTTTTCGATTTTGTCCTAATGCTTTTCTTTCTCATATGAATACCTACCTATACTCTCTTCTATAAGCTTGCACACGTCGGTGAGCCAACTGTAGTTAATTTCGATAACATTTTCGTGTTTGTGACCTTCCCGCAAAATATACTATCTGACATCGTGAACTTATCTAGGATACGTTTGTAAACAACTTATTTCATATGCTCACTAATTTAAGATTAATGTCACAGTTTGCTTATGCGTTATGTGATCTATTTTCTCTGTTATCTTTCTCTCAATTGATTGGCTAGTGCTTGATATCTCCGGTGTGGCTGCGCTTGATGTGCATGTTGACAAGGTGCCTACCTCTCTGTTACACACTACTTCGACCATACCGGCTCCAGGAGACAGTTGGTCGTTACTAGAGGGCACGGGTGCATGGTCGTGTTAGGCTCGAATAGTGGTTCCATGCACTAAGTGTAGAGTTGACTACGGTCCAGGCACCGCCTTGTGTGCGCTTTATTCCCCAAATACAGCGTGCTTGTGTTTACCTGTGAAGAAGTGTAAACCTAAAGGAATGAGACCGGGAGGCATACGGATGGGAGCCACGTTTCATCAATGGAGCCGGCCCACACCCCTTCACAGGCAAACACAAGCACGCTGTATTTGGGGAATCAATCGCACACAAGGAGGTGCCTGGACTGTAGTCCGCTCCACACCGACGGCATGGAACCACTCTTCGAGCCTAGCACGACCACAAGGACCGTGTACCCCGTCCACTCCAGAAACGACCAACTGTCTCCTGGAACCAGTATGGACGAGGTAGTGGGTAATAGACAGGTAGGCACCTTGTCAACATTCACATCAAGCGCAACCACACTTGGGAGCTGAAACAACATCTACTTCTGAAATTGCAAGATTACTCAGCACGCAAGCAAACGCACCACATACGCCGCCTTATTGGCCTGGATTAGTAAATCGAATGGGAGCGTACGCATCATGCTTCTATTCCGCGTGCGATAGTACCTTCTGCATCTGAGCATCGGGCCTTATGATCAATCCACGGGGTTCGCATCGATCAAATTTGCCTGGGATTCGTAACACCTGAAATCAACATGAGTTTGTCATAAAGTCACCTTCTTCATGTTCTGGTAGTTATTTTCGGTTTGCTCGAGTGCCGTTTCCCTGCACTAAGTTATCCGTACAAAAGCGGTATGAGTATCCTCGTCGAATTCATTCGGTATCCATATCCAGTGTAAACCTGAAGGAATAAGACCTTGAGGCATGTGGATGGGAGCCACGTTTCATCAACGAGCCGGCCCACACACCTTCACAGGCAAACACAAACACGCTGTATTTGAGGAATCAAGCGCATAAAAGGCGGTGACTGGACCGTGGTCTGCTCCACACTGAGTGCATGGAACCACTCTTCGAGCCTAGCACGGCCACAAGGACCGGGCACCCCGTCCCCTCCAGTAACGACCAACTGTATCCTAGAGTGAGTATGGATGAGGTAGTAGGTAATAGACAGGTAGGCAGCTTGTCAACATGCACATCAAGCGCAGCCACACCGGAGATATCAAGCAACAGCCAATCACCTGAAACGACAAGATGAACTAAAACAAATCGAATAATGCATACAGATACGGTGGCATAACTCTTCGCTAAATTAGCATATGAAGTAAGTTGGCTAGCAATGAATCCGCGATAAGTAAAAAATGTCCACAATTTACTTAAAAGTGCTACAAACGCAACAAAGTTGTCGAAGATAAGCGCAATCAGCGTAAGCAACGTGGCCAGTTAATAGAAGATTATTCAGGTAGGCAGAACAAAGCAAATAAATTAGAACGAAATTTATCCAGCTTTTAAAGACCTAGTTTATGTGTACGTTGGTTTAGCTCAACTATATATATATATATATATATATATATATATATATATATATATATATATATATATATATATACTGGACACGGGGAATGAGATGCTATGATACAAAGCTCCTAGTCTTAACCACTACTACGAAAAATATGCGCTGTGAGATATAGTCCGTCATTGGGTAAAGAGAGATATCAACGGTACGAAGATACACCGCACCGACACTTCGCTACCGCGCAACCCTCACAACAGTATATTTCGGGATTGTCTGAGTGAACCTGGCGAATCGGTGCAAACGTGGTCAACAGATGTGTGACAAAAAATAGCACAAATTACTAAAACCAAATCGAACTATGTTAAGCTGGTTCAGCCAAACAGAAATAAAGAAGCAAGATAAACGCAACACCAATCTTGGCACGTGGCACATACACGTGTGTGCGTGCGTGCGTGACGCCGAGCCGACCTGATCTGACTGCAATTTTGCCAACTAACGTCTTGTGCGATGACTTGCACTTAAACGTGGAGGCGAGTCATGTCACATATGTCACACATCACTGACTGACAGGGCGAAAGGAGTGGATTCACCGCGTGCGGTTATATGTAAAGTTTAACAAGTTGGCTTGAATTGCCCATTCTTAGTCGTGTTAACAGAACAAAAAGTATCCGCTTCACTTACGATTTTTACGAATCTCAAAGTTGGGCTATCGCGTGAGCATTGCATTCCACGGAAGTGCAGGTGCAGCTCAAGTGGATTTAAATACTGACCAGTCCTATAACTTTCTTATATTCGCCGTCTGTTAACAGTTCGAAGTCCATTCTGGTAGGCTTGCCTGACCGAGGGTTGAGAGTATATATATTTACAGTCATTCACAGACATTATGCCATCGGAACCATGGCAGCAGAAAAATGGATAAGCTGTAAACACGAACTGCGATTTAAAAAGGAAAAACTTTTTTTAATTTTACACACGCCATTTTGGTTTTTGGTTCCTTAGTTTTTTGTATTAAAGGGGAGATAAAATGGAAGAACAATATTGACGCCACTGATGTCTGTTGCGGGCCATGACATCCAATGTTTCCAACCACTGAGATTCAGCATCTCGTGCTTCCCAACCTGGAAGACGGGCTAGTCCGACTGCTGCCGAATTTGAGGTTGCCTTCTCCATGATCCTTTTCCAAGTCATTGGCTGTCCACCACGGCACTTTTTCCAATCGCTCCCTAGGAGTGCAAATAGCGCTCGACATGAAGGCGATGGACTCGCTTGCGCAAAACGTGCCCGAGCCAACGCATGCGGCGTCGGAGAATAACGTTCGGAAAACTGGCACTACTCGCTCCTAGCACTCGGACCTCTGCGTTACTTACGTGATGTTGCCACCACACCCAAGCAATCTTTCGTAGACAGGGATTGTCGAAGACTAACAACCGCTTCATGCCTTCGGAGCGAATCGGCCGTATCACAGCCGTACAAAAGTACTGCACGGACGGAAGTATTGTACACCCTGTCCTTGAGCTTGAGACTGACATCATGACGACGCCATAGGTTTCTCAGTTTGATTAATGCAAGGCGAGCCTTTGCAATCCGTTGTGAGAATACATCTCCAACACCGCCAACAGTCGTGATGCAACTCCCTAGATAGGTAAAGCAAGGGAATTGCTCCAGAACATTCCAGCAATAGTGAGCACGGGTTCAGGCACCTGCCATTCCTGGAGCAGCGTTTTACATTTTCCAGGAGTGAAGTTTAAGTCATACTTAGACGCCTCCATCGCTAAGCAGTCCGAAGCACTCTGGACGGTTTGTGGGTCATCCCCCAGCAAGGCGATATCATCGACGTAGTCTAAGTCCGTGACTCTGTCTCCAGAGAGGAGCTCAACACCGCAGTTCTGGACACCTTCCAATGCTCCTTAGATGACATCTATGATGGAGAAATTAAAGAGGAAAGGTGAAATAGCGCAACCTTGGCGAACACCACTGGTCACAGCAAACGAAGAAGTGAGCGTGCCGTAAGCCCTAACTTTACCGGACGTGTGGTTGTGAAGTTCTTTCAGGGTGGTTAAAAACCTGTCAGGTACACCTTTCTTCAGTAAGCAGTTCCACAACGCAGATCTATCTACTGAATCAAATGCCTCTCGGATGTCCAAGAACACTACTATTGTTGGCCACCGGTGGATGTGACGGAGTTCGAGAAGTTAGCGGAGCGTGAAGATTTGGTCGATACAGCCGCAACCTAGACGAAATCCGGCTTGTTCTTCTCGGGAAAACTCCTCTCTAGTCGTTGAAAGCCTGCAAAATAGAACAGACACGAAGAGGTTGGATGCGACAGAGATTAATGAGATTCCGCGGTAGTTGCAGAAATCGTTGCGTATGCCTTTCTTATGAATGGGAACAATGACCGATTCGCCCCATGACTTCGGAATCTTCTCCTCAATCCAAACTTTAGTGAACAGCGATAGGATTTGGCTGACAAGTACACTCCCGCCATCTTTGAATAGAGCTTGTGGAAGGCTGTCGGGACCAGGAGCCTTGTGGCGTTTCAAAGGTTGAATTGCATTTCGGATCTCTGCTTCGGTTGGGGGGCCTGTGGAGACAGACCAAGCATCATCCGTCGGGGCTGGAGGTGACACAGGGGACTGTGTTGGGTGAATGACTTGAGGGGCCAAATGCTCTACCCAGCGACCCAGTCGTCTGTGAAGGTTAGAGATCTTCGAGCCGTCTGATTCGCAAATCGTTTAGCTGATAGCATGGGAATCGCAACCAGTGGTCCTGGTGATGCAAAACAGACGGCGGAAGTTGCCAGCCGATGCAGCGGCTTCCATCTCATTAGCTCGTTTTGACCACCAGGATTCACGATCAGAGCGAAGGCTTGCTTTCAGCTGTTGCGTAATAGACCGGCAGTGTTCGTTGTGCTCTGCGCCAGCAGGCAACGCCCGTCGGCGATCCAGCAATTCCAAGGATCTTCCCGAGATCCAGCTTTTGAGAGTGGAGCGAGCGAGGTCACAGCTGCACAACCCGGCCGACAGCATGGCTTGTTGCAGATCTGACCAGTGTTGACCAACATCCAGAGTGGGAGAAAGATTTTCACGAAGCCTTTGTTGATACTCCTTCTTCACCATTGGGTCCTCCAACTTGTAGGTGTTCAATCGGGTGTGTTTCGACCTAGGCGAACCACCGAAACGCATGCAAACGGTCGCACATACCAGTGCATGATCGGTATCGATGCAGGTTGACCCAAATGATCGACAGTCGCGTACGCTGCCGCGCCACCTGCGACTTATAGCTATGTGGTCAATCTGTGACCAGCGCTGGGTTGATGATGGGGGGACACCAAGTGGCGTACTGGCGACAAGGATGACGAAAGCTTGTGCTGGAGAGGAAAAGCTGATGGTCAACACACAGACTGAGCAGTCTCTCTCCGTTGTCTGAGCGAACATCACCATATCCATGCTGTCCCCCGAAGTGGCATTCACATAGCAGCAGCCGACCGACACGCGCGTTGTAGTCTCCTGCAAAAACAATGATGTCTATGTTATGAGCCCTTAGGAGCAGCTCATGAAGGTCCTGGTAGTACTGGTCTTTGACTGTGTCCGAGGTACAGTCAGTGGGCGCATAGACAGAAATCACGAAGAGAGCATGCTTTTAGACTCGACGTCTGCTAACTTTACAAGAGCCATTGGAGCCTCATCGCACAAAGGCGACTATTGATCGGAATCCAATCAATCAGAGCAGTCTCGGCTTTAGCACTGAGGGTGATTCCAACACCAACTTGCCCAGATGCGGCAGACTCGGCGTTACCAGAGAGGCGGAGATGGAAGCGGGTGCGTGGGTGGAGCGGTGATGCCAGCTGGTAGATCGAGTTGGAATACTGGAGTCGTATTTCACTCAGGCAACAGATATCAATTCCAAGGGTCCCTAGTGTGCGTGCAAATCCAGTTTGCTGACCGATCTGCAGTAATGTGCGAACGTTGAAGACTGCAAGTTTGAACTGCGTTCCGGGTTGCAGGAGCGAAGATGAGAGACTTCGGGGTTGGCAGCTCTCTGTTGAGCACTGTGAGAGTGAGTTGGCAGATGTCAAGGGAACAGGTTCACCGGTGTAGGTGGGGTTGATCGCCAAAGAGGAATCAGGTAAAAATGGGTGTGAATGGTACAAGGGAAGGATAGGTAAAATGATGGCGTGTGCTTGTGAAGTTGGCATAGTAGCATGAGTGAATAGCATTGTAGCAACAAAAGAGTGTGTGAATGGTTGTAGTTGTAAGTCGATGGTTCGTCAGTAGGCGGGATATTACCCTGTTGCCTAGGCCGCTGAGTGAAACAATGATTTATTACGGGTAGAAAAAGTCAGTGCAACAAATCCGTTAGAATGTTCAGTCTCACAATTGTAAACGTCGTTACGCGATGTAGGTCTCACCTCCGTCAATGCACCATACTGTTCACATGAACACAAAGGTAGATCCACCTACACGTCGGCTGTATCATGCCATTTCCTGAGGAAAACGAGCATACCACGTAATTCAAGTGGATCAGCACACACAGTCGTTGTTGTTATTTTTTGTTCAATGCGCATGTGGGTTCAAAATGATGTAAAGTTGGATAGGTATTCAACGGCTGTTAAACCCAGAGGGAAATATTTTCAACCGCATTCCAGCCGGCTATAATTCGCGGCCAAACTAACGATACCGCAAGTTTGTGTTGTACCTTAGTTTCAAGTGGCGGCAAACGAGACGAGTTCTTCGGGGACTTAGATGAGGGCACCTCGCAGACGCCGATAAAGTACGTCGTACAGACCTAAGGGCGATCAGCCTCAGTAGGCACGGTAATCCACGTGGGTCCTCAAGTGCGCATTGAGCAAATACATGAAGATGGAAGAGTAAAACTGTTTAAACACCCACCGAAAGAGACCGACGTATTTCATTACTAGTTTTCGACACCTTCACGGATTGCGTCGAACAGCCAAAGTCATCCGCTGCTCTGAGGAGATGCTTTGCAAAATGTGCTCTCCAAGTACGCTACTTGATTGACAATGCATAGGAAGCACTGCAACTAAATGTATAAGTTCATAAACTTCATCAGGAGTACAGTGACGTGCACCAGGCGCCGTACGAATGCCGGTACTTGAACTGATTTGACATAAGCCCTACGTCGTCACTGTAAAAAGGCTGAACACAAGTTGTTGTGTACGTGAAGTTCATCCCGGCTTCAGAAGAGACCGCTACTCGTTGTTGTTGGGTGGTATAAGACACAGTGCCAAGTTCAGAGAGCGGTTTCAACTTAAAACTAGCAACAGCCCAGTTACCAATATGCGTGCGTCATGTACGAGGAATGCCTCCAAATGAGTGACCGGCGGGCATCAGGCATATATTAACAAGACGCGCGTATTCCGCTGTGATTTACTAATGTCATGGATCCGTGATACTGTCACTAGGATACACATATTGCGAGACAGGCATGTAAAGATTTGCAATATGATTGGAGGGGTCATTTTTAAACACTCGTTGCGGACAGCGATTCGCACTGTAGTGAACCTGGTTCGATTTTATCACTTGGACTGTAACCGATGAAGCAGACGGATATTGGAGGTTGACTGAAAGAAGACAATGCACTCAATGACCAGTTTATAAGTTGGTAGTTCGCATCAGGTAGAGGTAGCACACATTCAAACCCAGAGGCTGACACCCGAAAGGCAGAAATTAACCCGATAGTGCAAACACAGATAAAAGAACAGTACAAGGAAGGTGAATGACCATACCAAGAGATGAAGACAAGCGCTCAACCAACATGAGTGTGGTCATGTTGTCTCAAACAACAGTTCTTAAATCTGTGACTAGTTCACTCGGAATCCGCATTAAACGCAGACTGTTTCTTTGTCAACTAAGTGCTGAGGAGCAACATGAGTACATAAAAATGGAAAACACCAAAGCGCCGTCAAAATATACGGTTTACGTAACGAAAAAATTGTAAAAATGATAAGCCATGCATATGTCGTTGTGCATAGGGAACGGTGGACCATAATCTCCACGACGTAACAAGTTAGAGTAAACCGCGTACTTTCCCAGAGGTAGTGATGACTCCTACTTCAGAATCCAAGGCGATGTGTGGCGCGCTTCTGCTCGCAGCTTTCATTGTGAGCAGCTCTTCCAGTGTTACAACTCAACCTGTGATCCCCCAGAGTATGATAGATCTTGCGGGAAGCCACTAGACTGATTTACAGTTGACTTATTCCTGCCCAAATTACCGTTTATACTAGACTACTAACTCTTGGCGCAGTAGTGTTTAAACTTCTAGTACTACGCGGCCAGGCAATCACCAATTGTTGCATGCCAGGCATACAGCGTGAGTATATTCAAGCTTGAGCGCGTGATGCGAGGCATTGACTGCTCTCCATTAGAACTCATATCAAGTCGTCATGCAATCTGGCGTGATAAGGTCACAGAAACGTAATTGTGTGGAAAGCGGGTCAAAGGTTCCGCTTTGTGTGAATCGGTGCCGCTCATGTCATAAGTGTGCACTGTGGAACTGAAAGCCTGACATTTGTTCATAAACGAGGGCTGTAGTAAGTGAACAAAAAACACTACGTACAGTCCACTTTCAAGTGAAGATGGATTAATCGCAATGAAGCCGGACATACAAGTGGTGCGATGGTTTGCGCACCACCGCGGTGCACAGAAACGCCAAAAGAGCAACAGGGCAAAATTGGAAATATGAGTTATTGAAAACAGTTAGAGCCCTTCATTAGTCTCAACAATAAAATGAGAAGACGAATATTGGCACATGCTAGCACTTCGTATTATCTCGTCAGTACCAATACAAAAACAGGGAAATTTTTTAACAAGTCTTATAGGTCACAGTCAAGCCAATCAAATTTATGGTTGTGGTCGTTGTTGTTGACATTAGGACCACGGAAAACGCACGTTCACAACTAAATGCTTTTGGACGCATAAAGCTGGTCTAATTCGGCTTATCGTGACGGCCTCGGCAAATCGCAGAAGGCGTGAATTTGTATGACGCAACAAGCTCCGAAACGGCGATAAGGGATTAATTAGGTGAAGAGTCGCCAAGATGTGTCTGCCTATGCAGGACGCCGTCGGCTTACACGAGCACGTATCGCCGGAGGTGGATTGAGTAACTTCGCGTTGAACCAAGTTTGGTAAGTGTTCCTTCACACTGGAATCTAAAGCCCGTTCAGTTCTGCTGATGTAACTGATGCCGCAGTCACTCACGAATTGGTAAACACAATGTGATTTGGAGCCGACAAGTTCATCTTCCTTCAATGAAGCTAACGGCAACTTTCGGGTTCTGTTGATAACTACCGCCTCTGCAGCACAGTACGTATGCTGAATGGCCGAGACTATGCGTTTAGTTGTCCAGCTTGCTGCGGTGTCACCACTGAATGGTAGTACGATGCATACGTTTGTCTTAGGTGCCGTAAACACCATTTCTTTAGACGGTCAACCTGACGGGATAATACGAAATGCTAGCATCTGGCAATATTCGTCTTCTCATTTCATTGTTCAAATTTGAGTTAGCCAAATGTGTTCTCAGCAACAACTTCATAGGGAGTTAAAATGAAGTCCATGACTTTCAAGACAAAACAATGAGATAATAGTTTACGAGTGATAAACTGAGCTCCGTCCGTGCTGAGCAAGAGCGCCGTGGGCAGTAGATAATGACGGTAGAACGAAAATTCGCAAAGCGCGCTTTTCGATAAATCTCATCAGGTGTAAACAGTTATGAAGCGTAAAGTTGGATAACGATAGGCTGGTGAATCGCGGTAGAGATTGGCGGAATCAGAACTAGGCAGAAATTGAGCTGTCTTAGTCGCGATCTTCTCAGACAGCAGCTCCCAAAGTACACGTAAGCAGGCATAGACACACACATATATACACAGGAGAGAGAGCACATGCTTTTCGACTGCTTGGACGACTCACCCGTTAATATCCGCGTGTGGAGTGAAAGCTGTTTGGTAGTATGTTAACCAAGAGTAGAAGGAGCGCTTGAACAGGCGCCCACTGTTTGCATAGCCCAAGTTGTATTAGTCTGATTGCAATGGCTTCGACGGTAACTGACACTCGTTTTATAATTCCTTTGGGGTAGCGTTAAAACACGACATAAAATACTTTGAAAGCATCATCAATCCTAATTTGGTGCCCAATTTTGACCACACGTTCGAAGGTAGAACTGTTGACGCCACAATACGTTGGGACAGCGCTCCCATATACGTTTAGACAGATGCCTAATCTTATGTCTGGCGTACCTCATATCACAGGTGTAAGATGTAGAATGTAAGATTCGGACTGGACCGAGAATCTGTACTTGAGATGTTGAAGAACAAACGGCACGGTTTTGGCAATGACGTGTGGGTAGACAGTTGGGAAGAATCCAGCTACTGCAGTGGAAATTCCTTGGTTTAGCAAATTGAACACTATCTCCCTTGAGGATAACTGATAGAAACGCCTTTCTTGGGAACAGTTGAAGTCATTTCGCGACGATGATGAATCATTGCGTGCTTTTGGATGAACGGGGCTGGGTACTCGTTTTCTTGCAGCCTCCAATGCTTCTGTGTTGAAAATTTTGGTAGCGCAAAAGTACAAACAAGGAAAAAGGTGCCGATTGTACTTCAAGGGTACAAAACTGAGAAAATGCGTGTATTGACCGACTTACATTGCTTTCAGGAACGCACGTCTTTATAGTGAACTGTCTTCCTTTCTACTTAGTAAAAGTCCAAGAAGTCCAGCTTACCATCATTTTCGATTTCACTAGTGAACTTCAACGATGGATGTACACTGTTTACCCGGTTCAACAGAATGGAGACATCAATGTCTGAATCACAGATTATAAGAGTGTTACCCATATATCGACAAGATGAAGAGATGATGCGTTTTATAGATCCATATTCAGTATAGAAGGGAAAATGTTAGCAAGAAGTGGTCCAGTCGCAACTCCGTCGATCTGTCTGTAGTAAACTCCATCAAAGAAAAATTATCTGTTGAAGGTGTTTGGTAAGATTAATTACTTCAGTTTCTACAGTGGAATACCCAAAGCTGTGATCTTTTTGTTTAAGTAATCACTAATAAAAGTAACCTTCACCAGCGAAACACTCGTAAAACGTGACTCAACGTCGAAACAGAGCATTAAGTTACCATTTAATTCCATGCATTGAACTTGTTTCACTAATTCTAATGTGTATTTCACAGTGTGTGCACAACTAGTTGCGCATTGGTTCAAGTTAATCTACAAGCTGTTACGTAACAGAGTGAAAAGCGGTCGACATGTCAATTAACGGACGCAGAGGAACCCGCGGTTTATGTACTTTGGGCAATCCGTAAAGTCGGGGAGGATGTGAGCCAACTACAGTTAACCGTTACAGTAGTCTGCTATCTGTCAGGTTCATGCGTTTCAACTCCTTCAGTATTCACGTGATGTTATGATCACCCTGCGCGGTCTTATCTTTCTGTACCGTTTTACCAAGGAATTTTCCCGTGTCCTGCAAAACGGAATTTAGTTCGGAAACAGTCAGATTTATCTATCATTACCGATCCCGATTCTATATCGAGTCTGGAAACTATCACATCTGGAATCGATCTCAATTCACAGATAGTTTCACGTTATTTCTTAGTCAGGATACTCAGGGATTTGGTTTCGTACCTCAGATATTGTTGCACGAGATGAACCAGGGTGGTTATGAGAGATTCCCTAGCAAGCGAAGAAGCAGGTGTCAATTCGTTTAGTTGTTGTATAGGATTTTCAAACTGGGTCTCTAGATAGACTTTTTCACTACTAAGATGAGAAAAGCAAAATCTTGGTCCAAGTGCCAATACCTCTGGTCGCAAGTCGTTCAGCGGTATGCTGGATAAATTATGCACATATCTTTCTACATACGGTGGGAACATGGGTTCTGGCGCGGTTGCTTTAGCGTAACAAATGTTGAATACTGGATAAAAGTAGCTGTTGGAGTAACAAAACGGATTGACATTGAGATGCATTTTATCGGCGCTAGGCAAGGGCCCGCGAACCATTCGGCTAATTCAGTGAAATATCGCCCACATTGGTGGTCGTACCAAAAACGCAGTCATACGCGTGAGCGTCGTATAAGTCGTGCCAAGATTGCTGAGTCGCGACACATGACACATGGCCGTGGGCGTTCTGTGGGCCTGGCCAAGACAACGTCAACTACTAAGGGGGAGGAAATTCACAGCTGAAATATCGGAATGAGGGTGCATGCTTGAACTATAAATATTAACATGAATGATGCTAATAAATCCTCTGGTCAGCCAAGTTATCTCTTCTGATTTTCCCCAACTAAGTTGGACGCGGCACTAGGCAGTGAGCGAAAACAGATCAGCGTTACGACAATACGACACAGAGCGGTTTATGGAAGCAACAGGGAGAGCTGTCTGCAGCTGAATCTAAAGCTGTTATGCGTGAGAATATTCGTGATATTTCATGTTGGTAAAGAGTTTGTCCAGGAATTTCTTGAATTCCGACACCGACTTTTCCGCTAGAAACAGAGTTAGTGGGTGACTCGCTTCAAATCCGGTACTACAAGCTTGTACCGGTGTGCGCATTTGGAGCAGCAGCCTCAACACAAGGGAATCACCGAGATGTAATGTACGGTGCGTGTTGGTGAAGTTAACCCACAATCGACGATAAGACAGGGTGTAAAGTCTTAGTCTCTTGCACCGGTCTTCGTGCCGCACACCTCGTAAATTAGAGATGAGTCCAGTGGTCACCACGCTGTACCCTCTTAATCCGTTCTACTTCGACCGGGGTGATAGATAGTATGTGGATGAGCCGTACTCTATTATTGGTCGTATGATTCAGACAAACAAGCAAGTGGAAAGCCCTTTGGACCAAGTGCTGAAGCTGCGCTTGAGTGCCTAAAGCATACGAAGTTCGTTCTGGTAAAACCTATTCATTTTGTCCGCGGAGTTTACGTCGCAGCGTGAGAGTACACCGAGGTGTTTCACAAAAGGCGTAGGATGCAACGGTTGACCGGCTACCGTGTAAGTTCAACCGTGTACACACTTACCCAGCCTCATGAACAGCGACTTGAATTAGTTTATCGGAAGAGTGACCTCTGTAGACCACGTGGAGAGGCGGTCGAGGTCCCACCGAAGCAGGTCACAGTCATCGGGTGGGCTGATTACTAGCCACACATTCAAGTCATCTGCAAACAACGCAAAAGGCGAACGGAGAAGCTGAGGCACACCGTTTATTTGGATCAAGAACAAAATGGGCCCCAGTACATTACATTAGGTCACGCCACTGGTCGAGGGATACCAGTTGGCCAGATGGGTGCTGACCAATTTCGACCAACCAGGTGAAATCAATGTAAATGACGTCGACTGACTTCTTTTGATTCAGTGCCTACAGTAATTCGTGCCTCGTAAACGGCAGATTGGTGAAATATAAGAGACCTTTCATGAAACAATGCTGTGCGAGAGTCAAGAGGACTTTCGACTTGAGAAGTTGCAGCAGATACTCTTACACGAACTTCTCAAGTGTCTTAACCGAAATAACGGTCAGACAGATCGACCGATAGCTGTCCAATCTGCTTGGGTCATCATATTTCGGTATTGGCTTTACGACGGAGCATTTCCAGTCAATCGGTAATTAACCAATGGATAGCGACCAGTTGAACAGCTCAGTCACGATAGGCGATATGACCGATAATTAGTTGGGGATCAGTGGGTGGGTTCCGCCAGGCCCAGCGGGTTTGGTCCCGTCACAACCATCCAGCAACTTGCGCACATCTTCAATGCTGCAATTCAGGCTGTCTAGTTTGGTAGGGACATTACCCGTCGAACTCGGTACAAGCACCTAGTGACTTGCTTATATAAAAGCGAAGTACACCGCCAATGCGGACGATCAATGATCGAGCTAAGAGTCTGTACATTTAAACCCTCCAAGACTGACACATTTCTTGCAGGCCTCAGACGCCGCTTCACGTGGGCAGAGGTCCTCTTGGGGACTGTTTCGCTGCTCCTTGAAGTTGCGGTGTTTTGTGTTTTCGCTCTCTTGTACGCCTCATAATCTTCGTCAGAGCTAAACGCGACTTTTTCCATAGTTTTCATCGCCGTCGAGTCAATTTTCTGTACTCCTCGTCGAATTAATGTGGCTTGACTGGTTTAACTTCACTATACTTGAGGGGTACAAATCGTGCGTACAACGACTTTGTTCTCTCTTTAATGATAGTCCAACAGGTTTCAACAATGAATCCAATGGTAGTGACCAGTCCATCTGACTCGCGGCTTAAGTAAGGCCATTAAAGTCCGCCTTCCAATAGTTGAAGGATGGATCCAGCAGAGGAGAATACCGCAGCGACAGCTCCAGACTGCATATTATCGTGGAGTAGTCACTCGCTCCCAAGGGCTCCGAGACTTAAATGTCATGAACACGTTGCCCACAGCTAGTCAATATCAGGTCTAAACAAGATGAAGACGAGCGCGCGGTTATGCGTGTCAGCTGGTTGAAATGCTATGTGGTCTCAGTTGCAAACATTATCTCCGTGAATTTCCTCTCGACTTCACAATGGCCGGGGAGTTCGGCCTCAGACCACTGTATTCGAAGTAAGTTGAAATCGCCCATGAGCAAGAATTGCGAACGACTCGCGTAGTGGCGGACATGCGGCAACCAATTAAAGCAGCATCTAAGCGGACAGCGACAGACCACGCTCACGAACGGCTCGCAACGTCTGAGGTGAATCGAACACCATAACTGCTCGAATGGTGACGATTGGCGCTTCGATAGGTGCTCACTTGTCTCCCTTGTGTCTCCTTATGTATAGCAGCACATCACCGCGATCATATGATGGCCAATCACGGGGAAAACGAGTAGCCGCTGGTTTCTACTTCTTAGGCGGTTACGTCTGAGTTTAACCATGTATCGCTAAGGCCTCATACGTCTGGCTGGTGAAAGGTTAAAAAGCAGCACAACTCGTCACGATTGTTGAGCAGGCTGCAAACGTTAGTAAACGCTATACGCAGGCCGCGGGAGCAATTGCTGGGCGCGCTTGAAGCTTCAGAAATTCGTTGATCCAAATTCGTGGATGAATCCGAGTAATCAGCCGAAAAGTTACTGCGTGCTGTGCCGAGCTGTTTTGTTTTAATTGTAAAGTAAACACAGACGTTCTAACTCATGGATTCGCGACTGAACAGGTTCCAGTATGTTGTGAGCATGGCGCTTGGGCGACTCAGTTGTTGGAGGCACAGAACATTGGTTAGGAACTTTCCAATAAGTCTTCGGATATCGATTACGCTGTAAACGTTCCTCTATGAATCCCATGTCGGTATTGGCATCCTCAAGCCTAGGGTAAAAGTTCAAACATTTGTTGAAGTCACTGAATAGATTGCGTTGATTGCTTTTGTTTAGCTAGAAAATTATACCCATGGAATAGTTAGAACACAAGGTTGCGAAGAACTAACTATGATAAATCTTATCAGGCGTTTTACTAAGGAGAAAGGAAGACGGTTCACTATAAAGAAGTGCGTTCCGGAAAGCAATGTAAGTCGGTCAATATACGCAATTGCTCAGTTTTGTACCCTTGAAGTACAAACGGAACCTTGTTCCTTGTTTGTACATTCGCGCTACCAAAATTTGTAGCACAGAAACATTGGAGGCTGCAAGTAAACGATTACCCAGCCCCGTTCATCCAAAAGCACGCAATGATTCATCATCGTCGTGAAGTGACTTCAACTGTCCCCAAGAAAGATGCGTTTCTACCAGTTATCCTCAAGGGAGATATTGAGTTCAACTTGCTAAACCAAGGAATTTCCACTGCATTAACTGGATTCTTCTCAACTGTCTACCCACACGGCATTGCCAAAACCGCGCCATTTGTTCCTCAACATCTCAAATACAGGCTTTCAGTCCAGTCCGAAACTTACATTCTACGTCAGACATAAGATTAGGCGTCTGTCTTGCAGGCTTCTGCCAAAAAAGTGATCGCCTACATAAGTCGAACTCTTATTTTGAGGGATTCCAGGCTTCAAGCCTTTAAAATATGTGTTAGGCCGAAGCTTGAGTACTGTACAGTAGTGTATAGTAATCTGAGAAAAGTGGACATCATAGCACTAGAAAACATTCAACGATCATTCACAAAGAGGTTTTTGAACATGCCAAATACTATGACATACCGTGAGCGTTGCGAGGCGCTAAATCTGGGGCCGCTATGGCTACGCAGACTTCAACTTAATCTGAGCCTTCTATACTGCTTACTATTCGGGTTAAGCTTCACTGCTCAGCCACAACTGGAGTTTCAGACTCGTATGCGCTATGAACTAAGAAACAGCGAGCGCAAGGTGAAAATACCAAAGTCTCGCACAAAGCTCCGCTCAAATTTGTCTCCGTAAAATATGCGTTAATATGGAACAAACTTCCATTGAGCATTAAAAACTGCACGACCTATCCGCAATTCAGATGCATGATTAATATTCACCTGACTGTTACAAATAGCTGGTCAACACTAAGCCAAACGATGACTAGATGATTTGTATGAGAAAGGTCCTGGATACATATGAAAGTCGCCATATCCTCTATTCGTTTCAATATTATAAGATTACCTACAATTCTTGGGTATGTATTTTAAACGATTTTACTTTTATCGCTCTGTCTAACCAATTCTGTTTTCTCCTTTGACGCACTAGTTCGTAGCTGCACTACGCATTTCAAGCCGATGTCTCTGTACCATCGTCGTCACTCGCCAAGATTTTCCATCTAATTGTGACTGGCCTATCGGCAAGCGTTTGTATTCATCATTATGTTTTATAATTCCTCATATTTTATCTTCTTCTTTGTTTCACCGTTGGTCATGACTGGGCTGATCTCTTGTGGTGACGGATTACAGCTTCCAAAATAAAAAAGTATACCCTGCAAATCATATTGCTACTGACTCGCTGCATTAAAGCAAAAAAGTGCCATACTTGATTGATCCGCATGACGGAATGGGCTGAGGCTTCATCGCCTATAATGTCTGCATAAAACAGCCCTAAAAGAACATTTGATACCCAGTCTGATGGCCTATTTACTATTTTGCCACACTGGCACAGAGCCAATTGGAGCATGGAAGTGCGGGTGAAACCCATCGTGGAAATACCCTGCATGGAAGCAAGCCCCCTGGGCAGAGTTCGATGGATGACCGTATTACTTTACTTGAACTTTCCGTGAAATCTACATTTATTATTGTTCCCAGTTTCTTAATCTCTCTACTATCTTTCAAACTGCTAATCACTTTAAAAACCCTTAGGGGAACCATTGCACGAAACACGTAAAATTAACTGTATTATGCGATCACGTTGTACATGTCGATAAGACCACTCAATTGGTCTATGCCTAGCAATGTCGAGGAATAAAACGTTTATTTATGTATTTATTTAAACGAATATGGGAGCGCAGTCCCAACGTATTGTAACGTCAACAGTCCTACCTCGAACATGTGGTCGAAAGTGGGCACCATATTAGGATTGATGATGCTTGCAAAGTATTTTATAAAACGAATGTTAGTTACCGTCGAAGCCATTGCAATCAGGCTAACACAACTTGAGCTATGCAAACAGTGGGCGCTTGTTCAATCGCTCCTTCTGCCCTGGGTTAACATACTACCAAACAGCTTTCACTCCACACGCAGATAGCAACGGGTGAGTCGTCCAAGCAGTCGAAAAGCATGTGCTCTCTATCCTGTGTGCATATGTATGTGTCTATGCCTGCTTACGCGTACTGTGGTAGCTGCTTTCAGAGCAGATCGCGACTAAGACTGCTCAATTTCTGCCTAGTTCTGATTCCGCTAACCTCTACCGCGATTCACCAGCCTATCGTTATCCAACTTTACGCTTCATAACTGTTTACACCTGATGAGATTTATCGAAAAGCGTGCTCTTCGCAACGCTGTGTTTTAGTAATCATATGGGTATAATCTTTTAGATGTTAGGAGAGCATATTCGTCGTTAACGAGTTTACCCATGGCGGGCTCCGGTCAGGCAGTCATTGGTCTGTCAGATTCCCTAATCCTCACTCGTGATTTTCTTAGCTCTCCGTCGACCGGTTGCCAAAGGAACTGCGCGACTGCCTAGTAATACTGAGGTCACCCGTTCGAATCCATATAAGTACGGGCGACTTCGTGGTATACCCAGATCGTGCGCGACTGGTTGTGACCGCGTGGTGCGAAGCGTCATTACGGTGTGCCCGCTGACATTTTTTACCTAGCGATCTGAAATAAGTAACTACCGCATTTAACAGACATCGATCATTTTTCGTGAGCTTCCTGAATTGCATCACATTACGGTACCTTGTGTGGCAGCTGCTAATGTTCTCTCATCCCTGTACGTTGTGGTATCTTTTGTTATCGACTAGTTTGTTATATAGGCGGTAGCCTATATTTTTCCAGGAGTCTAACCTGATCTGACCGGTTTAATTGCCCTCGATTATTGTGGTTAGAGGCATCCCATCGGACAAATTTCACCAAACCTTTCAATGACTGCATGCGATCAGCCTGGAGCGAATCTCCACCGGATTATGCACCCGTACTGCAGAGTTGAAACTGCCCTAAAAGACCTATAAAACCAACGGCGCCAACTGGAACTCCAAAAATAAACTCAATTACAGTTGTCCCGTGTGTCAAACAATTGACTCAAATTCCAGATGTGTGGGTGTTCTCAAATAAAACTCCTCTTTAGGAGGGAAACCAAAAGACATGCATCAGAGCAGTAGCACATCGGTACAGCGTGCCGACGGTTCGTTACTGTGCTAATGTGGTGGACTAAAGGCAGACACTACTGCAAGAGTTAGCAGTAGCGTGGAAAGGACAGGATGCGAAACGGCAACCAGACAACAGCAGGCCGTGCTGGCTCCCCCAAAGGAGTGGGACGCTTTAGAACCGCAGTTATATGCGCGCGAGGAATGGACACACAAGCAATGCACGCCACACAATCCAGGGACACAGAAGGAAACCCGTGCCATGCAACCTCCAACGGGGACGGAGAAGATGAAAGGACGTTTGTGGGAACGGATACACCTAGTACTAGCTATGTTTGACACAGTGAATAATTTCGTTTGCACCTCGGGTTTTTACATTACCACCTCCAACCGCACGAGCGCTGGGTCTACCGCGCTTGGTCGCCCGCAGTTAAGCAGACTTGAACCGGTGGTGACTCCCTGGGAATTGCAAAGGCAGACACACCTGAACTACCCGGCAACCGACCGACCTCGGAATGAACAATCAAAAGGGGTAGTATAGCGTCACAGGACTCTATCGCTTGCTTACCACTTTTTATTTCGTCTTTTGCACGTTGCATAATATTGCGCCCCATATCAATCGATAACCGCGTGTTAAATCTTTCAAGCCAGAGGCCTTATCTCTCACATGACCTTCCAAACTCTTCATCTCGTACCAGGTAGGTTAACAGCGAATATCAGCTTTCACTTTGGGCATTTCTGAGGCTAACGGATCTTGTGTCTCCGATATACCAGTAGCTATCAGGCTGAGATTCCAATGGCTATGGTCGTAATTTCCAAGCCAAGTACAACCTTAAACCTGATCTGTCGTTAGTGTTGAGGTAGGTCGCCTGAACTCATCCCTCACAATGACGTTAGGGATGAGATCTGACACCAAAATAGTGCTCGTGAAGTAGATCAAGTCCTACAACCCCGGAAGCCTCCTTCGATCGATGCTGACTGGAACGATTGGCCAGCTATTGGTTTATCCGGACCTGCTTGAGATTATATGGGGGCCTTCAATCTTCAGCTGTGTCTTTAAAAGGGTCTGGACTAGGAGACACTAGCCTTAGTACCATTGCCTATCAAGTACTCACAAGCACTAAACTGTAGCACTGTATGTATAAGAAGTGGGACTAAGAAAATGCAGGATATCTTCCACCCACATAGGGTGGTGAAATGATCATATATTCAAACTCCGTTGATTGCTGAACAGGTGTCAAACAGATGGCCTACCATGACCGACATCCTAGAGTTGTAAGCCGCTTTCTTCCACTGGGATGCATCTGCCTGTGCGCTGCCCATCACTGAGGGGTTCTATCTGGAAATCCCTATATACTCGGGATAGTGTAAAGGCTTTCCTGTCTCTGTCCCATCTCAGCTTGACAGACTGTCATAAGGCGAAAGTCCTGCTGGTCATTAGGCCGAGAAGATCAGAAATCGCAATCTCACAGTCAGACTCAGACACTGTACAAACGTTTCTGAATAGATTAACGATGAGGACTGAAAGTGTCCGTATGCGCTCCGTGGTTTCTAGGTGCAAGGCACTGTTTCAAGGTTTGGTAAATACCACATTGGTACGACCGTCAAAACGGTTGTTTGATGCATTTACGAGATAAATGAAGAGGTAGCTAGTAGCATACTTATTAGTTTAACAAGCATCACTCTACGCGTTAACTGGAGGTGAGAAAAACCAAGGATAGTGTGTCCCAATAAAATCACGCTCCGTTTCATAGTATGCGTCGATAATCGGATGGTGATTGGAGAGACAACACAAACGCCATTGAGGTCGGCTCTTCGTCATGTCAACTATCGTATCCAACCAGACGTGTTCATCATCGTGCAGACCCCAGCCCGAAAGTTGGGAGACACTAACCAAGGCCAAGTCTGAAATGAGGGCCTTTATTCCTCTTGACTAAACCATTGCTTGGCTAGCCCTATCCTTCCATCTGCATCCCAGTCGTGCAAACAGCGCACATCGCGGGAGCCCGTGTGCTGGCATACGCAACACGTGGCCAAGCCATCGGAGCCTGTGCGTGAAATAACGGTGCTGAGCGGTTCACTCGCACTTCCTGCACCAAATACACGATGCCTAACACGCTCATTGCTCACGCGGTGTTCCCACCAGGCATGACCTAAATTGCGAACGCAGTGATGGTCGAAAGTAATTAGCCTCTTCAGGTCCGCCGATTTGATGGATTAGGTTTCGCAATCGTATAGGAGGGTGGACAGACGGCTCCATTGTAAATGCTGCCCTTCAGAGTGAGAGTGATGTCATACCGATGCGACAGGTGGCAGAGATAAGAAAAATCGTATCGAACTTTTGCTAAACGGTTCGTGACCTTGTCTTCTATTCCACAGGCGCTAGTATAGCTGCCTAAATACTTGAATTTCTGGATGAGTTCTAGTGATCCGCACAAAGGGTCAGCGTATGGAGTGGTTCCTGTTAATCTTGGAAGAGGGTGCAAAGGAAAGCCCAAAACGACTGACATCCAGTGCTAATCTGTCCAGTGTTGCCTGGCACGCTTGCGAACTGTCACAGATGAGGGCAAGGTCGTCGGCATATTCAGTCAAGAGATCACTCACCAGAAAGCAAGTCCACCTTGTAGGTCGTATCCAGTGAACTCAGTGTTTATGACTTCGCCAATGGCTAAGTAAAGGAGGAAAGGTGACAGCGGGCAACCTTGTTTCACACCGTTGGAGGGCGACGAGTTCACCATAAGGCCTAACTCAATCCGTACAATGCGCGTACAGTGCTTTGAAAATGTTTACGTATTTATTGGGCAAACCTGTCCTGATCAAACATTCACATAGTGCACACAATTCCATCGAATCGAATGAACCTACGGTATCGAGGAAGACGACTACCGTAAGTCGCCAATACAAGTGGCAGTGCTCCAGCAATCAACGTGAAGTGAAAATGTGATCAATACAGCCTCGACTTTGGCGAAAAACCGCTTGCTCTTTATGATTTTGGCTTTGACGGATGAAAGTTTACGGAAGACGACTAAGGTTAATAGCTTAGAGGCAATTAAAATCAGAAAGTTCCTCATATGACTCGAAAGTAGGCTTTCCTTGAAAGTTGGGAGTAATACGGAGCGGTAAATTCTCTTGCTCCCACGCTCGACCTCTGCGCGTGAGAGTGTATGCAAGTGAAGAGCCGATAAGGAAATTGGTAACTTCAATCGATTAAACTGATTTCTAAAGTGTTCGGCCCAACGCTCCAAGCGTTTTGACAAGCTGTGGATTGGGCGCGCACTCTTGTCTCAGGTAATTTCGCGAACACTAGGTTACCTGACGTTGGTTTCCCGTACCGAACGGGAAAACCTTCGGATGGTTATCGACAGCAGCGGCCGTTTACATCCCCGATGCAGGATTAGACCACCATCCTTCACATTCCCTCCTCAGGATAGACTGCATTTAGTTTTGAGATCCCTGCGAGTCTCGTTATTTTCGCTTCCAGCCGGAATGAGTCAGCGAGCACCCAGAAGTTTCAGAGAATAGTAGACCCACTGCCTAGGCTGGCAAATTGATTTGCCACACGAAGACATATCTGCTGCTAATAATGTCTGGTAAACAAGCGACCAGGAGTGTTCAACTGTTTAAATGGTGGTTAATCAGTTTCGATGCCAGCGTGCTTTTATACATGTTCAGATCATCTGGTGTCACTAGTTGGCAAGTGAATAAATATATAAACGTTCACTCTCGACGATGCGAGACACGTATATCTCAAAGATAAAATAGCTAAACCACAGGAGAGATTATGATGGCGAAACATGCACTAGGTCATTTGAAACTTAGACGCTGGTCTTACACCTGGATTATGGAACAATCAAACAGTTTGATCACGTTCTGTACGGACAAGAAGTTATTGGTGCTTTTAAAAGATTCGGGTTCAAGAATGCAGACAAATATGCTAGGTGGTGGCTAGTTCCAGACCCTGGTGTACCTGTTGAGGAAAAAGTTGGCAGACCTGCTGGTCCTGGACTTGCATTCCGCCACTGAGTTCTGTTTATGTCGTGTGTTGTAGACTGTTGATTGCATTGACGTCATGTTGAAGTTGGAAACATGTATAGTTCTGTGCAAGAAATTGAAGAATGTAACTATTTTATGCTTCATGCGTCGTAGCCAGAACGGGTCAAGCATGAGCTTATCACATCGTGGAGAATATTCAAGTTTTGAGGAAGTACCAAAGAGGTGCTTTGTGAATGCTCTCTGTACTTGTTCCACTGCAATGCTGTCGTGCTTGTTTGAGCTACTGTACACCGTTGAACAATAATCCAACGTGGGTCGAACAACTGATTTGTAGGAATGAAGTGGGGGAAATGTCCTGAATACCAATCCAGTCTTCCATTTTGCTCTCGCAGTATCACATCCTACTTGTTCACAGAAGTCAAGTGGGCATGAATATCGCAATCCCAGGCCTCTAACCATAGGGCAGAGCTTAAGTGACTCGCCATTATGATGGCACAACAGCTGTCAGTTGAGAAAAACATTTTCCACTTTTGACCACCCGGTTTCAAGTGCATGGAGGTCGCGTTGGATCATGTTAAAAGCATCATTGGACGCTTCCGGACAGAAAGTGAATACGATTTTAATGTCATTGGCAAACAGGTACGGCGTGTCGTATCTTACTACGTCAAACATGCCGTTAACATATTTTAACAGCATTAGCGACCCAAGAACACTTCCTTGGGGTGACAGGTGTAGGCTCAGACTTGTATTCTTTGATGTGTACTACCTGCGTTAGATTGGTGAAGTATGACCTGAACTAAAAAAGCAGGGGTTCACCCATCCCGTAAAACATCGATTTAGCAATCAGGCTTTTATCGGACACCCGATCAAAGGCCTTGTGCATGACGCGGTAAATTAGTGTAGTCGATATACCAAGATCATGCACAGTTGAACGTTCTTAGTGCAATCCTTGCCACTGAAACGTGGTGCTCTAATAATACGTTGGATACAATTTTACCAATCTCCAAGTATCAAGTATTTCGCAAAGATCACTGCATAAGACGTGGTGGTGGATGTAGTATATATTCGCATCGAACATCCACGGCGATGCCTCTTGAGCATCATGAGATAGAAAACATCCCAGAATCTCTGTGGTTACTTGTCACTAACACTTCCCACCATATACATCTCGGATACATCTACAACCCTACTGGTGATGCCATCACCATTTGCTCCACAGTAAAGTTTGCATCGGCGCTGCCGTACAAACAGAAAATAATGGCTGGAGACTTCAATTTCCAGAAAATATTTTGGTCGCCAAATCGTTGGCATCTACAGATTTCTTGTCAAGTATTACGGTTGGAGGATGGACACAATGGGTTACAGAACCTACTAGGTCTACTAGTGTGATTGCTACAATACTTACATCAGCAACCATTGACGCAAACATCGCTCTGCTGGACTTTCTCTTAGGTAGTGACCGCAAAACATTAAAATTCACTTGTAATATCAGAGACCACAATATTCCATCCCAGTACTTAATTGGACACACCTCTAACACGATCAGTTATGACGACTAGGAGCCATTTTTTATTCAGGAATGTTTCCTTATCAGTAGCACAGTTTTATACTAACATCCACTATGCCATAACCCATCTTACTACACAAAGTAAACATGTTCCCTACGGCACTAAGGATGCAAAAGAACGCTTAATCACCGAGAAGAGCCGAAAATTGCTGGCCGGATTTCATAAGACCGGAGACTCTACAACAATATCGCAATTGTACGAATGAACCACTAGGATCAAATATGCACAAGTGACGAGATTCAAAACCAAGAAAGAAAAATGCTCTACGAACAAGTAGCAAAACGAAGAAACTGATCGCTATTCTTCATCATAGAATCAGCAACAACAGGGGTGCTCACCTTTCACGGGATTTTTGGATTATCCTGGTAAATCTTTGAATGATCCACTTGCCATTTATGAGGCGCTTAGCGCCTTGTTTGCCGCCCCCATGATTTTGGAAATTCACCCCATACCTCAATGCCCTCGATCGGTAACAACCAAAAGTCTAAGCAATTTCGAAATTTCTCTCAGCACTATTCGGCGGCTAATGAAAACCATCAAACATTCTCTCAGGTTGGACTCCGACGGGACGCCATCAAGTGCTACTCAAATAGGAGGGCCAGACATACCATTACTTCTGTTGAAGATGTTCACTTTATCGCTACAAACTAGCTACTTCCCTGAACATTGGAAAACGTCATTCATCATCCCACGCTATAAGAGTGGTCCCAAGCAATTATCGACCGATTCATCATACTCATCGTCATTCTGTTCAAAAGATAAGGCAAGAAAAAGATGATGGAGTTCTTTAATTCCCTGAACCTGTTTTACACATCTCAACATGGTTTCCTTGATAGACGTTCCTGCACGAGCTGCCCGCTGCACTACCTCAACTACACTTCAGAATCCATAGACTCCGGTTATGTAATAATAATTTTGCTTTTGGACCTCGAAAAAGTATTTGATCGTGTGTCACACAGATGGTTGCTGAAGAAGGTCGAATCCTTTGGAATCCAGAACCCGCCTTTAAGTTGGCCTTCCTTCTACCCAAGCAATCGGTCTCAAATAGTCACTTTAAGTAATCACCACTCGTCTCTTCGCCCAAAATCCAGCGGCGTCATCCAAGGAACTGTAATTGGCCCTCTGCTTTTTCTCCTCTACATCAATGATATTGGCGTCGGCCGGTGGCCGAGTGGTCCGCACGTTTGCTTTGCAACCATAAGGTCACCGGTTCGAATGCGCGTAAGGGTGGGTGCCCTCGCGGTATACTCAGCCCGCGCGTGACTAGTGGTGGTCGCGCGGCAGCGAAGAGCCGTTACGGTGTACAGCTGACACATTATTATTAGTAATATTTAATGATATCGGCATATCCATCAAAAATCGCCAGTTCTTTCCAGTTGCTAAGGATATCAAGATTGTTTATCAACTCCGGCGTGATGCGCTTCAGAGCCCACTACTTTTAATTCAAGATATTCACTCTTTTGATAAATGGTCTAAGACTTGGTTGATAAAGTTCTCAACAGAGAAATCAAACATTATGCCAAGTGGTTGTCCGATCCCTAATGAGCCAAATAAACTTAACAATTACAGTACGTCCATTCGGCAGTCCACTGGGGATCTTGGAATCCACTGTTTTTCCGACTTCCGCTTTTCTGCACAAGGCCAATAACAAATAGATAGGGCGAAACAGTCCGTGGCTAATATTGGCCACAAAAGCCATACAATCCCTGCCGGAATGGAATTATTTAATACCCTCACTCGTCCTATTCTCTCCAGTACTACAACTTCATCTATGTAAGCATGCGGAAGTCAGACAGAAAAGATACAAAAAATTTACAGAAATCATCCACCAAACGTTTGTGCAATAGCATATCCACTTTAAACTATCGCGAACGTTACAAACACCTTCACATCGAGCCTCTCTGGCAAAGAGGTCTAAAGCAAAACCAGGTGCTGTTCCACAATTTTTTGCACCAGAAAACGTACTCTTATTTACGTAACTTAGAGATAAAATACAATAACCATTACCAAGTCTGCAAGAAAAATTTACACCTCTGGTACCAAAGGCAAGAACAATTAGGTGCGGTCACATTTACCACATCAGATGTACGGTTTTGTGAAACAATCTAACAGCCGTAATCATGATATGTGAAAACCTTACATCATTCCATGTTAGACGAATTTCGATCTAGAGGTATTATTATCGATGTTCTCATCCGACAACTCACATGATGCAATTTACTAGAATGGTACAAAAATATCTAAAAGCTAACACATGGTGTCGACATGCATATTGACCTACTCCTAATTTAGGAACAGTTTTTCACATTTTCGAGAAATACGAATAAATGGTTGGCAGCATCCGGTTCCGGATTTATTTGTCACTGTGGCATAAACGGGGACAGCCACAGGACGCCTGCGCCTACAGAGGGACCATGGGTGGCTTGCGCTGCATCACCTACAGCTCCAACCACACACCACATATCCAGTGTAAACCTGAAGGAATAAGGCCGGAAGGCATGTGGATGGAAGCCACGTTTCATCAACCGAGCCGGCCCACACTCCTTCACAGGCAAGCACGCTGTAGTTGGGAATCAATCGTACACAAGGCGGTGGCTGGACCGTAGTCCGCTCCACACTGAGTGTATGGAATCACTATTCGAGCATAGCACGGCCACAAGGACTGTGCACCCCGTCCCCTCTATCAACGACCAACTGTCTTCTGAAGCCATTATAGACGAGGTGGTAGGCACCTTGTCATCATGCACATCAAGCGCAGGCAAACCGGGAATGTCAAGCAATAGCCAAACACATGAAATGAAATAACCAACAAAATAGGTCGAAAACACCATGCAGATATACCGCTAAGTTAGCACATGATATAAATGGATTATCAATAAAGTCGCGATAAACTGAAGACGGTAGATAAAGAGACCAATAAACGTATGCAGAATGGAAAAGGCAAACAAAGTTAAGCACTTTTCGTTTAAACGACCTTTGCAACTTAATAAAATATTTAGGAAAACAAAAGAAATGAGGTAAGAATACAAGCATTAAGACAATATGGCAAACACACCACCTGTAATAAAGAAACTCAGCACGCAAGCACGCAGTTAGTAAATCGAATGCAGCGTACCTACCAACGCTGCGTCGGTTCTGCCTATGTTCTCAGCAGGACTCGTCATCGTAGACGTCAAAATTAGGTGAAAATATGAGCATTAGCACAAGGTAAGAAACCCACCACCAGAAATAAACTCAGCACGCAAGCACGCCGTTAGTAAATCGAATGCAGCGTACCTACCAACGCTGCGCCGGTTCTGCCTACGTTCTCTGCAGGACCCGTCGTCGTTTCGACGCAGGTCCAAAGTGGCGTCGCTCGTGGCTAACTAGGCCTGCTTGACTCGTATACGCGACCGTGCCGATGGAGTACAACCCATCGGCGCCTGTCGCTTCCGCATCTGCCGTTTCGTCTCCACATGCACGAGGGCTTGTTCTTGCACCTCGGCAACTGCCTTCGTGATCAGATCGAACCATGCACGCCGATCAGCCGCCTTCGATTCCCAACACCAGTAATCATCACTAGAACATGATAGGCTCAATTTGATCATGTACTGCTAACGTAACTTCAGTTTTCCCACGTGTCGCTTCCCTG